>CM035429.1:71844270-72051770 GCA_020310875.1 Ceratopteris richardii | reverse complement strand
AATGGAGAACCATGTGATGGAGATGCATATTGTGCAACCCTAAAAAATTGGTTTCCAAGTTTTGCCGATTGCTCCCATGTTTCAATGTCACTAAATGTCAATGAACCTTTGAGTTTTCATCATGTTTCAGTACCCAAAAAAAACTCAAATGATCCACTCGATCAAACTGCTGGTACATGTTATAGATTGACGCAACACTCTTCAGAATTCTTTATGTAGAATTTTCAAGGCAAAGCCACTACTGCATTTACCTCAGTCTCTGATTCAACCTTCCAAATCCCCATGCCAAGCCAAATGTAGCAGCTCATCATAGCAGACCTCTATTGAGGTTAACTCCATAAACTACTAGACGAATGCACCAACTTGAGTGATATGGAGTGACTCTCAAAGGTTTTCCATGCTGGGGAAGCCCCTCATACTGCTCACACTTTGTAATACAATAGAAGGTGTCTTCTTCAGCAAATATCCTTCTTCCAATAAGATACTCATGATTGCTATAGAAAAATGGGAACTTTTTCTCTCAATGGACAATTTCAGACCCAGTGACTGTGCAGTATTCCAATGATTTTGCCCTTATGAGCATGCCATCCCAAGTTGACCTAAGCTCATCATCCCAATAGATGTCCTTCACTAGCTCTAGAGTTGAATCTTCAACAACCGTTTGGCTCTTGTACTCAGTTGGACCATCTTGCGGGTCTCTGTACAATGCTTGGTATGGCATGCCTTGGGATGTCCGTTCCATCATCATGTTCCACTTGAGCCCTCCATCTCGATCATGAATCTCTCTATGTAAATATAGTAACCTTCTTCTCCAATAATGGAACTTGCAGCAGTCTTAGGGAGGTCTAATAAACTGTGAAGAGCAGTTATTGTTGGAATTCTTCTCCAAAACTATAACCTCGCTAGAGTATGCAAAACAACTAACGTTCTTCTTCAATGAACCATGGATGGCGGTCCCTGAGAGCTACTCCAAGATTCACAAGGGGTATTTCAAATGGTTTCTAACACAATGCTTATCCATCTTGGCTTCCACATCCATCTAATGAACATGCCAAGCAAGGCTTCAATCCATAGTGAAAACGTATACATCGTAAATTCAATAGAGAAACCCATTGCAGCAGCAACCGAAGCCTTCAAATGGCAATTTCAAAAATGAAAATTATGGGATAGCTCTTCTTTTTGCGATAAACTATTATGACCAAAAGAGTAGGAAGTCCTTTCAAATTTATGCTCCTCTTACGAGTTGCAACACCTCAATCTCTCTCTCTCTCTCTCTCTCTCTCTCTCTCTCTCTCTCTCTCTCTCTCTCTCTCTCTCTTCCTATGCGCTCTCTCTCTGTTAGATGATATTTATAGTGATGTGGATCCCTGTGCGAGGCTTTCCTCGTGGATTAAGATTATTTTGCTCTGGTGTCCACAAGTCGTTCATCAACAGAAGCTCGGATTTCTCTCTCTCTCTCTCTCTCTCTCTCTCTCTCTCTCTCTCTCTCTCTCTCTCTCTCTCTCTCTCTCTCCTGCTCTACACAGCAACCAATCTATAAATCTGCTTTCCCCCCCTCTCTCTCTCTCTCCTGATCTATAAATTTTCTTTCCCTCTCTCTCTCTTTGCTGCACTCTCTCTCTCTCTCTCTCTCTCTCTCTCTCTCTCTCTCTCTCTCTCTCTCTCTCTCTCTCTCTCTCTCTCTCTCTCTCTCTCTCTCTCTCTCTCTCTCTCCCTCTCTTGCACTAGTTCTCCCTTTGGAATCACATTAGCATCGACTCCCAATCAATCTCTCTCTCTCTCACCGTAAGTATCATGCATGATGAATTTCTGTGTTCTGAGGTAACGGAGCAATGATGTGAGGCTAGAGAGAATAGGGCTCTCTCTCTCTTGGTGTCACAGTGAGAGGGAGGATGAGGAGGTAGAGAGATAAAGATCTTCTCTCAAATTACACACAGAGCAAAAGAGAAGGAACAAACGAATCACCTGAAAAAGATTTTGGAAAACCTTAGTATAGTCTAGACTCTAGACCCATATAGCCTTTTCAAATTTCTCTCTTTGCTTTCCCATTTATATAGATCTTTTCAAATTTCTATTTCTCGATTAAAATAAATACAGATGAAGGGTTAACTTAGGGTTTTTCTTTAATGTTTAGAGGGTTAGAACATGAAATGTGAAGGATTAATTAATGGACTTTATATGAGTAGTTTTTAGAGGTTTCTAGGGCTAAGCCAGATGAAAAATTCACCAAAAATACAAATGAAATGTTCTTCTTCACAATATCAAGACATTCAATCAAACATTTTGAACAAACACAACTCTTTTCTTCTTCCTATAGACAAATCATCAGATCACGTTTAGTAAAAGCATAAAAGCTAAAATGTTGAAAAAATTTTGCACATAATCTGAGAGGGATTTTATCCCAACAATGCAACTTGACGTGTTATCTATCTATTTTAAGTCCTTTCTCTTAGGGTTTGCCACAATAATATTCTATCTTACACTTGAAATTGAGGAATGAATTGTTCTTGTACTTGTGTCATGCCGAACATAGCCCTAATTAATCAATATCACTAATCGCATCTATCCTGAGCTAAAGAATTGATTGAGGGGGCTGAGTATTATCTTAGCCTCGAGTCTAGTGCTTTGATGAGTGCTCCAATCCACAAGAAGTAAGCTCGCCAAGCAGGTTTTGAGTGCATGTTACCTTTAACTCCTTGCACAAGAACTCCAAATGCCTAAAAAATTAATGCCAAGTTTTGGCTCAAAATTTACAAAAATTAAAAGCCCTAATTTTTTACCGATTCTATCTATCTATCATGATCGACAAGACTATCAATTGTGATGGATAAGTTTGCTCGTCATGATCTTTCAATCGTGATGGATAGTTCGATTGCGATGGATAGCTATCTGTCTTGATGGACTGATTTCATGATGGACACAATTAATCGTCAAAAATGCTATCTATCGTGGGTGGGTGTCTATAGCAATGGACATACCTATCTATCATAATGGACACATGTCCGTCGGGGATGTCAATCATTTGTCGCGTGATGGACACCTATCTGTCACGATGGACAAAGGTGTTTGTCGCGATTGATAGAAAAAGCACACATTTTTGAAAACCTTTTATAGATCTATGATGTGCATGGTCTCTACACTACAGTGCTGCACTCACTTTTACCAAATAAGCAAAATTTGAGTCTATCGTGATTGAGAGAGGGCAATGTCTCGGAGTTTGTGTAGAGAAATTATGTACCTACTAGAGCTTCTATAGCTATTGTGGATGCCAATACCTACAAGAGCTCACAAAAAACTCAAACTGCAAAATCTCTCTCTCTCTCTCTCTTGCTCTCACACAATGAGGGGAAAGGAGGTATATGTGAGGATATGTTCAAAACTAAAAATTCAGCAACGGAGGAGATGGAGGTGGAAGATGGTGAAGAGGGTGATGATGATGATGTAGAAACTAAGAAAAGTAAAGAAATTACCTAACTACTTACCATTACAACATCAAATCTCTATGTCTTACCATCACATGCTCGTCCTCGAAGCTTGGTCCCCAAAAACGACACCAAATTTGGTGTCACTAGTACAATAATGAGTATCAATGTGAGGAGATCCACCTCATAATTGTCAATCCGAGGAGACATCGTGAGAGTACAAGTGTGTGAGTGAGAAACACAACACCATGCACACACACACACATACGATAAGACCAAGAGATGGACCAATGGAATCTTTGATTACCCAAAATTGTAGTTACAGTGTGCTCTAGTTACTTCAATTCCCAAGAATCCAACCTTAAAAATGAGTTCTCTAGCTCTTTTTATAGTTTTTCACTAGCTTTGGCCCTATTTAGACCTAATGTTCCACCTAATTAAAAATTAGGCTCCTAGACTATTTTCGAGGCTCAAACGAGCTCTAAAAATTATGAAAATTGGTCTACAATTGCTAGAACTAGCTCAAGGACTCCTTGAGCATTCTCAAATTTATTGGGCCTAGTTGCCTAGTCTTCTTTGACTTCGTTGTATGCTTGGTCCTGCTTGCCTCTCCCTTTGTTTTGACTCTCTCTGACTAGTTTGCTGCATGCTTCCTTGTCTCAACAAGTTGCCTGGACCTCCTTGGCTATTGCCATTGCCAACCCCCTTGAATTATGATTGACCATGGCTATTAGTTGATATCCATGGGTCAAATCTTCTACCTATTAGGTATTCTGATGGGTTCGATGTTTTGATGGATCAGCAATGGAACTCAGCTCTTTCTAAAATCAATAACAAATTGGCCTACTGAAAGGTATGCAGATCAACCTAGTGGGGTACACTATGGTGGTTAACACATTCCTTCTTTTCTTTGATTATTTTACACTATGGTGGTTAACACGTTCCTTCTTTCTTTGATTATTTTCTTTTTATCATGCTATAGATAGAAAGACCAAGAGATTACCAAATTTGAACGAATTTGTAGAACCTTTATGTGGATGAAAGATCCTAACAAGAAGGGTGTGCCCAAAATTAAATGCGCCACTTGCATAAGCCAAAAAGACCAAGGTGGTTTAGGTATTCTTGACATTGAAGGAATGGCCAATAATTTGGCAGCAAAATGGTGAATCAAAGCGTGGAGCGAGATGGAAGCCTCTTTGGCCAAACTGATTTTTAGAAACAAGAGCTGTCTTAGGTTGGTGAGTCTTTTGGGGTGGAAGGGTGTTGGTCTTACCATTCTTTTGTTCTCCCCATATATGGTGACTCCAAGAGGCTCAAATTTAGTTTTTCTCTATGGAAGAGTTGGAACAAGATGAAATAGTATGTCAAGATCTATGAAGATTGGAAATGGGTGGCCAGTATTAGACAAAACGATTTGAATAGGTTCCCAAACAAAGCCATTGGAGAGGTTGAGCCATTGAAATTCCAAAAAGCTAGGAAGCTTTGGAACAAAGGGTATTGTACATGGAAGCACCTATAGAATCAAGTCACAAGACAATAGATTAGATTTGAGGACATTGACTTGGTTAGGAGAGTGGACTATGAAGATTGGTGCCTGTTGCGGAGTAGATTCAATGCTTGAATCGCTTGAAGACCTGCCTCCTTATTGGGAATGAACCCCCATGCCTAAAGGGTCTAAGATGGCACAATGGCAACAATATCGACAATATTCCACGATTCAAGAAGAATATGGACTTTCATATCATCCTCAATACGAGGTGATGGAAACTACTTGATTTTTAGTTTGTTGGAAATCTATTTGTGTGTACTTTCTCTATCTCAAATATCTTCCTCGAAGGACATATATTGAGGTAGTTACTAGTCCGAGCGTGAAGTTCAATTCTTGAGCATAATTGTGTGGACAAGTAGTTCATCTTCATCAGTTGCGTTTCCTAATCAAAACTTGTCCAAACTAAGTTATTTATAGTTGTTAGAAAGCTCTCTTTGTATATTTTGATTGACTAAAGGCACATGTCCATTTGAGTTTCATATTGAGAGCAGCAAACTATCTAAGGTGCAACTATTTGTCCAAGTGTCAGACATACAAGGGTTCGCTACACGTTTTCGTTGCGCATAGATTCTCCACACTAGCTGGATCATATTGCAAAATCTTTTTGTAGAGCCGATGATCTTGCTAGACACCATCTTGATCAAAGTGACTTCAAATTTTCCTAGATTATAGGAAGAGATTCCAATCACTTTCAACAAACATCCCTATGAGATTTGAATTCAAATTCAAATGAATTCAGCCATGGAAAACTAGCCAAGAGTCTATATAATGACGCACAACATTTTACACTATGAGTTGATGATATTTGAAGCAATACATATACATTGGTGATCATCTTGGTTCTACTTCACTATTCTCTACTCCTTCTTCCTCAGACTCAGTCATCTTGTAGAGCTTGGTTCTCCCTCTACATAGCTCCAACTTGAATGACTGAGAGATAATACTTTCTAGTTTATACATATAAGTTTTCAAGTGATTTGGTTCAACATATTTATAGAAATATCCAATTTAAGGTCTCGAGGTCAATTTATGCATAGCCTTGAAAAGTTAGGGGTACACCCAATCAGTGTTAAGCTTAATTCTCCCTCATTAGTTAGTATTAATTGGGGAGTTTATGCTTTATAGCAATTTAACCCTATGTATGGCATTCCCCTAAAAGGAAGTTTTCCAATTATAACTATGTTGGTTGCGTTGAATAATTGAAGTCATATCTTCCATTCAAATATAAAAGGTTTTTTTGTGAGCTAGTGATCAGGGTGCAAGTTATATGTTGTGCATCAAATTGTTCCTATTGATGTTACAAAGTACCCATTGGGTTTTAGTGCACTAACCACAAGCCGACAAGGTCTATTTGAGATTTCCAAAGAACTAGGGTAGGTCATGTGTTGGTTTGCTAGACCACCTTCATCACTTTGCAACTCAAGTTTTCACCTTCTCCAAAGCTTTCTCCAACTTTTTTCCATGGTATCAGAGCAACTTCAAGATGGGAGATGGATTTCCATCAATGATTGAGAAGATTGATAGAAATAGCTATGCAACTTGGAAAATCAGAATGGAGGCCTATGTGCAAGGTAGGAATCTATAGGGGATTGTATCAAGTGATGAAGCAATGCTTATTACAAGATCCAAAGGAGGACCTACTCAAGAAGAAGTAGATAAGCTCACACTTTGGTGTGCAAGGGATGCTCAAGCAAGCCCATAAATACTAAATTCTATCTCTGATTTTCTATTACCACATATTAGAGGATGCAAGGCATCTCAAGAGAATTGGGATCCTAGAGACTTGATCAATATCTGAGCACAACGTCATGATCAATAGGTGTGATGCTTGACAGATTGGTAAGGCACAAAGATAACCATTAAACCACAAAGGCTACATCCACAACAAATTATTGGACTTAGTACACATAGATGTATGGGGGCCAAGCCAAGAAGCTTCATTGGTAGGATCAAGGCATTATATCTTATTTATTGATGATCATAGTAGATCGACTATTCTGTACTTTATCAAGAGTAAGAATGAAGTGTTTGATTGCTTCAAAAAGTATATAGCAAATGTGGAGAACCATATAGGTAGATCACTCAAGAATCTCGTATTTGATGGAGGGGGAGAATACTTCTCCAAGGAGTTTGATGCATCCTTGCAAGATAAAGGCATCAAGAGGGAATTGAATACCAGGTATTCTTCTCAATTGAATGGAATTGTAGAAAGAAGAAACAAGACATTGGTTGGATCAGCCATAACAATGCTTGAAGAGAAAAGGTTGCCACATTATTTTGGTCACAAACTATTTCAAGTGCTTTGTACCTTGTCAATAGACTATCATACAAATCATATCAAGGCATGAATTCTTATGGAACATGGCATGGAAGAAAACCTAGCCTAGGACATTGCAAGGTGCTTGGTTGTTTAGCTTATGTTCACGTACCTTCACAAATCAGAGGTAAGCTAGATGAAAGTCAACAAAGGTAGTATTTATAGGATATGATGAAACTCAAATGGGTTACAAGTTCTATAATCCTTCAACCAAGCAATTCACTACAACTAGGGATGTTGTGTTTGAAGAACACACTTGATTCTAATTTCCAGCAACTAGGAAGTAATCATGATACACAAGTGCAAGAGCAAAGAAATGATACAGATGATGATCAAGATGAAAGGGAAACGGATTACAAGCTATGGAAGTCAAGAGGAAAAGAAAAAATGAAAGAATGTGGAGAATGCTCCAAGCAAGCACCTAGAAAGTCAACAAGGGAAAAGAAACAATGAGAAAGGTATGGATATGATTTCACACTTAGCATTCAATCTTCTTGGAAAAAGACTGAATTTCAGAGGAACCCTCAACCTATGAAGAAGCAAAGGGAAACCCTATTTGGGAAAATGCCATGAAGGAAGAAATAGATGCCTTGAAAGAGATAGATACTTGAGGATTGGTTCCAACATCCAATCAAAAAGTAATTCGTTGCAAATGGGTTTATTAACTTAAAAGGAGCTTAGATGGATCAATTTTTAGGTACAAGGCCAAGTAGTTTTCCAAAGGATGTTCACAGACTCATGGTATAAACTATGAGGGAACATTCTTACCAGTTGCAAAGATGACTATAATTAGAACATTGATGTAAAAAATGCACTCCTAATCGGTTGCATAAGTGAAGAGGTATATGTGTCAAAACCTATAGGCTTTGAAAACCCTAATCATACAACTTATGTTCATAGACTTAAGGAAACACTATATGTTAGTATGTGATCAATGTCTACCCCTCATGATTATGTACTAATGCACATTTTTTTAGGTCCCCCTTATGAGAAGAAGCCAAGCGTGCATCCAATTGACGGGAATCCAAATTTGCATTTCAGATGAAGTTTAAATTGGACCATGTAAGGTATTTTAAGGAAATGGAGTTACAAGAGTCCCTAACTATGGGGTCTAGGGTACTAGTGAGCAGCCTTGGTTGGGTGGTCCAAAGGGGCCAATGGGCCCCTGTAAGAAAATAACAGCACAGCGAAATAGACCCGTAGACAAAGTTGAGAGAAAAACGCAGACAAAGATAGACGTAGACTGAGAGATAGAGAACTCAAATTCTCAGATTGCCGAGCGTAATGCAGTTACAATGATGGCGCTGTCCACCCGTGCGCTCCCACTGTGGAGCTTAGATGGCGATCTAGACAGACTCTAGATGAGGGGCTTACTAGTGCGCAATGCTATGTAAAGATCAACCTGGGCCGTGCTTCTATAGCTTTTACAAGGCGGTTCGGTATAGATAAACTTAGTCGGGAGATACAAAACATTCGGTAAAATATATGCTTATCTCCCCCCTCTGCACTCCCCCTATTAAGGTTCTATGGGGAAACCGCGCAATGCCACAGGCCCTTTATTTTCACCTTAAATGGTAACCCAATGGCCTGGAAGTTTATGCCCTACCTAAGCTAATGGCTAGGCTCACAAAGATCATCTATAACCATCAACGATCACACATAGAACTCATCTAACTTGGAAGTTAGGGTTCCACAAATGTCTGGGCTCTCATAATGGCTTCTCCTCATAATGGGGGCCTTACAACGTAGAGCACCATGGATCATTTGTGGTCACATGAGGGTGGAGTATTGAGCATATCTAACACCCCCCCTCAATGTCCGCCCGATGGTGAACTACCTCCTTGGTCCAATCCCAAGCTTTGGAAAGTGTCGAAGAAGTTGCTCTCTCCCAAGAGCCTTGGTGAAGGTGTCTGATCCATTTTCTTCAGTAGGGCAATAGGTTATCTCCATGACCCTGTCCTCAATCAACTCACGCACATAGAGATACTAGATTTCTATGTGCTTGGTACGTGCATGGAAAACAAGAATTTTGGCAAGCCATGCAACTTTGGTTGTCACACTTCAACTCTATAGCCTCCTGTCCTTGTATTCCTATGTGCCATAGGATCCTCCTCAACCATACTGCTTCACATGCTGCAACACATGCAGCTTTGTACTCAGCTTTAGTAGAAGATAATGCTATAGTCGGTTGCTTCTTATTGATCCAAGAGAAAGTCCCTGATCCTAAAGAAAAGCATTATCCAGAAACTAATTTTCTGGTATCAATATCTCCTGCCCAATCTGAGTCACAGTATCCAACTAGACATGATCCTTCTTCATAAAGAATACCATAATCAGTGGTTCCTTTCACATACCTGAGTATCCACATGCTTGCCTTCCAATGAGTTTGGCAAGGCTTATTAGAGAACCTCCTTACTACTCCAACAACATAAGAGATGTCTCGTCTCCTATTGCACAAGTAGATGAGACTTCCAACTAATTTCTTGTATCTTCCAATATCCACTGGAGGTGAAGTATCTTCAATACATAATTTTGTGTTGACCTCCATAGGTGTATAAATTTCCTTGCAATCCTCCATGTCGAATGCCTTCAATATCTGCCTTGCATACTTTTGTTGAGAGATGGAAATCTTCCCTGGTTCCTGCCAAACTTCAAGACCTAAGCAATAATGCATTAAGCCCAAGTCTCTCATTTCAAATTCTGAACTCAGGGCGTCTTTTGTTTGTTGAAGAAGAGCATCATCATTTCCTCTAATCGCAAGGTCATCTACATAGAGTACAAGCACAATTGTCTTCCCTCCTTTCTTTAGAGCATACAAGTTAGCATCAGAAGCACATCTTTTGAACCCTAGATCCAAGAGATACTTATCTATCCATTGGTACCATGCTCTAGGGGCTTGTTTTAGCCCATATAATGCCTTCTTCAGCTTACATACCTTGTTCTGTGAATGGGGAGCCTCAAACCCTGGTGGGTTAGACACATATACCTCCTCCTTGAGGTCTCCATTCAGGAACGCTGATTTAACATCCATGTGATAGACTGGCCAACCCTTATGTGAAGCCACAGCTAGTACTACTCAGATAGTAGTCATTCTTGCAGTCGGGGCAAATGATTCACAAAAGTCAATGCCTTCAACTTGTGAGTAGCCCTGTGCAAAACGTCTTGCTTTATATTTTTCTAGAGTACCATCAGCCCTGTACTTTAGCTTCCAAACCCACTTGGTGCCAATGACTTTACGCTTAGGGGGTCAATCCACTAGCTCCCAAGTTCCATTCTTCATGATATTGGTGTATTCTGTTTGCATGGCAGCCCTCCAATTCGGATCATGGAGTGGCTCCCTTTCAACATGCACCTTGCCATCTCCATGATGGTTTGATTCCGGCATTCTGTAACACCGTTCTATTGAGCACTATGTGCCACTGTGAGGTGATGCTTGATTCCCTCACTCTTGCAGAAATCTTCAAACTCTATTGATGTGAACTCACCACCACCGTCTATCCTGAAATTCTTCATCTTCTTCCCTGTTTCAGTTTCAACAAGCTGAAGCCATTCTTTAAACCTACCAAAAGCTTGAGCCTTATCACGAAGGAAGTACACCCACATCTTCCTGCTATAGTCGTCGAGAAGTAACATGAAGTAGGAAGATCCGCCCAAGGCCTATGTAGGCATTTTTCCACACAAGTCAGCATGCACCAACTCTAGAGGATAGCTTGCCATGTTCTTGCTTTCTTGTGGAAATGCCTTCCTTTGTTGCTTGCCCATCATGCAAGCTTCACATGGTTGCTTCATTTCTGCAATCGATGGTAGGTGTGCAACCATACCTCTGCGATGCATCTCCTTCAGTACAGGGTATCCAATGTGGCCGAATCTCTCATGCCATAGCTTACTTGTGCCCACGTTCGTAGTGGCTGTAAGAGCACACAACTCATACAAGTTGTTCCTCATTATGCCAGTCCCAACAATGTTGTTGTTACCGTCCATAATCTTAGCTCCTGTCTTACTGAAAGATACTTGATGACCTTAATCAGTTATAGAAGCTACTGAAAGTAGATTTTGTTTTATTTGTGGAACATACAACACATTTCAAAGCTTTTTGATATCGCCATTAGAGTTAATGAAAGAAACCGTACCTTCGCCCTCTGCAGGACATCTTGCATTGTTTCCTACCTTTATTGTGATGGGTTCCTTTAGAGGTTGTAAGGAATTGTAAAGGTCTTTTCTACTCGTCATGTGACGAGATGCACCGCTGTCCAACACCCATGAGTCATCTGTTCCTGAATCTTCAGCCGAGGAGCTCACCTCCTCTATCATAACAAATAACTCAAGCCTCTATTTCTGCTGTGTTGATAGATTCCTTGCCCTTGCCACCTTTTGAAGAGCCACTCTCTATTTCTGCTGCCTTCCTGATGCGACAATCTTGGATTCTGTGTCCCTTCTTCTTGCAGTGGAAACACTCTCCCTTGAACTTCTTTTTGTCGTTCTTCTTTTTGTCGTTCTTCTTTTTGTCTCCATCTCTTGAAGAGTCTGTTTTGCCTCCTTTGGCATTTGCTGTGAATGCATCATCTCCTTTGCTACCACCACTCCTTTCCTTGAGCCGCAACTCCTCCTCCATGAGTAAGGCGCTGAATTCCTCAAAAGTTAGTGGTTGAGGTCTGATTTGAGTGTTAAGAGCAGTTACCAGACCATCAAACTTAGGTGGACAGATTCGAAGACAACGTCGAGCTAGCTCTTCACTTGAATTTTGAACACCTGCTCCCGCCATTTGATCTCGTAGATTCTTTATGCAAGTGATAAACACCTATGCAGTCTCCCCATCAACAAATCGTTCTGCTGCAAGCTGATTCTCCAAGTTCTGAATCCGTGTCTGATTATGAGTTTCATATTGATTTCTCAATATGTTCCATGCTTCACATGCCTTCATAGTATGTTGAATGAGAGTCAGAACACTATCAGAAGCACTTGTAACAAGAGTAGAGAGCGCATCTGCATTTCTACGTTTCCAAGCACATAGAAGATCAACATCAGGAGGAATCATTCGACCAGGATTATTTGGATCAGGTCTTTCTTGGGGATCATGATCAGTCCCAAGAACAGTCTCCAAAAGCTCATATGAATCAAGAATAGAAGTGATTTTGAACTTCCACAGGGTGTAGTTCATACCATCAAGTTTACCTTTTGTGAAGGTTGGTGGCCATATCTGCAACGTTGGGATGACCAGCATCATTGCTGCTCCTGCTTGTGTGCCACCTACTCCTGTTGATGAACCATCTTGGCCCCCAGTCGTAGATGATGACGCACCGCTTGACATATTCTTCTCTCTTTTGTTGTTCAGACCTCTGCAACCTCTGTGTTTCTGATTCTGCACCACTCAGAGCCTCCTGAGCTCTGATACCATGTAACAAAATAACAGCACAATGGAATAGACCTGTAGATAGAGTTGAGAGAAAAACGCAGACAAAGATAGACGTAGACTGAGAGATAGAGAACTCAAATTCTCAGATTGCCGAGCGTAATGTAGTTACAATGATGGCGTTGTCCACCCGTGCGCTCCCACTGTGGAGCTTAGATGGCGATCTAGACAGACTCTAGATGACGGGCCACAATGCTATGTAAAGCTCAACCTGGGCCGTGCTTATATAGCTTTTACAAGGCGGTTCGGTATAGATAAACGTAGTCGGGAGATACAAAATATTCGATAAAATATATGATCCGACAATATCTCCACGACCAGAAGTCCTATTGTCTCGGCCCTATGGGCCGGGGGGATAGGCCCCCTAGACCCCGCAGAAGGGGCTAAGCCCCCCTCTGCACTCCCCCCATTAAGGTTCTATGGGGAAACCGCGCAATGCCATAGGGCCTTTATTTTCACGTTAAATGGTAACCCAAGGGCCTAGAAGTTTATGCTTTACCTAACCTAATGGCTAGGCTCACAAAGATCATCTATAACCATCAACGGTCATACATAGACCTCATCTAACTTGGAAGTTAGGGTTCCACAAATGTCCGGGCTCTCATAATGGCTTCTCCTGATAATGGGGGCCTTACAACTTAGAGCACCATGGATCATTTGTGGTCACATGAGGGTGGAGTATTGAGCATATCTAACACCCCCTAGCTAGGGGTTCCTAAGGGGAAGATCCTAACAAGAGGGGTGTGCCCAAAATTAAATGGGACACTTGCATAAGCCAAAAAGACCAAGGTGGTTTATGCATTCTTGATATTGATGGAATGACCAATAAGTTGGTGGCCAAATGGTCAATTGAAGCATGGAGCTATAGACAAACCTCTTCAACAAAATTGATTTTTAGAAATAAGAGCTCTCTTAGGTTGCTGAGTCTTTCGGGGTGGAAGGTTCTTGATCTTACCTCTCTTCTGTTCTACCCCTATGCATTGACTCCAAGGCTCTCAAGCTTAGTTTTCTCTTTGTGGAGAAGTTGGAACAAGATGAAATAGTATATCAAGATCAATGAAGATTGGAAATGGATGGCCGATATTAGAGAAAATGATTCAAATAGGTTCCCAATCAAAGGCATCAGAAAGGTTGAGCCATGGAACCTCCAAAAAGCTAGGTTTGGAACAAAGGGTATTGTTCATGGAAGCACCTCTAGAATCAAGTCACAAGCCAATGGATTAGGTTTGAGGAAATTGACTCGGCTAGGAGAGTGGACTAGGAAGATTGGTGGTTGTTGCGAAGTAGATTCAATGCTTGAATTGCTCCAAGACCTTCCTCCTTATTGGGAACAATCCCCCATGCCTAGACTGTTTAGGATGGAACAATGACAACAATATCAATATTTTGAGATTCAAGAAGAATATAGACTTTCATATCATGCTCAAAAGGAGGTGATGTCTGAATTGATTGAGCTTAAGGTGGGATTTTAAGTTCCAATCCCTTTGGCATCCCCTCATAGAGATGAAAGTGGTTCATATGTGGCAAATACTCCACTGAGGAATTTCGAACAATGTAAAAGCGAACTAAGTTTGTGGTGCTCCTCCTTGGTATAAACATTTCCTACATGGCAATGAAGACTTGGGTCACCGCTTCTTTTTGTGCCCTAAGTAGGTGTCGATCTGGTAGGCCCTTGGAAGAACCCTGTTGCCATAGGGGTAAAATCAACTCAAAACAAGTAGTTCTTGATGAAGCGATCGGTTATTCTTTAGCATTGTTAAATGGTATAAGATATGAGGCTCTTTGATATCGTGGGAACAAAACAACATTCTTCAAGCTAACCAATTGTCTTTGCATCTTTTAGATGGTGTGAACAAACAACATTCTTCAAGCTGAACATTTGGCTTTGTGAAGATGGCGTGAACAAACAGCCTTCTTCAAGCTGACCAATTGTCTTGTATCTTTTAGATGGTGTGAACAAACAACATTCTTCAAGCCGACAGATTGTCTTGTATCTTTTAGATGGTGTGAACAAACAACATTCTTCAAGCTGACCATTTGGCTTTGTGAAGAGAAATGGATTAATTTGGATTGTTTGTTCTTTACTAATTGAACAATATGGTCGGTATGTAGTCGTCATCGGATATTTGGTGACATCTGGAAAATAGATTTAGTACTGACTGTGCTATGTGTAAGGCAACCCGCTGAAGTCGTGGGGAATAGATTTATGTATGTATGGTAGTACGTCTGATGCACTATCACTTCCTTTTTTGATTCACTTATATATTCTTTTTCATGGCAGAAGACAAAACAAAGAAGAATGATTCGCATTATGGTAGCGCTGCCTGTTGAAATATTGTAAAGTACCCATGAAGCTATTTTGCAAGCTCAGTCTCATCTCTCCTTTCTCTCTACACTTGTACATGTGTGTGTGTGTGCGCACAAACACACAAAATTGTCGATGTAATACTTTAATAAATCAGGACGGCTAATCCGTGTGTTGACTTTTGGACTCGTCAGGCTTATGTATAAATGTGATACATATGTGTTAAGTGATAGCATACGAGTGATTGATGCGCGAAACTTGTGTCAGGAAAGTTTGTGAACGCCATGCCTAAAAGGAAAAGCTAACAAGGCGTTGACTATAGACAGCCCCAAGTTAACAAGGCGTTGACTATAGACATCCCCAAGCTAGCAAGGCGTTGACTATAGACTATAGACTTTGGGATATTTTTCACATATCATGCACTATACCTTATGTGTTGTGAAACTTTACTGTAAGTTGGATTATCTGATGCGCTAGAAAGTTTAGCATGAGTAATACGGATTCAATAACAATATATGTCTGCTAATTTAGAGACATAACAGGATCAATTGGGAAATACTTCTCATCACAAGAAAGAGGGCAGAGAATATCTTGTATTAAGATTAGTAGAACGAAGGCTGGAAGGTGAGCGAATGCTAAGTAGGAAAAGCATTTCGTTATGGGTTCCAGAATTGATACAGGATGGTAGTTTCAGCTCAAGGCTAGAATTTTGATAAAAGATAATGAACAACGGCGCATGCCGAAAGTCAGCGTTCTGATGCTGCCTATGGATCTCGCATGTCATGAACGAATGCTGCATCATATTCTTTTTTTCTTGCACAGCTATGGCGGCATTGCGGCAATAATTTTCTTGCAGTCTTTCTATTAAATGCCGCCACTCTTCGTGAGTGACTTACTTGTAGATGACTTGGGGATCTTAATAGCCACGCCCATGCTTCTTTTGGGTTGAATCAGTTCTTCTCCGCAGAGTTAATGCAACCTTACTCCATGTCTCCTTCACATGCAATTCCATTATGAGCAGAGTCGTGTTGCTATGGTCAAGGACCAACACTAGACTGTCCACCTGTAAAAAGAGGCAGCAAAGTATCATACATGTCTTTGGAGATAACAGATGTCTCCTTAGTACATGAAAGCAATAGCTGAATAGCATCTTCCACAAAAACAACATCACAGCTAACTAGAATGTGTTTAGTATGTGGATGATACAGATGATAGCCTTTACTTTCAGAACTGTACCCAACAAAAATACATTTTACTACTTTATCATCCAATTTTCTGCGATGTTGTTCAGGCACTAATGCATATGCCAAACAACCAAAAACACTCAGATGTGCAACAAATGTCTTGCGATCATGCCAAGCCTCATATGGAGTGATAGATTGCAGCGCTTTAGTGGGACGCTTGTTAAGTACATATGCTGCACACATGAGAGCCTCAAGCGAGAAACTATGTGGTAAAGCCTGACTCTTGACCATACACCTCGCCAACTCCATGAGTGACCTGTTCTTTCGTTCAGTAACTCCATTCTATTGAGGTGTATACAACATTGTACACTGGTGTTTTATCCCATGTTCAGCCAGAAATGCATTAAAATTAGAAGACATGTATTCCCCCCCTTGATCAAACGGAGGGTGCCCATTTTACATGCTAACAGATTTTCAGCCAAAACCAAAAACTGTTTGAAGCACATGAACACTTCGGACTTTGCCTTCAATGGATATACCCATGCATGCCTAGAAAAATCATCGATGAAAGTCACGACGTAAAGATAATTTCCAAAAGAAGGTGTCTACATAAGACCACTGACATCATTATGTACAAGCTGCAATTTCGGAGTAGCCCGAACTGAACCATCTTTTGGAAAGGAAGAATGCTACATTTTGCCCAAAATACAGGCTTCACAAATATGTTTTCCAGGTGCCTCAAGTTTGGGCAAAGAGGAAACCATTTCATAGTTCTGCAGGCGTAGCAAACTAGCAAAATTTAGATGACCAAAGTGTGCATGCCAAAGCTTTGCATCTGACATAGCCTGAGAATCATTTACTGCACATGCCAAATCATTTACAGATCTTTCATAGTCTATGTGCTTATACAACCCACGACATAAAATGCCAGAAGCAATAATCACATTGCCATTTGATAGATCATGAATTGTACACCTATCATCAACAAATTTCACAACCAAGCCAATCTTGGCTAATGCAAAAAGTGATAACATATTTTTCTTGATCCCTGGCACAAACAAAGCATCTGAAAAAGTGAAAGAACTACCATCAGCAGTAGTCAAAACGATCTTACCAACTCCCATAACAGGATAAGAGGAGTTGTTTGTGCATGTAATAGTATTTCTTGTAGGGGTAGGCTCGAGTGAAGAGAAGAAACTGTGCTGCGAGGTAATATGTTTGGTTGCCCCACTGTCAAAGTACCAAACATCTGAGTCTATTGCAGACATGCACTGCTCAAGAGAAGATGGGTCAAAATTGCAAATAGTAGTAAATGCCCATTCTTCTTCCTGCACAAGGTTAGCGGACTCTGTTTTTGGTGTAGAGGCTTCTGCAACAACCATTCCAACTTCTTTCTTCTTTGCCTTTTTAGCAACCAGTTTTGGATAGTTCTTTATGATATGATCATTCCCTTTACAGTACTTACAAAAAAATTCCTCCTTTTCTAATTTATTCTCATCTTTATCTTTGTTCTTCGAATGTGCTGCATTTGCACATTTTTGCTTACTAGTAGAAGAGCTCCATTTTCCTTTGCCCTTCTGACTAGCCAAGAAAGCTTGATCTGCAACACGCATAATGGACCTAGTCTTCCTGGACTGATCCTCCTGCAAAAGAACAAAGACTAACTCCTCAAATGACAAGGCATTTAGATTGCCTTTCATCATCAACCGAAGAGTAGAAGCAAAACTCTGATATGAATCAAGAAGACCATTCAGAACGGTCTCCACAAGTGAGTTATCTAGTATAACCTCATCAGCAGAAATCAACTGTTCCTTCAAGTCTTTGATCTTTGTTAGAAAACTGTCCATGGAATCACCTTCATTCATGTGCTCACTCTCCAATTGTTTTTGGATGTAAGCAACATGAGCCTCATTCCTAGCTTGGTACAACGTGGTAAGAGTATCCCAAGCATCCTTAGCTGTTCTGCAAGAGCATATGTGAGGAATAATGGCACGTTTGATAGAAAAAGCTATCAATGCATGTGCATGGGCATCTCTGCCATCCCAACAAATCTGCTCTACAGTAGGTGCAGCAAAAACCGCAGTACGAATAGGAATATGCAGAATATCATCATCTTCAACACCTTCTGCATCACCTTCAGTACCTGTAGTTGTAACAGTTGCAGGTGTGATAGGACGTTTTTCAACACCCTACACAATGTTCCATAGTCCTTTTTCAACCAATTTATGTCGCATCATATAAGCCCATAATGGGTAGTTTGTACCATCCAACTTATCCTCAACAGCCAACATACAGAATACATCACTGCTTTCAGCCATGGCTAGTGACTAAAATACCTTGATGCAGAAAAATATTGACTGTATCTCAAACATTTGAATGGAATTGCCCATACAAGTTCTACTAAACCTGTAGCAGACTTCGAGATGCTTATACTAGCAAACCAAAACAGGTATATACCTTTGGCACAAAAAGAAGAAATACCCTGCACAAGCACTATGATAGTACGTTTGAAGGCCAAAACGGGCTCAGATAGTGATTTCGGCACCACAGAACAAAACTCTTTTGATCTCGGAAACACCCTGAGTATGATCACCAAAATTTGTGTGATTTTGAGACTGCAACCGGAGGAGTGTCGACGACGCCCTAGATGAAGCAACGACCTTCTCTGATACCAATTGTTGGAGTTAGACATCTACGGAAGCACGCGAACAACACAAGGAAGAAGAAGAAGCTTTGAGCACAACACACAATACTGAATGTATTACTAGAGATTGTACAAAGATCAATAGCCCATTAGGGCAATAGGCGTATATACAAGCCGGGGGAAAAAACCTCCTAAAGAGGGAAAAAAGTGTCCGGGTGGTCCTAGTGTGTTCACACACATCACTACCTAAATATATCAACAAAAAGATGGAGAGAATAAGTATTGCACTAGTGAATAGAGCTTTGGATTCCAGAGAAGGTTCCAGAATTCTATTGAAGAGAAGCTTGATATTTTAGAGAGGTATGTTTTAGAGGTGCACACATATATGTTTATACCAGATTCTGAAGGAAAGAGGTATGAAGAATTTACAGATTGAACAAGGATGATGACAAGATGACATCATAGATATGAAATTTTGTCACAGGTTCCAAGATTCAATTCTTGATTTTGTTTAGTGTATTTACATGACACAGCAGAAGTACGTTGAAGAAACCTAATTTCGTAAGGTAAATGCAAATATGTGGATCCTAGTGTATGTTCTCAGGTTTGTTACATTTGTTGTCAAGCAAATGATTGCTTGATGAGTACACTATTGGATATCTAGTTTGCATATTTTCTCTATATTATGGTTTATATTCAACAAGTTCAGGTGTTTGAAGTTTGAAGAAAGTCAAATTTAGTTTTGAAGAAGACTTTTGAAGAAAAGGTTTGAAGCTCAATTCGGGAGTACAAGTTTGAAGTTTATGACAGTTTGCAGATGAATGATGTTACATATCCAGTCCAGTTTAAACCAATATGACATTGTAGGGGGGATTGTTGGAAAACAATGTCACATCAGTCCAAAATCCATTTAGGGTAGAAACCCTAATTTTGGTACTTAAGTCATTTTTTGGCACAAAAATGGGTAAAATTTTTATGAGCCTATCTTGTAGAGCTTGAAGAGAGCTTTCCAATAGTATATGACATTCAATCATCAGAGATGAGATTTGGAAGAAAACCCTAACCCTAATTTTCTATTGATTTAGGGTTTTGACCTCATATGATAGCTCTCGGCATGAGGATAAAAAAAGTGTTGTTAGATCATTCATCAGGTAGTGAGAAGTGTGAAAATGCAGGTCAAGAAGTTATTTTTAAAGTATGCTAAAAGCAACTTTAAAAATTAAGCAGACTCACTTAAAATAAAGCAAAAGCAATGTGATTAAAATAAAGCACTTTTTTAGTGAGGTTTTTGCATGAGACACTTTTTTAGTAGAGGTGGTGCTCTAGCACACATGGGGCAGCCATGGTGCTAGGAGCATGTTGAGGAGTAGCTATGGAGTTCTTCTTGGAGAAGAGTGTGCTCACACTCTTGCTTATGGAGAGGACTTACCCATCAGCAGCTTGGTGGTGTGGATCAGCCATCCACATGATGTATTTGAAGATTGTCTTCTACATGAAGATTTTGGTGTACTTGAAAGACATTGGATGGAGCTTAACATAAGATTGCATCTTATGTTAACAATTCAGGTACATATTCTCCTTATGCACATAGGTACTACTTGGAGTTTATGAAGGTAGTTGCATCCATATCAGAAGGAGTCCTATTCGGCATATCTAAAGGAGAATGAGTACATGCATGCTACATGCATTTGGATGAGGTGTTAGAGAAGGTGGTTCACATGAGTATGAGAATTTTCTGACAACAACATGTTAGCATTCTATGCTAATTCTATAAGTATGTGATCTTTCACACACACATCTGATTTAGGGTCTTCCATAGCCTAAAATCAAATTAGGGTTTGCTGATTATCAGTTTCCAACTGATCTTTCCTCTTTCTCTCACTCATATTCACTCTTCTACAACCTATGAAGTCATACATCTCATACATATTCAGATTTCTATCCCTACATCTGAATATTCTTGTAAATTTATGTACATTCACTCATCCATCTATTTTTGTTCACATAGAGTGGTTGAGAGTTTTGCTCCCACATTGTAATTTGACATTTTATATATATATATGATAGTGTGAGTAAGCAGTGGCTTACGTAACACTTTACACATGTTGTCTAATCTTTCTCTATCTTTGTCTCATGATTTGTATTTTTAAATGTCGTATGTTCATGTTTTGTCAATATTGGAAGATTGATGAAATCTACGTTGTAGATCCTAGAATCATGGAACTTGGACCTGTGGTATTAGTAATGGGCCTACTAAATTTCCAACACTTTCTTCTACACACGTGCCTGTCTGCAGCCGTGCATTCCAAGGAGGTCACTTCATCTATCTCCTTCTCTCTCTGCACAGCACCCACACCAGCAACTAGCCAGGGTCCTTGTTAGAGCCCGCTCTCTAACATTTTCTCTTCCCATTCTCTCTCTCATCCATAGAATTTGCAGGCCTGCTTGCCACCATTGGGAGCTCTCTTTTCTATAGAGGTGGCATCGAAACTCTCTGACAACATCATAGTTTTTGCCATCACTTGTTTGCGCATTTCTGAGCCATTCCTCACAATCCTGTCTTTGTCAGTCGATTTCTCTAAGCTACTCCAATGTGAATTCCCTTTCTTCCGGTGATCTCTCTCTCTCTCTCTCTCTCTCTCTCTCTCTCTCTCTCTCTCTCTCTCTCTCTCTCTCTCTCTCACTCTCTCTCATAGCGTGCAACTCCTCACAAAGCAGTCGGAAGGGGGGGGGAGCAAGTGAGTTCTCTCTCTCTCTCTCTCTCTCTCTCTCTCTCTCTCTCTCTCTCTCTCTCTCTCTCTCTCTCTCTCTCTCTCTCCTCGCACACAAATTACAGATGACGATAGGGCTCAATGAGAAGCTGAATGCAGCCAACCAATGGGCAGAGACAACCATAATGGCTTTCAGATTTTCGATCAGATATCGTTGCCATTCATGAAGGAAGTCCCTGGTATGGATGTCCTCCAATGGTAGCATGGGTGATCCATGATATATGTAGATGGGATCCATTAAGTAGAGCTCTCTCTCTCTCTCTCTCTCTCTCTCTCTCTCTCTCTATCTCTGTCTCTCTCTCTCTCTCAGAGCATACACAACTGAAAAAATAAACATTAGGAAAAAAACTCATAGGAATTAAACATATATATATATATATATATATATATATATATATATATATATATATATATATATACATATATACATACATACATACATACATACATAGGAACCCGTGTGCGCATGCACTCACTTAGTTAACTAAATCATGCATTTACTTAACTAACACAATCATGCATGCTAATAATTAACTAACATATTAGACTTAGATTTTCTTGCACTTGAACAATTATGCAAATATATTAGTTAATCTAATAATAAAAATTATAGTATTGTTAGATTTACTAAAAATTATTTTAATTAGTTATTTATTAATTGACTCCTACACATTTATTTATTAATCATTTATTTCTTGAATGTGCTCACATACATTTTGCACATAATGTATAATATTTTATTTAATGCATAGGCTAAATTATACATTAGGTTAACTATTTATTAAATTAATGATTAGCATACATAGACATATAATTAAAAATAAGAGAATAAAGTAACTTCTCAGGGTTTTATTTTAAAATGACTAATCACATAAGCTCGTAATGGAGTAAGATGATTTTAGCGTAAATATATTCATAATATTAGGTACTCACTTATTCATTCTCATAGACACATGTCTAAACACAATTGTACATAGTTATTTAGCAATATGAATGTATTTGGGTAAACAAGCATAAGCATACAAGAGTAGGAAAATAATTAAACACACAAAAATATATATGTATTTTTACCTTCTCATAAAATCATATATGCAAAAATAAAACACAATCATAAAGATCCACACACAATCCAATACATTGTTACCTTTGTATTCAATATCAATGCCTATAAAATACTCATCAATGCATATAAAATAATTATTGATAAGTTCAACTACATAAGATTTCATTAATATGAGATCTTTGCTTTTTCCAGTTCTTCACGGATTTGTTGTCTGTAGGTAGTAAAAGAAATTAGTCAAAGAGATGTACCGAAATGATTTGAGAGAGATAAAAGTTATTCATCTTAAAATCAAAAAGTTTTTATTTTTTTGAGTGTTGATATGGATTTAGAAATTCCTCCGACATCTGCCCCCACCAAAGTTGCACATCGTCCTAATGGGCCAACCTGCAGTTCATGGAAAGCAGCATCAAATCCTTTGGAAAAAAACTTTTAAATTGATTTTAAAAAAGATGATAAAAATGCTTCTAAATTCAAATTAAGTTTCTGATAATAAAGAAAATTCATAAAATTATGTGAATGTGAATTGGAAATCATTTCATGCAATGCATACAGTTTTGACTTTGTGCATTAAACAAATAGAACAAGGTAAATTAAGACTTGATGATGCCATTGAAAAATAAGAGAATCTAGAATGAAGAATAAGTACTATTTTGATAAAACTCATTGATTGTGTCCTAAGCCAATTGAAGTAGGCGATTGGGTGCCCATTTACGATAGTACATTTGACTCTCAATATGATGCATGCAAAAAGATCACTCAATGATGGTTTGGTCCATACATTGTATCAAAAGTCAATAACAATTGTATGTATGCTCTTTGTGAATTAAATGATGTTGCATTAAAAACTTTGGCTGCATGTAAAAGGATAAAGCTATTCAAGAAACATGATAATGATGAGTACATTTTAGATGAGGACATTGAAGAAGATGACAACAATGAGGCCAATTCATAAACAAGAGTCTCCATGAAAAAAAAATTCAAGTTCATGTTGCTTTGTTTTTTTCAAGTTCATTCCACTTTTTTTCCATTCTTACTTGTTTGCAATTTCACTTCATGCATGTTTCTTTTTAATCTTTGCATTGCATTGCATATCCACATCACTTGAGTCAAAAGGGCAAAGATGATTTCTCTACTTGTGTAAAATTGTATCTTAAGTAGTAAATTATCTAGTAAGAAATCAGTTATAATCTAGGATTATGGATAGATAGGGCATGTAGAATTTGAGGTTTTGGTGAGATGACTTTCATATATAAAAATGCATATGTATCTTTTATCCAAATCATAATTTCTGAAATCCTAGCTCCTACTATTGCATGTTTCTATATTTTTAGTCAACTCATAACACTTGTATCAAAGTTTAAAAAATTCTTCTCTGTCATAAAAAAATGGTTGTATCTTGTATCGGAGTTTAATTTTTCTCTACCATAGAAAAAAAAAGGATAAGTTGCTACATCTTACTAAGAAGTTTACACTTTCTTCCACCCCAAAAAAGTGAATGTAACCATAAAGTTGTCGAATCATCATAAAAAAAAGAAAGAAAGAGAGATAGAGAAAGCAAGCCAAAGGAAGCTAAGGAGGCATATCACAATAAAACACGAGCTTTATAGGAAAATGTATGCATTAGTGGAGTCTAGTTCAATTTCATTGTTTGTAAGTAGAGAAAGTGAATATTCATATTTATATAGGAAAGAAATTTAACTAAAATAAGATAAAGATGAAAGATGTCTCTTGAAAATCCTAAATATTTGTTTATGATCATATTTAAGGTAGATTGCTATATGAAAAAGGTACAAAATGTTTCTTCAAGATGAGAGGTACTGATGCCTAAAATGACTCAATACATTCACTTCCACTTCATATTGATGCTTTGTTTTCTTTCTTTACATGTTTTCAATGTTGCCTACTCATTTGCATATATGTTTACTATTTGTTCATGCATATTCATGTTATTTGTTTCAATTCTTTCTTTCATGAAAATTTTGCTTCATGTCACATTGCCTACTCATTCATGCATATGATCATTTTTTTGCATGTTTCTTATGTTGCCTTTAAAAGTATTTGATGGGCCTAGAAATTTTTGTTTTTCTGAGATACTAGAGTGGCACTTTCAGAGGAATCACAGGTTCAGTGGGGGCGAATGTCATCGAGGTTTTCTCTCCTCTCTCACTCATGAAGGCCTACACGAAACGCATTCGGCTAAGGTAGCTAGAACTCCCTGAGAAGTCCAAGATGCATCAAGTAATTCAAAGGGAGTTTGCATGCAAACTTTGGAAAAAATCAAGCATATCCAGGGTAGCAGTCAAAGCTGCTCAAAATTTGGAAATTAGGGCAAGAATTTCAATGTCACCAAATCACATGAAAATTCATATACTTGTAAAACCTAGCAATGGTAGTCTATAGCCTGAATTTCATATGTAAATAATTTTTCTAGCACATTGATATTCCATGTGCATTTTATAAAAAATGTAATTTTTTCACTTAGAGCCTACAAAATCTTGTGTAGGAATTTGTTAGCCATATGGTTTGGCATATATAAAGATCATATGTGGCTACATATTTGTACAAATTTTCAAGGCTATCAGAGCTTCTTGGACACCTTAATGCCACCTTGCAAACTTCCAAATGTAGTGAAAGTTGTATAAGAGAGATTCAAATGGGAGGTTTTTCTACATATTCCTAAAGCAGACCTTTCAAAACATAGCCCTAAAAATTTTCATATTCATCAAAGGATATTTGGAGGGCCAAAGAGCACAAAATCCAATTTTCAAGGTCATCACAATTTCCTAGAATAAGCAAATTGAAGGTTTGAAGGGTTGCCACACGACAAACAATGATTGAACCATGTTGTACAGTTAGGATGAGCTCACATTCAAGGGTGGAGATGCACTAAAGATTAAAACAAGGAGGATCTACGCGTTTTTTTTCATCACATAAGCCTTTTCTCATGTTGAAAGATCAATAATGGAAACTTTGTTAAAAAATAGTAGCTTATCTTATTGAAATTGATGTAAGCACTGATCCCATGATTCAGGTCAACCCCAGATCCAATGGTGGAGAATGAAGTTGCCTTTTTCTCCCCCTTGCCCTAGATATCATATAAAAAACCCATCTTAGCCATCCATTTGATAAATCCAATGGTTGTAATCAAAAGCAGTTGATCATAGGGTTGAGAGTTGATCATTGTTAGGCATCCATAGGGCCCTTCTTAGCACATGGTTTCTTTGAGAGGATCACCCTCAGTTGAGCATGTGAGGATCCAAGGTGGGCTAGTAAGAGCATAGTTCCAAGAATCAATTTTAATTTAGACTTCCAATCTAAGATAGGCTCATAAAACTAATGGTTTCTCTTTCTTTGCTCACCTTCAGTGGAGCTTGTGAGTGAGTTAGAGTTGGTTTTATGAGTCTTAGACTTCTTTAGATATATATTACGATCCTAGAAAGATATAGGGTCAATGAAGCGAAACCTATCCTCTTACGTGTGACATTCGGTTGAATTGTCATGGTGAGAGGGTTGTGCAAGCCGCGTCTGATAGTAGAATGCTTAGCTCTACATACCACAACACTCATGCACATTTATGTCCTTACAACATATTTTATTTTATGTCTCTTGTCTCTTGTCTCTTAGTCTCTTATGTGTTTTTACATGTCTCCTTCTATCTCTTTCTATGTGTGAGTAGGCTCCGCAGTCTTGTGTTGAGCTAGTGAGGATGATCCATTGAGATTGAGAGAATAAATTTATATTCATTCATAAATCATGACCCACATGCATTCATACCACCCATAAACACCCGTGCATATGTTTCAGTTTTGAAAGTGTGTAAGAAGCTGCATTCTTTGGCCATTCTTCCTTCCGAAATTGATTCATGTATGTTGTTTTCTTTTTGTTCTCATCATGCATACATCCACAAGAACCCATGAATATGAGTTAGATATTGAAAGTGGATAAAAAGCTCCATTTTTTTGGACCATTCTTCCTTTCCAAATTGATTCATGTGAATGGATTTCTTTTGTCCTGGTCATTCATGTCATGCATTTATCTTGCATTCATATGTTCCTCTTTCCATAATCAAATCATTACATCTCTCCTCTCCATACCCAAATTCATGTTCACCTTCATATTTTGATCAAAAAAACACCTTCCAACACTCATTAGCTTCATACACTCTGTGTGTGCCACGATCGGATCCGATACACCCCGATTGCTATCACCTCCAAAGCATTAGACTAAGGGCCTCATATATTGGTATGACACATAGTACACCACATACACCTTGCTGTGCTCATGACCATGATGACTCCAAGTTGTACCGTATATGAGATAGAGCTCCATTAATGGATGCTACCAAAAGGCCATGCATCAATGATGCAAGAGTTGTGTGCAATACAGTTTGGGCACTCTGTGATGGTTAAGTGAAGTGCAGGGGACAAGGACTACAAGAGTTACATCACAGGGGTGATCTATCAAGAGTATCAACAAACACATAGGCACCTTGTTGTTAGCTCAGAGTGGATTCAACACACAACACATGAAGTGATGTTGATTGCCAATTAGATTCTTATGACACATTTAGAGGAGGCTTATCAAAGCCCATATGGCTAGAGGTGAAGGAGTGGGAGATGATTCAAAATGAGGAGCAGCAGACCTTTGACCAATATGGTGAGCAATGAGAAGAGGCTGGCATAGTTCTAGAGGCTATTGGAGAATCACATTTTGGTAGGGATGATTACGACATGATGCAAATTCAATTGTTAGATTGTATCATTCTAATGAATGTATTAGCTTTTGTTAAGCACGTCATGTTTGTTGATCTCACGTTTTGCATCTTTGTTTTAGGATTTGGTAGTGGGTCGTACTCTAACACAAGAAGAGAAGACTTATGAATATCATCATGGGCTGGTTGCACTATTGGAGGACTTGGAGAAACAGGATGTATTCATTTCATGGGACAACCTATCATGAGATGAGCTTCTAAACTTTGTTTAGAGTTTTTTATTGCTTTTTATGAACATCATTTCATTTTTTTTTCATGAATGTGATTTGTTGAAAGACTACAGATATAGATGTTTTGATCCCTCTAGTTTTGTATATGGAAATGATGTGCCACCAAGGTTTTTTTATTTGCTTCATATATCACATTGGTGTGCCGTAATTTTGCATTTGGTTCATATATGGTAGTGGTTTGCCATAGTTTTGTATTTGGATACTTTTTGGTAGTGGATTGCCATAGTTTTATACATTGTTCATTTACAGAGTATCTATTTTATACTTGGTTCATTTATGGAATATCTGTTTTGTACATGGTTCATGGTTCATTGTGCTCTTATATATCTCTTTTATGTTCAAAAATGTGTTTTCCTTTACCAAATATTGTTTTTTTTTTCATCTAAACCCTAAAGTAGCAAGCACTAGAGTACATGTCATGAGTGATGGAATTTAATCCCTAAGATTTTCACACTAGAAGTAAAATGAACCCAATACCCTGGTCCCTTCATATACCTTTTCTACTACCCTGTAGTAAAACTTTGATTCAGCTACTCGAAATTACCTAAGCTTTTGACCACACTTATTATGGTTCATAGCTTTCCAAGAAGCTATAGAAAATTGCAATATTGATCTCTTTAAGTTAGTCAAAAACATTGCACAAAGCAAACATGCAAAGATGTAGGATACGTAGAAATTAGGATTATAGACATACATCAATAATTCTACACATAAACATGATTCCAATTATCTCTTCTAGGTAAAGTAAGAAACATATATAGCTATAAAATGAGCTATAAGCTATAAAATGCACTTTAAATCTCTTGAATTGGATTTGCACACAAGGAGTTACAACTGTTATAAGTAGACTATGTTTATACTTACAAGAGACTAGAGGGGGTGTGGGTTTGACAGCTCCTTACTCCTTCTCTTTGCATGTGATGTGCTCCTCTATCTTTTCCTAGCTTGTGCTCCTACCTTTTTAGGGCCTTGAGCTTCGCATGAATCTCATCTTGAGTCTCCATGAGTATATGTCTCTTGTTCTTGAATGACCTACAAAACTTCCATGCATTTGATGACTTTTCCACTGCCTTAGGATTGCCTTGTGCAACCTTGATGTTGTGGAAGGACTCCATAGCCTCCACATAAACTAAGAATACTAACTAATTAGACTCACACTAGGAAGAGAGATGTGTTTCCACCCAACCAACCCCCCCAATATATAGCTCCAAGTCCAAGGGGGTAAGTCCCTCTCAAGAGGGCATGTGTACCTTCCATCACATGGGTCCCTAATGTGTTCACATGGTTTCCAAGCTTAGGAAATCACCTGAAATCACATGGCTTCTAAAAGAAGGCTCTTCAAGCTCTCACGTACAAACCAAGTGGCTAGAAGAAGCTTCCAATCAAGCCTAAGGTACTCAACCTTAGAGAATTAACCCTAAGGTTCAAGACACATCTAAAAGGGGTAAATAAATCATAAATCCAAATGGTTTCACACCTAAAAACCCAAGGTTTCTACCCCTTAGATCCATGTAATTATACAACAATCTCCCCCCCCCCCCCCCCTAAAAGCATTTCCATCCTCCAAAATGAGTGGAGATATATACCTTGGGGTATTCCCCCGTGCTCCAATCCATCTTAAGCATCATGGCTTTCATCTCTTTGCCTCTTAATTCGAAAGGGGAACTCTACCAAGACTAAATCTTAAAAGTGGAGAATCCATATGTGGTCTAATTCCTTGCCCCAATCATTGAAAGTTCCATCTAGTTTGTATACGAAAAAGAATTGAGTCGAATGCAAAGTGTGGAAAGAATGAAAAGGGAGGAAGGAACATCCCTACCTATTTCCTTTGTTTAAGCCATGTGTCATCTAGGTCTCCAAAGCTCAAACATGTGGATTAGGTGGATTCAAAGTGACTTTAGTTAAATTGCTTCCTTGGACCATCTCTTTGCACCACTAGTGCATTAATCTAGCAAAATAGATGAATGCTTCTTAAGGTTTCTTTATTAGACTCATGTTTAGAATCCAACTTGTCCTGAAAGGAAGATGAATCTTTCATAATCCCTGCCCAAATTACTCTCTTTTAGTGAAATGGGTGGATTTTCATGTTTGCACTTTGGCTCCAATAAATCTAAATAGAGAGGAATTTCATTATATAATCCCTACCTAACCAATAGAATGGTAAAGGTGGATTGTCTAATTTTTATGAGGATATAACATCCTCTTTATCTTCAGAGAGAATTTGAATAGCTTACCAAACATGGATTCAATGTTCTTTCAAAACTTTATGTAGTTTTGAGAATCCACTTTTGGGCACTATAATCCATAGGGATTAATCTAACTATTGTAGACTCCAATTGATTGAAACCTATTCTACTTGTTCTTCCAAAGATTAAGATGTTTATAACTAGATCCCAAGATGGGAACTCATACTGTAAAAGATGGTGTTATCTTTAAGGTCATAAGTAGAAATAGATTATTCCAATCATTTGTTCATTGCTTAATCCTTACAGATCTTTGGTTGGAACTCAAACCTTAAAGGTCTTCTTGATCCTTCCAAAATTCTCTCCCTTATATTCTAGATCTATTAAAGATGTCTTATGTTGACACCGTAACTAGATCTTTCCTATTCTTCAGTTAACTTGAACTATCAGGTATCAAAAAGATGATCTTTTTGAGGTTTCTTTCAAGATTGGTCTAAGATCATTTTTATGTTCCTTGAATTTCAAGTCATACTTTGGGATGAAGCTTTTAGAGTTCCATCCTTTGGAGTTTACCTTCAAACTCAAAAAAGTTGGTCCTCTTCTTTATTTCTAACTCTCAATGAGAGATAGATCAGATCCTTTCGTATCTTCTTAGAATGATTCTTCACCCCTTTGAGAGGATAATTGGAGAAGATGACTATTCTTAGGCATTATCTTCTTGTTGTTTTCTTTCGGATCAAAGTCCCTTTTTCTTCTGGCCATCAAGAAAAAGTACTCAATGGGAATAAGTCCCCACCGTCCAATACCAGTGGGTTCTTCATCCAATCGACATAACTATCTCTATATCTTCTCACCTTCTCTATCCTTTTAACGCTAGTTTGGTACCAAAATAGGACACTTAAGTGTCTTTTTTGACAATTTTCCAAAAAATCACACACCTTCTACAAAGAAAATTTGAGAAAATCATTTAACACACATATTAAATATAATTCAAAGGTTAATCCAAAATTATGACTCACAATAAATCATGTTTTGTGTTCATGTAAATAGCCTCTCAAGCTGCTATGGTTGTGAACAGGATGAAAATTCTTAATCAAATGTATTTTTATCAAAAGAAAAAAAGTCATCATATGAAAGAAAAAATTATACACATTCCTTGAAACATATATCAAATAATATGAACCTCAAACTCACTTAGAAAAATCATTTCAATTCAAATAAAATCAATTATTTTGACTTTGTACACCAAAAACAGCAACTAGTTCTAAACATGGTAATCTAACTTATGGGAATCCACAGAGGTGACAAATATGCCAACAAGCAAACAAGGTATGATGACAACAACCAAGGTATACACATATAAAATCAATTTCTATGACTCTAGTCACCAAAAACAAAAAACTAAAGCCTACATATATGACTCAAAAGAATTGATGGACATCATCCAAGGTGTACACATTCAAGTTACCAAGTAGAAAATGTGTGACGCAACAAAACAAAGCCTACATATACGGGGCTAAATAATTTATTGAAATCCACCAAAATTTTCACGTCTTTGGACATAACCAAGAATCTTCTATTATGTGGGCATCAACCAAATTCTACAGATACAATCATGAATAGTTTGTGGTCACTTAACAAAGCATGTAGAGTTATGGAGATCTAGTTTCTTCACATGAAGAAAGAAAATAAGACATCAAACAAGGTGTACACATAAGGGAACTACCAATGTCTGAAAATCAACCAAGGTTTTCAGATCTATGTACACCAAACAAAGTAGATATATGTGTGGACACCAGACAATATATCCACATACAAATACAATTGGAACACTGCCAAATTACAAACATTTAACTTGATATCCAAGAAAATAAACTAGTTCCTACCAAGAAACAAGAGCCTCATACATATAGAATCAAAAGAATATATAGTTCTAACATATTTAGTAATTTTTCTTTTTAAGTTGTTATATGCATAAATACACAATCCCTTGCACACATCAACATATACTAAAAATAATACTCAAAAGTCTTTCATATAATCTTTGATATCATAAAATGATAAGGATCATTCAAAAACATTTCATTATTTCCATCATGGATGCCATCTTGTTTCTGTCAAATGAAATATGTATAGCAATTTTTTTCATTTTATCACAATCACCATTGCGGATCACGTATTATTTGACAATATTAAGAATGAAACATGGCATGAAAGCATATTTTGGAAGGTTTAATACCTAGAATAGCATTTAAATAATTATTATTTTTCATCATAATTTTTTATTCGACCTTTGGAGCTATGTTCTTTTCATGAACAGAGGACTATATGCTTTGCTAATTCAGCATGAAAGTCAGCAGCAAATGAAATATCAACTATTTGAAAGCGAAGGCCTTCTTACTTTGTATAAAAATATGCATTCAATTAGTATGAAGGTTATCCATTGATAACCTGCCAATTCTCTGCAATCTCACTTACACACAAATTATAGTGAGCCATTCTTTAAAAGGTGCAATAAATGGCAGTGATCTAGAGAAGACAAGTTTTGAGTCCATGTTTATGACTTATGGAGGTGTTCAACCTTCTATAGAGATCCCTAGACACTTGCTTTACACTGCCAAAGTCAATGAGTAGCTTTCCATTTCCTAAAACATATCCAATTTGTTAAAATGTTTGAATTGTGTTATTTTTTCAGTTATGCCAAAGTTGAGTTTTAAAAAATTCTCATTTTCTTCTTCATTTAATAACCCACGTGAATTTGTAATATGTTAAAAGATTATATTTTTCTCTAAAAGTAAATGATGTGGGCTATCAAATCCAAGTGAGTATGCCATCAAATCCTCAAGGGTGTCATCAAGAAAAATCAATCAATTTGGTGTAAAAGCAAGACACTTAAGTGTCCCAGGACACTCAAGTGTCCTAGTACAGAACTAGTTTTAAATGCCCTTCATACTATGGTACCAACTTATGAGAGCAAGGACTAAGGTGCTTAGATACACCACTTCTAATCATACTCAAAATATTTGGTTAACCATTTAATGTGGTGTGACTCATCATATCAAACTTAAAGTTTGACTTGATCTTTACCCTACTTGGGTCTTTTGGCTTTTCTTCTCTTCTTTTGCCAAAATAAGAGATAAGACTAGGTCTTTCTCCAATAGATCCCTTCATGTTCAATGCTTCACCCATGGGTTTTACTTGGGGATATCGAGCTATTATGCTTCATACAAGAAGCCATATTCCTTAGGTCTATATTATTGGAATCCATAATGTATGTTATGTTATCCCAATGAAGCATCAAGATACTTTTAGGATTATGCCTTATAGCTCATCCAACTTCTTTTCCTAACCCACTTAGGATTCGTACAATCCTTATAGTATATGAAAGTGTTCTCTTGCATTGAGGTTCTTTGAGAATTCCCAAACCTTGAGAACTTTATCTAGGTTGGAAGACGTAACGAAAGAAGTATGAAGCACTAGCATATGAGGAAGTACTTCAACTTTATCTACTTCTTGCATATATTTTACCTTGCAATACCCTAATTGGTCTTTTCAAGGCATAAGATACAAGTTCTTGGGGACTTTCACCCCTCCTTAAAAGTTTTCATCCTCGAAAACTATCTGAGAGTAAATTGAAAGTTGTACTCGTTCAGAAGAGTTTATTTTCAATCTTTAATTGTTCCCCCTCACTAAAAGAACTATTCAGAGCTTTGAACTTTCCTCCAAGCGTGTTGAACAAATATCACAAAGTTTCAAGTTTGGATTACCCATAAATTCGATGTCCCATACCACCGAATCTACTTAAGTGGTAGTGTAAACCTAGATGTCCCATACCATCCGGCTTACACTTCCACTTTAGTAAAGGCAACTTGGCTTGGATCTTTGGATCAAACCTTGTTTTAGTCTAATCAAGTAAGAGCTATTACTTCTCAGACTTATAAGTTTCATTTCCATTGCGAAGCATAACCGTCGCTTATGAAATTTTAACTTAGCAAGTTTTAGTTGTAATTTCAACTTGACAAGACTAGTCTCAAAAATTGACTTTTCAATTATTCGCTGATTTAGATATACTCAAAAAGATCCTTTTTATGTCACTTGATAATAGAGCTAGTTATATATCTCAACTAGATATCATCTTTTTTGACATAATGAGTAATCTGAGAAAGAATAATTGACTTGCCAATCAAATCTCTATGTTGAAGTAGATGGTAATTCCATTTACTATAGAGTCCTTTATTTCTAGGACATTGGAAAATGGTACTTAGGGTTTATCACAACCCTTGAGTTTTACCTTCTCTTTATGCCTTGCATTTTCTTGGAAGAATAATGTAAAGCTCCAAATAGTTCTTTAGTTCTTTTTAGCAAAGAACTTTCTTGAACAAAAGCACGAATACTTTCATCTTCCAAAACTAAGGTTCTGTTATACCATATTTTTCTCTTCCTTAGAGCTTGAGAATAAACACTCTAAGTTACCACCATTGTATCGTGGCTCCAAAAGAGAAAACTTTGTGCTATTATCTTAAGTCTATGGCCTTGCTAATCAGGCATGCCATGGGCTTTTATGGAATTTAAAATTCCATAAAAGGGATTTTAAGCTTAAGGTATTTTCAACAAGTTAGATTTATTTCGCTTTTAATTACTAAGCCAAACATAAAGGAATTTGATATATGGAGTCAATGAGTGGAGGAGGTGTGAACCACCTCTTAGATCCATTTAGATGGATTTACACATGAGTGCCATGTGGCACCCATGTGTAGATCATGGGACTCAGTCAATAATAGAGAGAGAGAGATAAAATGGAAGGTACGCGGCTGGGCGGCAAAGGATTAAGAATTTCTCCGTGTGAGCGTCGTGGTGATCTCAAATCTTGTGCAGAAGAAGACAAAAACTGGGGAGCTCATCGGAGCTAACATTGGTATCCGAGCCGTAATGGTCATTAACCGATTCACACGCAGGTGATAGCGACGACCGAGAGCGCGAAAGGGCAGTAAAGATGACTGGGTGGCAGAGTCCACTACTCACACACACAGGCGTCGACAGCCCACAGGGGAGCTTTGCTCCTCCTTCCCCACTCTTGGATGAATGAATGCTTCAAAAGCTCTTGTATATATAGGCAATTTCTCGACTGCTACGCCCATATGTGGGATTAAACAAGTTCCTGTTGTTGCTCTACGTTGAATTTTTTTTCAAGAGGACTATGAGGAGGTACAGTAAGAAGTGTTTTTCGAAATCTTCCTTGAGTTTGGACAGATAATATTCCTCATTTAGATTAAGATTTGGGCAAAAATATGACTTGAGTATGTATTATGGGCTGTGGAGAGGGGTCATGGGCTTTGGAGTAATTCAAAAAAAGCTTCAGTTCCTGAGTTTTGAGCTTCTTAAAGTCATCCATCTATGAAGATGAGTTCTTTCACTTTCCATCGGTGACATACCCGACTTCTTCGCACCATAACTTCCTCATACGATATCGGATTTTAAAAATCTTGGTCATGTTTCGAAGCTACACTCTAAGCTTTGCTCAGAAACCATTGGTGTTGGATTTGGATGAGATTTGCTCCACCAAAATTTCTCTGCAGCGCTTCAATAGGAACTAGGCGGCCACTCCCGAGCCTAGTTTTTTGTCATCCGGTGTCCAAATCCACTTTTTTCACTTGGAATAGTTTCAAATTCTTGAAGTACAAGTGTTGGGCAGCAATTCTTGGACTGGTGAGGATTGATAAATCTCAGAAGTTGCTCAGTTTTACTCAGTTTGCCCAATTGGGGCTATTCCCACATGCTTTTGGCATTGTTTTGGATGGTTTATGGTGTTTAGAACCTCCCCGGACCAACCGGACATTTCCAATTTTTGTTTGGGCCTGGTGAGAATTCAAAATCAGCAACCTAAAGCTTCGAGGATTACTCGGATTTCACTTCCGCAGCTTTACTTTGTAACAGGGAAGTGCTCTTGTGATATATTTCTCTTCTTCTTGCATATTTGAGCTTTACTTCCATTCATTTTCATACACTCTAGTTAGCAAATGGGGGAAGGGTAGAAAACATGGAATCTAAAGGTAAACAAGTAGTTGAAAACGCTTCTCCATCCAAAGAGCAACTAGAGGATCCTGATTCTAGAATGGAAGAAGTAGAATTAGGGCAAGAAATAGAAGAGAACTTATAAGAGAAAGAGCCTTCACAGGAAGAATATACTTATGAAGAACTTATAGATGAATTTGTCACTCGTGACTAATTCATAGACTTGAAAGAGCAAACCCTTAAATTAGAGAAAGATCTTGGTAGCATCACATCTCTTATACAGCAGCTTAAGTCTCAAATGATCTCACTTGAGACTAGTGTCACCTCTTTCCTAGCTAGGAAGGAAAGAGAGACCCCTCCTATTCCTCTAGAGCTCACTAGGAAAGATAGTTCTCTTCCTAGTAAGCATAAAGGAGAGAGCTCTAGGGAAGCTCCCCTCCTGAAAGAGTTGAAGCCACCTACTTTTACGGGGGATGACCGAGACAGGAAAAAGGATGCTATCTACACTTTCTTACAAAAATGGCATGATTTGCATCAATTGAAGGGCACCCCACCTGAGTACCGTGTGCTAGAGGTGAGTCTTTCCCTCGGCCCGTGTGCTTACAAGTGGTGGATGAGTCTTAAGGAGGCGAACTCTATCCCTATTGACTAGAATTGGTTTGAGACTCTTTTTCTAAAAGAGTTTCTTTGTGAGAATGAGGAGGAGAGGAATTGGGATGAGTGGGATAGGATTACACAGAGAGGTAGGCCTGTTTCGGTCTACCTATCCCACTATAGAGAGATCATTCTCAAACTTAAGGGCTTAGATGATTTTCAAAAGACTAGAGGGTTTGTTAGGGGCTTAGACAAAGCCATAAAGAGGGAAGTCAAAAGGAATGCACCTAAGACGTTTGAGGAGGCGATCAAGTATGCACAGATATATGAGGATCATAACCGTCCTCACTATACTCATATGGAGACAGATCAGCCCCTCAAGCCTCTTAGCACGACTAAATTGAAAAAGAAGTTGCCTTTTGGGAAAAACAAAATTTTTATTAAAAAACAAAGATCACAAGGGCCTAGGTTATCCACAGACCAATTTGAGAAGGCCAACAAGGAGAACCTTTGTTTTAGGTGCCTATCTCCTAGCCATTAACAGTGGAACTATCCTAGTGCACCTCTCATTTCATCACTAGAGTTGTATAGTCTCTGTTATTCTCAGCATGTAAAGGACATGTTTTTATTGTATAGTCATGATATGGAGCATTGTACAGACAACTCATCTGATGTATATTTTCATGTTAGGAATGTAAATATGAACAGGACTTTCTACTATTCTTTTTTTCAAGAGTGTGTGGTTAAAAGTTTTAAGGAACTTATGTTTGAGTATAGAGATGTTTTTCCCACTGACTTAGGCAGCTCTTCCAGGTTCCTTGGATGTGGCCATTCCATAATAGCCCTTACTTTTTAAGGATCCATCTTGATTCCATCTTGGGAGACTATATGCCCAAGGTATCTAACCCTCTGTCTTGAAAAATTCACACTTTGATTCCTTAGCAAAGAGTGAATTTTCCCTTAGCACTTGAAATACTTTCCTCAAGTGTTCCAAGTGCTCCTCTTCTGATGCACTATAGATCAGAATGTCATCCAGAAAGTCTACTACAAAATGTCCTAGGTAAGGCCGTAAAACACTATTCATGAGCTTCATTAAAGTGGAGCATTGGTGAGACCAAAAGGCATCACCAAAAACTCATAGTGCCCATATCTAGTCCTAAATGCAGTCTTAGGGACATCCTCTGCCCTAATCTTGATCTGATGATATCCTCATCTAAGATCAAGCTTGGTAAAATACCTAGCTTGATGTAACTGATCAAATAGATCTTTCAACCTAGGCATTGGAAATCTATTTTTTATGGTTACCTTGTTAAGTGCTCTATAGTCTATACATAGTCTCATAGAGCCATCTTTCTTTTTAACTAGGAGCATTGGCGATGCCCATGGTGAGTTTCTAGGTTTGATGAAGCCCTTGTCTAAATAATCCTGTAATTGCTTCTCAACCTCCTCATGCTGAGAAACACTAAGCCTATAAGGTGATCTGCAAATAGGGTTAGTGTTAGTAATAACCTCTATGGCATGGTCAATGTCCCCTCTCTCAGGTGGTAGCCAGGTTTATCAAGCTTCTATCGAAGATTCATTAAGAACTATGCCAAGATTGCTATCCCGATGACAGAACAACTTAAAGGGAAAGGGATAGCCTTTCATTGGGGAGACGAACAGAAGCAAAGTATGGAAAAGTTGAAAGTAGCAATTGCTACAGCTTCACTATTACACATAGCAGATCCCAACAAACCTTTTGTGGTTGAGACTAACACGAGTGACTTTGCTATAGGAGTGGTTTTAGTACAGGATGGTCGACCAGTAGCTTTTGAGAGCAAGAAACTAGAATGGGCTCAGAACAATTACTCCTTCTATGAGAAGGAGTTGTATGCAATAATCCATGCTTTGAAGAAGTGGCGTCATTATTTATATGGTGCCAAAGTCACGATAGTGTTTGATCAAGAGAGCATTAAGTGGCTCTCTAATAAAATAGACCTTAAAGGTCATACCGGATGGGCAGAGACCCTTCAGGAGTTTGATTATGAGCTTAGGTATAGGAAGGGAAAGTTTAATGTGGTGGCTGATTCACTTAGCCGCATGCCTATGCTCTATGGATTGAGTTTTACTCAGATCACTAGTGAGCTACTTGAGTCCCTTAGAGGAAAATGTAGGCTTGATCCTACATATTCCGAGATTTGGGAAGCCATAGAGAATGGGGATCGTGATATACGGGTTTCCAGTGAGGATGGAGTATCAACGGGTATTCAAGAAGGATTGAAGAGGAACAATTAAAATGTCCATGATGGATATCTATCATATAAAGAAAAGGTATGTGCCCCTAGAGATATTGAGATGAGATGGCATATTTTGTATGAGTGTCATGACACACCTAGTGCGGGACACCCAGGAGTTAACAAGACTTATGATCTTGTTGAGAGGCAGTTTTATTGGCCTGGACTTCATAAGGACGTCCTAGAGTATGTGCTTAAGTGCAATAAATGCCAGGTCAACAAAGCTGAAAGGTTGAGGATTGGAGGACTACTCCACCCATTAGATATTCCTAATGGGAAGTGGGAGAGTATCTCCATGGACTTTATAGTCGGATTACCCAAGACACAAAGAGGGCACGACTCAATCTGGGTAATTGTGGATAGGTTAACCAAAATGGCTAGGTTTATTCCGACACGTACTACAGTGAAGACACCAGAGTTGGCTAGACTTTTTGTGGAGAACCTATACTGGTTATATGCTCTTCCCTTAGACATAGTTTCCGATCAAGATAGGAAGTTTACTAGCCACTTTTGGAGAGCGGTCTTCAAAAGGCTGGATACGAGACTTAGCATGAGTACGGCCGAACAACCACACTCGGATGGGCAAACAGAGAGGGTTAACCAAATCCTAGAGGATATGCTTCGAGCATATGTAATTAATGAAAGGCAAATTAATTGGGAAGAGTGCTTACCTATGGTAGAGTTTTTATATAATAGTGCCAAGCACTCTTCCACTGGGCATAGTCCATTTATGCTTATGTATGGGTTTGAGCCAAGAGCTCCTTATGCAGTAGGCTTGCAGAATGAAAAAGTTCAAGCTGCAAAGGACTTCTTGGAAGAGATGAACGATATGCTTAGGCTTGCTACGGACAGCATTAGGAGAGCTCAAGATAGAGCTAGAGCCTATGCTTACCCTCAAAGGAGAGATATCAACTTTGAGGTAGGAGGGCAGGTCTATCTTAGAGTTCCATCTAGATCTGAAACCATGAAGACGGGACCTTGTCCAAAACTATCTTCTAGGTATTGTGGGCCTTTCCAAATACTTAAGAGAATAGGAAAGATGGCTTACCAGCTCCAACTTCTAGAGAATAGTCAAATCCATTCAGTTTTTCATGTTAGCCGGCTTAAGAAAAGGCTGGGTGAATCTGACAACCTCATTCCACATAGTGAGGTAGAAGAGCCTATTTCTGTTCAATCTATTCCACATGAGCCTGAGAGCATACTACGCACTCGAGAGAAATGGACGAGGTGTCACTGTATAAAGAGTGCCTAGTGAAGTGGAAAGATAGTTCAGAAGATAGTGCCACATGGGATCGGGTTAGCATCCTTCAGAGACGGTTTCCCAGTTTTAGATTACCTTCCCATGAGTCTTCTTGAGGGAAAGGATATGGGGAAACAACACGGAAACATGACCATGTATTTTTATGCATGGGGATTTAGTGGGGGTACTATTCCATTGATTATCTATTTCTATTAGACCTTCTAGTACCATTTTTGAGGACAAAAATGGAATTAAGGGGAAGGAAAGGTTATATGGAGTCAATGAGTGGAGGAGGTGTGAACCACCTCTTAGATCCATTTAGATGGATTTAGACATGAGTGCCATGTGGCACCCATGTGTAGATCATGGGACTCAGTCAATAATAGAGAGAGAGAGATAAAATGGAAGGTAAGCGGCTGGGCGGCAAAGGATTAAGAAGTTCTCTGTGTGAGCGTCGCGGTGATCTCGAATCTTGTGTAGAAGAAGACAAAAACTGGGGAGCTCATCGGAGCTGATAGAATTAAATGGTGTATAGTGGCCAATTGGCCTCATCGCCATTCTTTTTAGAAACTAATAAAATAAAATCCTACTTAAGCTTAACTTCAAGAATTTAATCTCCTTCTTAACTCAAAAACCCATGTAAAATGTTCCATATGCATACTAGTGTGTGCCAAATGGTTCCACCATTATTGGAAAAGGTGCTGCATGCATAAGGTTCAAAAATTGAACCCCTCCTTAAAGTATGCAAAAAGTCCCAAATGCAACTTTGTTCATTCAAAGGATGGTGCAAAACTTTCATGCATCTTTCTTTCTGTGCATATGAGTTGCCATAATGCATATGTCATAAACCATGACTATAATTATGCATATCGAATCTTTCTTTTCCAAACCCATGTTAACATAATGCATAATGAAAATCCTTTTCATGACTAATTGTCTATGTGACCAAGAAAAATTGGGCCGCTTGAATCTGTGCATCCACTTTTGAGTTCCTTTCTATCACAACATGCATTGCATGCTCCATAGTTTCAAGGAAAAGAAAAGAGGGCATCTATCTGGAAATTAAGCTTCATCCATCCCTTGACTTTGCATGAATGTCCTCACAGTGATGAGGTAGGCTTGGGCCTTCCCATCTCATTCATTGTTGAAATCTCTCTTGGGCACTAGTTACTTACTTGTGTGTCCATATCTGTGCATCTTAAAATCATGCATGGGATATCATGAAAATTGAGAAGAAACTTTAATGAAAAACTTACCCAAACCTCATTGTTTCTTTTGATCCTAGTGAGGAGCTTTTCAGAACTTATGGTTGTCCCATTATGCATTGCTTTTTAGTACTCATGCATTGATGTATGCATTCCATTGGTGCAACCTCTATGCATAGCTAATGGATATCACACACATGTACCCCTTACTATTGGAAAATAAAATTTCCAAAAAGATCCATGTTTTGTATATACATGTGCTAACAGTTTCTCATTTATGCATGAGAAATGTATGTTCACCCATTCTCACTTTTTATAGAACATTTATAATAGTGTGTTGAATGCATGGCAAGAACTTCGTAATTTATTGTTCATAAAAAGAGTAAACCATTATTATCATGTATGCTATAAAAAACCTAAAAAGATCCCAAAAGAAGGGTAATAGATGACTTTACATATGTGTATACTTTCTATACTTCACATATGTCTATACTTTCAATATTGAAATTGTATTGGGTAACATACGAAAAATTATGTTCACCCTTCATGCATAGGGATTATATAAGTAAAGTGAAAACCATGAAGTCATGAGAGAGCGCAAAATCTCATAACCAATGAACTCTCAAAACGTTATATATACATAACGACTTCATATTCCTCACAACTAAAAGTCGTTTTATTATTATTTTATTTTATACAATGCTTTATACTCGAGTCGGCGATCTATTAGCTTTCAAATTTGGCCACGAAGATGCCATTGAAAAATAAGCTTTCATACAATGCACATGTGCTCATATGACCAACCTTTTATCTCACATGCGATTATTTGGACTGATGAGTTCAACAGAAATAGAAATTACCTTCAATTTCCAAAAGGAAGTCTCACATGTAGTCCGCGAGCAGAGAATTTCCAAAAGGAAGTCTCACATGTAGTCCGCGAGCAGAGAAGAAAACAGCCCAGCCATTGGAAAGGATTCCAAGCAATAATCCCATATAAGCATAACAAGTTGGAAATCAAGAACTATATAGAGTGCTGCTTGCGTAACTTTTTGTGACAACGAGGAGAGCCCCACGAAGCTTCGTGAGTTCTTTCCATATACATAGCTGCAGTGTTGTATTTTGATGGTCTATCATGCCCTTCAATTTTGAAGGTTATCTACAGGTAATATCTGTTTTTCAGATTTTTAATGTAATTTTTCAAGGTCTAAAAAACATTGTGACCTTGTTTTACCGTCCAAAATGGCCAAAACGGACAATACGGCCGTCAAAAATCAACCGTCAAAAATCAACATTGCATAGCTGCAATGAGTGAGAAAGGAGCGCTCATACAGGATCCTCCTATCATTCACACTAGCGAGGTTGAACGACTGCTCTATTGAAAGCTTGGCCACCCGTCACATGGCGGGGCTCAGCCATATATTAAGAGAAGGGTCCTATGAAACCGGTTTTTGTAGTCCCAATGACAATGACCTACAAGATTTCCATGCATTTGATGACTCTTCACCTCTGACTTTTCAACCACCTTAGGATTGCCTTGCCCAACCTTGTCCAACCTTGAGATCAACCTAAGTGATCTAATTCATGACTTGTGTGCAATTATTGTGCTTCACTGCACTCGTGAAATTCTACTGTGTAAATTTCAAGCGTCATCTAGCTTTTCATAAGGAGCTGCTTTTCATAAGTGTCATCTAGCTTTTCGTAAGGAGGTGCAATGATTGTGTTTCTTTGCACTCATGAAATTCTATTGTGTGTAAATTTCAAGTGTCACTAGAGTACAATGAATTGGGTGTAAGATGGGTGCCTCGTAAGGTAGAGGCACCCATCTTTGATGAAATCATAGATATCTCCATCATAACTTGAACTCACTACTTTCTCTCAAAAACACAAGAGGCATCAAACTACTAGGCTATGCGAGCTTGGACATCACCTTTCTATTTTTCTAAAGAGGAAGTTCCACCGAAGCTTCATATACTTTGTTTGAGTTTGAGCATAATACTCCTCAAAGCACAGGCTAATATTACCGAAGACAACACTATGAGAAAACTATCCGAAGATTAAAACCATCCCAAGGTATTTGGTTTTAATGGTTCAAAAGCAATATTACTGAGTTATAAACTGATACAAACTGGCCTATGAGCCGTACATTCTCAATAGCCCAAAACTAGGATGGAACCAATGACCTACAGCTCAAAGGGTAAGAGCTGAACCAATCCATCGACGATGCAAATGTAATTGATCATTTTTATTTTAATGTTTTGAAACATGAACAGAATAATGAGATACATGAGATGCACTAAAATTGCATTGAAAGATTGTAGGACACGCATTTCATACCTCTGCGCATATTCTACGTGTTAGAGAGAGAGAGAGAGAGAGAGAGAGAAGTTGGAAGGTCTTAAAGATGCGGCGAAAAATAGTACTTGAGCCACTCATGCCGCAGGTTACCGTCTAAAGTTCATTGCTTTACATTTTGCTGTTCATTGCTTTACATTTTGCTTTGTGGTCTTTGACTATGTGAAAGTTTGGGAGAGTGCCTTTTGTCAGCTTCATTTTATCTGGCATTTGCTATAGTGCATCGAGAAACGAATATAGATAATGAGATGCACTAGAGTTTCATCTCATTATAATGCATTTTATCCGGCATTAAAAAACGAATGAAGATAATGATATGCACTACAGCTGCATTGAAACGAATGACACGCATTTCATACCTCACACATATGTAATGTGTGTTGATGTGTGCGAAAGAGAAAGAGAGAGACTCTGGATGATCTAGACACGCATTTCATATCTCACACATATGTCATGTGTGTTGCTATGTGTGTGAGAGAGAGACTGGTACTTCTTAAAGATGCACTGTTTTTTTTTTTTAATGGAGATTTAGCCGAAGCCTACTCTCGAGAGCTTTAATTTTGAAAATGCAATTGCACAAATAAATGGGAGTAGTACCTGCTGGACCCCCATATCTCACAAGAAGAGATTAGACAAAATTACAACATTAAAACTAATTTAACTAGCTAAAACCATACATGTCTAACCCACGGCTTGAACCTTAGACCTCCGCCTCAGGAGGCTGGACAAGATACGCTGTCTTGTACTACTTATGCATTCTCATATAAATAGTAAGCACTAATGCCGTGGAATACGATTCAAGTTGACTAGATGATTTATGAGGGAGAGAGAGAGGCAGAGAGACTTTAACGATGTCCTTTTTGAGCCACCCATCAATTTATATATATGGGAGGAAAAAGAAAACTACCTTGCTAGTTATTACTCTAATATGGGAGGAAAAAGAAAAAAAATAACAATAATCATGAGCTTGATAGTAATGGAAAATAGAAAATTATTTATTATTGCTGAGAGCTGGTGAGAATATTTGAAGATGATAGACAGTAAGGAGAAGAACGTAGATAAACGAAGAGATATTAATGCTACATTGTATTATTATATAATATAGAATGCGTATGCATAGAAGAGAATGATTGAAACAATTTATAATCTTCTAAGTACCTGAGTAAATGTGACTTACTTAATGCTAGGTAGGACTAGTTGGGTTTTTCTTCTTCTATCTCAAGAAGGTGTGGGGTTTGTAAAGATATGCATCTATGGTGGCTATGTGGATTCGCCCTAGTGATAGATTTATTGGAATCTATTAGCATATGTCTCTTACGTCTAATGACGGCATACTTATCTTGTCAGTTCTCCAAGTAAGTAGTAGCCTTGACTAGCGTTTCTCTTATGTACTTTGTATTATATCTTGTAACATCTTATTAGCTTCTAAAATAACTCGTTTGGAAATTATTTAGAAGAGTACGAAGTGTCTTCTTCTTGGCTCAATTCCTTGTGATGCAATTGTCTTGTTCATAAATTCTCACGTAGAGAAAAAAAACTATATACTCTATTTCCTCTCTCATGACAGGAAACAAAGCCAATGACACTAAGGAACGCTATGAAAAAGCCCAAAATTGATCGATTCATCAGACAATTAGGATATTTCCAGTCTTAAGATTATTGAAATCGGTGCGCATGTAGAACAAACGAAGATCCACTATAGAAAACATTATTTTATTAGTTTTAAGGGTACCCGAAATTCAATTATTCAGCCACAAAGAGAGATCCACAAAGAAGAAAAGCTATTGGTGAGCCAAATTTCTAAAGTCTATTCTATTTTGAATTCCTTATAATAGCGGATTTCTACAATCAACAATTGATCTTTTAGAAACTTGATGCCCACAAGTTGAGTTTTTCAAGTGCATAGCTATGATGCTTACAGAAGCTCTCGTATCATGCAAGAAAATTGAAGGAGTGACTCTATAAACCTTGAGACCAAATAAATGTATTCTTGATGAAGAGTGAGATACATCACACACATATATCTAGGTAATGACCAAATAGTGAATCTTGGGAAATCGAAACAAAAGATATGTCGAACCCTGTATAATTAGAAATAGAATCATAATATGAACTTAACTCAAGAAGCTATATGCTATGGAGATTTCAAATATCAAATAAGAGATCAATAGGCCTATGTTAAAAAGTAAGGCTGTGACATGAGAGTCAGACGAGTTAAGAGAAATTAAAAAATTAACATCGTTTGACCATCCTCATGTAGGGTCAAAATGTTGATAATAGTCTTCAACATAGGTGATGGGAGAAGAACCAATCTTCCTATGCAACATTGAACCATAGGTGACCTCACTGGAACACTCACGAAACCATTGTCCACTGAACTAATTGATTCTTTGAACTCTTCAGAACTGAACCACAAAGCTTTTCCACACATGAACCATAACTAGATACCTTGCTAATGGAAGTTATCTCACACAAAATGGTTACTCCTACTGGTAGAGCCAATGCCTCAAAGAAACAGAAGTTATAGCCTTCACTAGGCATACCAGATAGACCACTACTCACTTCTAGATGTGGTTCTCTTAGAACATGTAGAGTTTCAGCAGGAGCTTTAAGAAAACTCTAGAAGATACAAATAGCTTTCTACAAAACAAGATTACAAGAAATGTGTATGATTTGACAAGTGAGCTCTACTCAACATGCAAAGCAATCTAGATCATACATAGAGTTCTCTGTGTTAGACATAGCTACACAAAGTCTACTCAAATCACTCCTAGCAAGCAAGAAGGGGGCTCCTTTAGCCTAGGGGTATAGTAGCTTGCTTCCCAAACTCAAAAATAACACTCATAGATGCGGGGATCTCCAATGTGAAGTATATTGTGAGTTTATATAGATTTGAAAAGATTCCTTGTAAGATAGGAATCAATTTTCCTAAACTATAGGCTTTCATTACACCTAAGTATGATTGAAGATATGGAAGTTGTGGGAGGGGGGATTTCAAATTCAAAGTTGAAGATGATTTCTCATGCTTAATTCCTTGCTTCATGTATCTTCAAGAGGCATCCATCTAGTTGTACATTTATGTATTAAGGTTCAAGCCTGAATTTCAAAACTCCCCCTCGACCTTCAAGCTCCAACTCTTCAACCTAGCTCCAAACATCAAGTGCTTTTCATGAACTTTTTAAGTATTTTTGAATCTAGAGCTTTAGTGAAAATGTCAGCACACTAGTCCTTGGTACTTATATGTTATCTTTAACCTTCTTGGGCAACACCTTCTCTTGGATGTAGTGATACATGCTTCTATGTGTTTGCTCCTAGCATCGAACATAAGATTGGTATATAGGTTGAAACGACTCATGTTGTCACACATGATTGGAAATTGATTAACTTGCAAAATTAGTTCAATCATTAGCTCCTTGATCTAGGTAAGCTCAAAATACACTTGACATTAAGCCTTATATTTAGCTGCAGTGGAGGTTAGAGCAACTCTTGGTTTCTTCTTCTTCATCCAAGGGATAACCTTGTTGCCAAGGATCATTGCATATCTACTTGTACTCCTACCTTCTTTGGATGAAGGCGATTAGAATTAGTATATGCTTTCACCTCCAATTGGTCTTTAAAAGGATAGAACAGTGTTTCATTTAGTGTGCCTTTAAGATATATGAGTACCCTTTTCGATGCAAGTAAATGTGGAACCCTAGGTGTGTGCATGAACTTAGAAAACACACTAACTGTATATGCTAGTTAATTAAATGATACCACGATACACCTACACAAAAGTAGACCTCTACTTCAATTATTTACATCCATAAGCGTGCTCAATGGTTTGCAACTTGTGAGTTCATATTTCTTCAATACATCCAAAGTTTACTTTCTCTCTATGAGACAAATATAATTATCCTTGTATATGTCTTCAATACCTAAAAAATAGTTTAGATCTTTGAGGTTTGAGATTTGTGAGATCCTTTCCAAGATTCATTTTTATTTCCTTGATACCCTCTCCATGATCGCATATAATAATTAGGTAATCTACATATACACAGAAGTAGACAAATGAATCATCTTCCTTCTTGTACAATAAAGATGGGTCTATCTTGCTTTAATTGTATCCAAAACTAATAAAATAGTCCACAAGTTGTTGATTGCATGCCCTACATGCTTTCTTGAGGCCATATAAAGCTCTTTGAACAAATCTCTTGGCTACAATCCTGGACTTGTAATTAGAAATACCTCCATTTGAATGATTCTTTACCTTAAAAAACCAATTGTTTCCAATTACCTTCACATTATTCTTCCTTGACACAAGATACAGTGTCATTTTCCTCCAAAACCTTGAAATCCTCTTGCAAAGTTTCTTTTCACTCCCTACATGAGTTTGCTTCTTCAAAGCATGTGGAGTCTTCCATAAGCTTGCTCATGTAAGCATGATGTCTAGCAATAAATGAATCATAGGTAAGTTCTCAAGTGGATACCTTACCCCAATGACCTTCTTATCTCACAATTCCAGTGAATTGGATATTTTCTTTTGTTGTTTCATCTCTCCCCCTTATTCCTATGATGTTCCATATTGAGTTCAATCTATAGGTCTTCTTCTTCTTCTATCTTGGTGATGTCGGCCTTTCCTTTACTCCTTGTATCACTTAATTGACTTGATGTAGAATTATATTTATCCCATGATTGTTGAAAACTACACTCCTTTGCTCCACTAAGAACAATGCTCTCTAGTTGCTCCCTTGAAATCCTCTTTACTTTATCTTTATTACCATGCATACATACATTTGTAGCATGCCATGGTAAAAGTTTATCAAATCTTACATCCCTTGATACCCTAAGCTGCTTTGTTGTGGGTATATGACACTTATAACCATTTTTCTCACATGCATACCCTTTGAGGACACAAATTTGTAATTTATCATTAATCTTAATTCCCAATTCACTTAGAACCAATACATAACATGTGCAATCAAAGACTCTCAAGTGTGATATATCTGGCTTCCTTTTATACTAATCTTCATAATGTTTGGTATCATGTATAGCTGATTTAGGAGCCCCGTTCATGATCTATATAGATGCAGTTGATACACATGTCCAATGGCAATTAGGCATATCAATTTCCTTCATCATTGTCATGGACAAAGGAAATCATCCTAAACATTAGATTCCATGTGAATCCTATATCTCATGATTGGTTTAGGATTAGAAGAAACCAATGTTTCCATTATGTTTGGAAAATGCCAAAACCCTAAGATCAACTATCGATTTTCTAAATTCTGATATCCGGAGGTCCTATAATTCGAATTGCTGGCATCATTGATGACATCATCGACTCGCAACCGCCCTTGGGAGCCACCCTTGAAATGCTATAGAAGGAGGCCTTGGCCACATACATACTTAGTCTTGCCAATGTCGGCCTTGGAATCTCAAGGACTTCTGATCACCAAGTCACTAATTTCAAGTTCTAGTTCGAGTTCTAGACTTGTCTCTTTCTCTAGTCTTGTATCTTGGACATACTCTCTTGTCATGTTGCAATCTCGTAGCGCAAGATCCATTTGAGCTATTTCTTGTAGCTATTTCACCTCTGTAAAGGGAGTTCTTGTAATCTAGAGATCTTGCTCCATACTTAGGATCCAAGGTTTTGGTATCTCTTGTATCATTACTAGTTGAGCTATCTATACCTATAATTTTAGCGTTGTGGGACTTCTTGTATCAACTACATATTCTTGTACTATTTTCCCTACGTGGGTATTCTTGTAGTCAGAAGCATATTTTTGAAATCTTGTCTACCAAGACTAGCTTCTATACAATACCAGGCATCATAGAGAATGCTTATGAACAAATTCTGGAATCACTTCAAAGTCTTCATCAACAAATCAAGAATGTAACTCATAGGTAGACACAAGTTGAGATGGAATATCCAGTGCATGTAGGAACACTCATCAAGGAACTACAAGAACGAGTTGGGAATCTTGAAGAAAATCAAGGAAGAATTCATGTGAACCAATGCCCTAATTCATCCTTCATGAAGGAACCCAAGATTTGCATGCCAAAAAAAGTTCGATGGTGATGGCAGGAAGTTCAGAGGATTCTTGCAACAATTCAAATTGTACATCCGTATGCAGCCTGATAGATACCATGATGATGCGTCGTAAGGTCAGTTTTATTGGAATCTTGCTCTATGGTCAAGCATTATCATGGTTCACCCCAATCTTGGAGAAGGATATGGAAGTACTTCATGACTATGAGGGGTTGCTTGGAGAAGTCATCGCCACATTTGGAGATGCAGATACGAGTTGAGTGTCAAAAATAAAACTTCAGAAGCTACATCAGCTTAACTTCCTTGCCTATGCATTATAGTCTAGATAGTTGATATGTGACCTCACTTGGAATGAAGATTATTTCATAAGCCAATGTAGCTGGGGATTAAGAGATGATGTGAAGGACCTTCTACTCATGATTCTAAAGTTTAACACATTGAATGAATCCATCAACCAAGCTATTTAATGTGATAACAATTTTGAAAGGAAACAAGAGAAACAAGTAGAATGAAGTCCTCGCTTGTCAAGTTAATCATGCCTAAGAAGACCCTTTCCCTTATAGCTCTCAAACATTGAGGAGCCTCCTCATGTTCCATTGATAAAGAGCTGGTTAGAAAACATGGAATTCCAATACTTCAAAAGAACAAACATGTAGTAGTTGAAGTAGTAGATGGACGAACTCTAGCATCTGGAAATATAACCATGGAAACCACACCACTAAGAGTACATCTTCGTGATCATGATTCCCACATATGTTTCAATGTAATATCGAGTCCAACAAATACGATTATCATTGGAATGCCCTAGTTAAAGAAACATAATCTAGAAATTAATTGGGAAAATAATAAAATCATCCTTCGAGATATCCAAAAGAAGTCGAAATATGTCGGAGGCAAAGCCTTTGTAATAAAGTGATAGGTAGGAGATTGTTGAACTACACCCTTGACAGATAGGAGATGGTTGAACTACACCCTAAGAGAGAGGATTAGGAAGTAATCCTCAACCATGGCTTTTGAGGCAAGTGGTTATCCCATCACATTCCTAACCAAGAGTTGGTTAGTTCAATTCCTTCATTTGTATTAGAGCTCTAAGCCAGCTCGCATGGTGACCTTGAGGGGCCATTACCTTCTTCACAAGATTTCATAGACACTCTTCTCAATGATGGATTTGTTTGGCACACCCTCCCTCTTTCGTGTGATCCAATTACACTTTTCTTGAATGGCTCGATGTAACAAAAAAGATTTAGTCTCTATTCATCTCGCATGCGGGTTCCAAGATTCAAACTCACACTTATTGCAGGCAAGAGATATGCCGTAACCATGAAGGCACATATCTACTATGTCTTTGCAAAGATGCAACAAATAATATCATCTCTAGCATGTGGTGGTCGTAATATTGCATTGGTATAAAATTATGGGATTTGAACTCAAGACCTACTAGGTAGGAGTACGATGGGCTAACCACTTGCCCTAAAAGGCATGGTTGAGGATTAGTTCCTAATCCTACCTCTTAGGGTGTGGTTCAACCTTCTCCTTCCCGTCATTTCTTGAGTCTAACACTCTCTTCCCCTTCTAGAAATTGTCCTCAACGATCAACCCTTGATCTCCCCATAGATTGATGTCCTCACCTTGCACAGTCTCTTGAATCTTCTTCTTCTCAAACTTGGTCTCTTGAAACCTTGTTCTCAACCGTGGTCTCTTGAACCTTGCCTTTCTGCTTCTTGGCCACTTGCCTACGGACTTGCCTTGTTCCCAACCTTGGTCTCTTGAGCTCCTTGTTCTCAACCTTAGTATCTTGAACCTAGTTATCACCAATGCTAGGTATCTTGGATCCTCAATCTAGTCCTTTTATTAGAAAGCTCATTCCAAGAGCTTTCCAACGGTATCTTACATGTCTAAATCTCACCTACGGATTGGGAGATACACTCTAATCTATGTTGAACTTACCTTTTGAAATCCACGCGCGTGCCTTCCATCCGCCTTGCCCAAGTCTACTTCCTAAGCTCTGATACCAATTGTGAGGAATTGAACTCATCACCTCTTGGTTAGGAATGTGATGGGCTAACCACTTGCCTCAAAAGCCATGGTTGAGGATGACTTCCTAATCCTCTCTCTTAGGGTGTAGTTCAACCATCTCCTATTTGTTAAGGGTGTAGTTCAACCATCTCCTACCTATCACTTTATTACAACCTTCATACATGCAGTAAGGAAGGAACTGGCATGTGCCATACCAACTTAAGAGCCCAAGAAAGACGATTTAGTGAAGCTACCCAAACAATACCAAGGTTTTGAAGTTGTTTTTGAAAAAAAGAATGTAGATATGCTCCTAGAGCATAAACCTTATGATTGTGCCATAGAACTTCAAGAGGGAGCACAACCACCCTTCAGGCCAATCTATAGACTATCCGTAGAGGAACTTATAGAATTAAGAATATTGATGAGAATCTAGCCAAGGGGTTTATCAAACATTTATAGTCTCGTGGAGGAGCCCCTATGCTATTTGTAAAGAAGAAGGATGGAATGCTTCAAATGTGTGTGAGCTATAGCGGGTTGAACAAAGTCACAATAAAGAATAGATATCCTCTACCACTTATATCAAATCTCATCGAACACCTCAGAAAAGCAAAGCTCTTCACGAAGATTGACCTTTGAGGAGCATACAATGTTGTCAGGATCAGAGAAGGGAAAAAATGGAAGAGAGCATTCCGAACAAAATATGAGCACTTTGAATATGTAGTTATGCCATTTGGTCTCACAAATGCTCCAACAGTCTTTCAACATACAACGAATGATATCTTTCAAGAGTAATATATCTTGATGATATCTTGATATTCTCCAAAAATCTAGAAGATCATGAATGTCATGTAAAGATAGACCTAGAGAAACTAAGAGAAAAAGGGTTATTTGCAAAATTGGAGAAGTGCTCTTTCCATCAAACTGAAGTGGATTTTTTAGGTTACATTGTATCAGTGAAAGGAACCTTTATGGATCCTAAGAAGATCAAGACAATCCTTGATTGGCAACCACCTTCTTGTGTTCGAGATGTACAATGTGTTCTAGGGTTTGCCAATTTTTATGAGATATTCATTAGATATTACTCCAAGATAGTGATACCTCTTACAAAGCTTACATGAAACTCAAAATTTTTCATGAACCGAAGAAGCAAAAAAATCCTTTTAGACCTTGAAATCAGCATTCACTACTGCCCCAATTCTAGTTCATTTTGGTTCCAAAAGACCCTTCTTCTTAGAAAAAGATGCATCAAAATTTGCCCTAAGGGCCATTCCATCCCAATATGGAGATGATTGAAACCTATATCTAGTTGCATATCATTCAAGGAAATTTTCCCTCCATAAATTAATTACGAAATCCATGATAAAGAACTTCTTGCCATAGTAGACGCATTTGAATACCTAGCGTCACCATCTAGAAGGAGTACCTCACAAAGTTACTGTGTATACAAATCACAAGAACTTAGAGTATTGGACCACCCACATCCTCAATAGAAGGCAATCTCGATGGAGTAACTTTCTATCCAGATTCGACTTTGTCATCACATATCATCTAGGACGTCAACAATGCCAATCAGATGCCTTGTCCAAAAGATCTTACCTTGCACCAAGAAGGGTGGAGAGGTCTTTGATAAAAAAGAGACTGTATGACTCAAGCTTGAGCATCTGCAGTAAGCAATTATCTCTTCAAGCCATCATGAAGATTCAGCCTTGAATCATTTGATCTGTGAGAACCTACCAAAAAATCAACTGTTTTGTAACGTTAAGCAGAAAGCTCAAGAAGGAAAATTCCAAGACGTAAAAAAAATTAGGAAAAGAATGGTTTACTACCCTATCTGAGGATCCAAGTACTTCAACAACATCATGAAAACCTTGGAGTAGGACATTTTGGAGTGAATAAAACAATAGAACTCATATCGCAAGATTTTTGGTGGCCTCAAATGTGAAAGAAAGTTAAAGAATATATCCGAACCTCTGATACTTGCAATAGATCTAAGGTACCCAGACATAAACCTCATGGCCTCTTGCAACCTTTACCTATTCCAGAAAGGCCATGGGCTTCATTGTTTATGGATTTCATCACAGATCTACCAAAGTTAGATAAGAATGATGCCATTTTTGTTATTGTGGAGAGATTTACAAAGATGGAACACTTGATTCCAACTACCAAGGCAATCACATGTGCATCTATTGCTAGACTTTTTTATAGATACATCTTTAGGCTTCATGGATTTCCCAATTATATTGTCAGTGATCGAGGTCCACAGTTCATATCCAGCTTTTGGAATAGACTTCGTAAGCCCCTTGGTGTTCAGGTTAAACTATACCTTTGATTATCAATCCATACCCCTCTTTACGGGCTTCTACAAAAAATCCCTTCTAGTTGAACTTGAGCTACAATCCTCTGTCAACCACTAGCCTTAAAGAGACTTAATGCTTTGTGATTATGGTAACATGAAGTACATCTTTCAAGCACTTGGCTTTGTGAGAGCCATCCAACATAAAATATCCGATATGTCTAAAAGTATGAGGTATATCATCACTTGCTTCCGCATGGCATTTGGTTGATGAGACCTCCATATTTGCGAAGAATGCCTTGTTGCAACTCATGTGATTGCTACATCCACTATCAATGTACCCTTTGCTTAACCTTTGTGTCTTGTAGTTTCTCATCTCCCTCATAGCTAGCCTGCTTTGATTCAAATTTTCATTTGATGCATAATTACCTTGACCTTTGTAGGTTGAATTTGCCTTCTCCCTTTGATAGAAATCCCTTGCATAGTGGCCATATCTTTTCAGAAATAAAGCATCCTACTGAGATTCTCTTGTCTCTATTCTAATTGAATCTTCCTCCACTACCTCTAAACTTGAGTCTACCTCTTCTTGAAGAGTATTTGCTTCCTTGATCTTTATCATAATCACCATTTGATCCCATCACTTTTCTAGTTCTTCCTCTGCCTTGGTTCCTTCTTCTTCTTCCTCTACCTTTACTTGCATAGAAATCTTGGGCTTCATTTCCCTTTGTATTTGAGCCTCCAATATTCATCTCCTTAGTGAGCATCAAGGCTAACAACTAATCCAAGTCAAGAGAGTGCCTCTGAGATACAGAGATGTTGTAAAAGCCTTCCACTTCTCATCATCCCTAAGCGCATTCAAGGTGTATGCAACTAGGTCATCATCATCTATGTAAGAAACTACACAAACCTCTTTGATTTTCAAAATATATTCATTTATATTGCTACTAGGTGTTTTCCTCAAGTTGTAAGAGGAATTAAAATTCTGATTATATCCACCATTATTCTGATTATTATGCCAACAATTATTAGCTAAGTGATTTGTTTCACCACAAATCCAGCAAGCTTTGACTCCATCTTTATTACTCCTGCCTCTTCCTCTACCTTTGCCACTTCCTCTTCCTCTTAGTAAGTTAGCTTGTGTAGTTGTACCTTCATCTTCATTTGCTTGTTGCTTCCCTTTGCTATTCTTCTTCTTATCCTTTGAATACATTGCATGACCTGTACTTTTATCACTTTCTCCTTTGACATCCTGCTCAAAGGTTGGCATATGTCCTAGAAACTGATTTAAATCAGGAGTAAAGTGATCAAGTGATAATTCAGTGGACAAAATGAATGGCTTCCATTTGTCATCACCTCTTCAACCTGTGAGAATTTGCCTTACCAATTTATCATCCTCAATATCTTCATCAATTGCTCCTAATGCATCTGCAATGTCCCTCATTCTTGTTACATAATCTGAGATGGATTGAGAGGCCTTCTTCTTGAATGTGGTGAATTATGCCCACAAGGATGCCTTCCTAGACTTTGTGGTGTTTTGGAAATGCTCTTCCAAAGCATTCCATATATCACTTGCACTTTCAAGACCTCTAATGTGAGGTAGCAAGTGGTCATTAACTGCCATGTAGATAATGCTCCTAGCTTGAGCATCTTTCTTCATCCAAGTCTTCAAACCTGATAATTCCTCCCTACTTGGAACACTAGGATCTCTAAACTAAGGCTTTTCTTCTTCACCTTTAATATAACCTATGAAGTCTTTGCTCATAAGATGAGCTTCCATCCTCATTGACCATGATGGATAGTTCTCTCTATCCAACTTCTCTATCTGAAGAGAATCTCCCATCCTTTCTTCACCTCTGTATTGAATTCTTCAAACTTTATGAGCAATAGATGTACCTTTACTTCGAATGATACCCCTTTTGTCTTCCTTGATGTCATATGGCCTCCTTCTCAAGCTTTTCTCTTAAGCTTTCACCTTTTGAACCTTCAAGTATTGACTTCTTTACAACTGCAGCAGTCGGGGTCCTCCTCTCTTCAATTTTGATACTTCCTGCTCTGATACCACTGATGGAGAGTACTAATCTCCAAAAGAACAAGCTACTCTTCAAATTAGAGCACCTCTATATCAAGAGTAACTCAAAACCTTCACCAATCTAGAGGATTAATGATCAATTATAAAGATTTTGGATAGACTGTGAAGAAGATGATTCTACAGAAAGTTTGCTTCACATATCTCTCTCATTGGCTTATCAAATGTGTAAAGTTTCTTATAAAACTTTTCACGAGGTGTGGCCCATAGCTTTGCACATCCTCCAAGTTCAATTATTCCAAAAGACTCAGTAAATCTTGAGAAATGATCTTAACAAGTCACCTATGTCTAAAACTGTTCTTCTAAGAAGTCGATTTAGACACTTTTAACTTCTAACACTTGGTTCTCTTAATCTAGAACGTATTTATGAAAATTCTTTTAGCCACAGGTAGCTTACCTTCGAGCTTAAAGAATGAGTGCTTGCTTGCGCAAAACTTTACACTGTGGAAGGAGAACTGACCAAAACATTAGCATCGAATTTTGCGCTTTGTATAACTTCTCTTCTTTCCATTTACACATGTTAATGTTCCTACACTCAATTCTCTCAGCCTGATCACAATTAGAAGCTGAAAATTTGTACAGAGGTCAATCGACTATAGACTTAGACTTGTACAAAAGCTTTTTACAAAAGATTCACCACAGAGGGAGAATACTCAGAAAGATTGGGTGCAACATTTCTTCATTTCTGGAAATTTTTTACATATGAGTGATGAGAGATCCTACTCACTTCTAAAGTTTCTAATGACATCTAATTCTCCTCAAAACTTGTTCTTACACAATCTCTTATATTTGCCCCGACATTTTTCCTTGTATATAGGCAAATATTTACAAGCTCATGAATATAAAAAAGTATAAGTGAACTATCTCTGAATTAAGGTATATATGCTGAAGGAGGTTTTGAATACCTAGCTATCTCATGGGGAAAGGATCACGGGTTTGCATTAGTGGCACAAATGCTAGACTTAGATTAGGATAGAATCCATCTCATGACCATTATTAAGAATTTTAGAGACTCGAATGATGGAGATAAGAGAGTTATCTTCATATTATCAAAGCACATTAAATATGCAATAATAGGGAATCGAGAAGACCTAGATACTTCCATGAATGTATGGGAAACCTAGAAAAAAGTTACTCCACTTCAAAAAAATCCAAGAAGACTCAATTGAAGAGGTTAGACATGCACTTGTAGACTCCATTTAACTCTAGAGATCACCATCACTTCATAAGATTTTATAATAAATGTTTGGGTGGAGATTTTACATCATTTTGTGAGTGTGTGGGAGGATTTCTTCGCATTTCTATCAAATATTTATTCACCTTCATGGCGAGAGTGACCTTTCATGGTAGTTTGTCATGCATAATCTTGACCTATTCAAGATTTTAGAGTCGATATATCCCTTCTAACATTTATTTTCATGTCAAATAATTTCTTTCTCTCCAGAGTGTTTTTCAAAATGTCTGGTGTCCTAAAAAGGTTTAGAGCTCCCTCAATGATCATTGTATAGTCCATATTCATTGTATGAAGCACCTATGTATTTCAAGCATGCTCTTGAGATTAAGCCCAACAAGTAGGGTTCAAAGAAACTTCAACCACATGATCCTATGTAGCAGGTCCTCAATCACAAGTTTTTGATCATTCAAGATTAGTGGAAGAGCTAAAAATACAACTTGCACAAGATAATAAATAATATTATGCCAAAGAGTAGACAAGACATGAATCACAGAAAAAGAAGTAGTCGAATTATAGAATTTAATCAATCAATGCAATAGCTTTGGAAAATATCTTCTTGATGAAGCCTTGACCTCATGAACACCTCCGAGCTATCACAATCGCATTTAAACTCACACTTTCAATCACACTCTCAATTGCACTCTCACTATCACTACCAATCACAAGGTAATTCTTTGCTTTTCCACCTCCTCCTGCTTTACGTAGCAAATATCCTTCAAAATAGAGTTTATCATCCCCAAGGAAGTGTGTGAACCACCTAATATATAAATTGTTAGATCTCCTCATGTTGTATGAAAAACATTTCCATAAGCATGCATTCTTAGCAGCCAAATGCTTTCTTTAGCAGTACCTATCATGAAATAGAAGAAAAGCAACAAAATACATATTCAAAGACATTTTTAAGTGTGCATCACAACACGTATGCTTCAATATCATGGATTCTACTAGAAATAGAGAAGCCCAAGTTTTTTTAAGTTCCTAAAACCAATAATTTTCATGGCCCTAAAACTCAAAAATAGTGAGGAACTAGCTTAAGCTTGTGAGACATAGAAATGTTCAACTCTTCAAACTATAGAATAGTGTTAGAGATGCACTAGGTCCAAGTATCACTTTTTAGTCGTACAAGTTTATAAATTATAGAGAGAGAATAGCATCAAGGAATTTTCTTATAGTGAACTAAATGTAGAGCCTTAAATGAGGTAGTTGAAACATGATTCACAAACATTTCTCTTAATTCTTTCATTTTCATGTTTAATTTTCAACCAAAAAACATGATGCACATAAGGTTGAGGCAGATAATATAAAACTTGTCATCCCTAAATTTTGCCTACATGCATAAAATGACCTAATTATTCATTCTAAATATTATTCCCATAGTTTAATTTGGAAAGTTCAAAATGAATTATTTCACTATCGAAGGCCTATTTTATCCTACTAGTGTAGAATGAAAGAGATTTTTTGCTCCTTCTTCCTCCAAAGATTTGGCAGAGTATACATATTGCTTAAGTATCATAACAATGCTACCTTTCTTACCACCTTCAAAGCGTTTTCACATTATCAAATGTAATCTTTCAGGCAATTGATATTCATTCAATTTCCTAAGTGTAGATGCAATAAAAATTATTCATGCTCTTTATATTTCTCTTCAAAATGGACATGAAAAGTTGTTAAGTTTCCTTAAGTTGCAGCTCCCATTACCCTTAAATCCTGTGTTACATACCAAGAAATCTAGTTAAAGGATGGTGTAATCCTAGCCATCCCATACCATCTTGTTTACACTCTCACCTTGGTGTAGACAAGTTTGGCTTTTATTATAGGACTTCTCATTGTGAAAAAATTCTTCTTCTTAGTCTAGTCAAGTAGTATTGATTAAAATGCTTTTTGATACTTGCAAGTTTTATGTTTATCAAGTCCTTTACTTATTCTTGAAGAGACTTTGACGATTGAACCTTCATTCATTTGTTTCTTTGATTTGATGCAATCAAAAGTGGCTTTGTCTGTGTGATTTGATAATATAGCTAGTATTCAATTATGCTAGTTATAATATTTTAACCATGTTTGACATTTGTTTCTTTCTCATCAAGGATATTCAAGGGTTTTGATATTTAAATTTTATTTTAACCTTTTATTCGTCCTCTTCTTTAGATAGGCATTGATGCGCTAACACACTTCCATCTTAAAGAAGCCTTGAATGGATCACACGCTTAAAAGATGGAGGACCTTATTGTCAAGATATCAAGCTCAACATGTGATGATCGAGGATGAGACATATCACTTTGACATTTCTTTGACATGTATAATGGTCATGCCGATATATGTCATAGACACTTTAGAGAGCTTTACTAGATTCATCTACCGAGATTGATGGCGCTCTTATTCTTTCCAACTTACTAATTCGCAGGCATTGTTTTTTTTTTTCTTTATGGATTGTTCTTCATATATTGCACTAATTGTATAAGGTCATTCTTGTAGTAGTAGAAGAAGAACAAGATCATTCTTGCTTGCCTCAATTTGTGTGTGTTCTCCTCTTTGAGAGTGAGAGTATCTGAGTGAGCTCTCTTCCTTATGTCCTTCCTCATGAAATGGTATTAGAGCCAATGTAGCTATAGAAAGCTTGTGGAGACCATCAATAGTGAAGAGTATGCAAGAAGGTGTGGAGAAAGTGCGATTTACAAAAAACCTCGTTTTGCTAGGAGAATTGGAATCAAGGTAGAAGGCATGAAAATATTTTTATGGAGTTATCCCTTTAAGGTAAATTTTTGTTTAAAAGCCTTCTCAATCTCTATTTCGAGCCCGCAAGGTGAGGCTCGTAGAAAAATAGGTTAGTTTGCAAAAATCTAACTTTTCTTCTATTTGGAAACACTCAAATATTCTAGATCTAGAATTTCAAGTGATTTCGTGTATTGTCGAACTATCATGTCATAGTGTGGCACTATTCAAGCAGAGTTACTACTTCTAGTGTTTTGTAGTGTTGGGAATTTCTACAGAAATGGCAAGTGCACATGGAATGGGTCAGGCGATAAACTCAACAAGAACAACTTCCATGCTTGGAGATTGAGAATGATGAATTTTATCATGGGAAAGGGCCAGTGGAGGTACATCAAAGGAGAGAAAAACAATGCTCTACAATACTAGAGAGGAATCAAACTACAGACTAGTTAAGAGCATATGAGTAATGGAATCTAGGAGCACAAAAGGTTATGTACTAACTATCTTTTAGCATACAAAATAGCATGATTAGGAACATATAGGATGCCAATACTCTAAAAGAGGCATGGAACAATTTGGTCATATTGTATGAGATCAATATTAGATGAACCCTCAACCTATGAAGAGGCAAAGGCAAACCCTGATTGAGAAAAGGACATGAAAGAAGAAATAGATGCATTGAAGGGGATGAACACTTCCGATCTGGTTCCAATGTCACCGAATCAAAGGTAATTGGTTGCAAGTAGGTATATAATGTTAAAAGAAACTCAGATGAAACATTGCTAAGTGTAGCTGCTACAAGGAATTAGAGGCTCCTCCAACTTGATATGAAAAATGCATTCTTAAATGGTTTGAAAAGTGAAGAGGTATACATGTCACAACCACAAGGTTTTGAAAACCCTAATCATCCATCTTATGTTTGAAGATTTAAGAAAGTATTGTATGCATTGAAACAAGATCCTAGAGCTTGGAATTACAGGTTGGTTACATACCTTCAAGATCATGGATTCAAACCTAGCAACTCAGATCCTTCTCCATCCATCAAAAGAGATCACAATGAGATTATCTATCTATGTGTGTATGTAGATGATATTATTATGATAAATGATGATCTAAATGACATTCAAAGGATCAAGAGACACATGCAAGAGGAGTTCAAAATGAGTGACTAAGATAAGCTCACATATTTCCTAGGTATGCATGTGATATACATAGATGAAGGAATTTATTTGACTTAGAGAAGATAAATTTAGGATCTTCTTCTAAAGTTCAAAATGGAGAACACAAAACCTGCAAGCTCACCTTTAGAGATGAATCATAAACTTAGTGTTTATTAAGGTGAGAGAAATTGAAGACATTAAAGATTATCAAAGCTTGATAGGTGGCTTGATATATGCTACTCATATAAGCATACACATCTCATATAGTGTAGGAGTGCTAAGCCAATTCATGCAGTCTCCAAGAAGACCAGATATGGATGCAGCTAAGAGAGCACCTAAGTATCTCAAAGGTACAATCAATGAAGGTATGTTCGTTTCTTACTCTTTAGATTTGGATATCAAAATCTATTCAAATGGAGATTGGGCAAGAGCAAAGGATGATAGATGAAGTACTTAGCATTTGTAGGTTCAAAGCTAGTATCATGGAATTCCAATGAGCAACCTATAGTTGCTTTATCCTTAACTGAAGCACAATACAAAGGTTTGAGGATCGCAACTCAAGATCCAATATGGTTAAAAGCATTTTATATAGATTTGGGACTTGTAAGTTCCAAACCTCACATATTTGTAGATAATGTAAGCTCCATGCATCTAGTAGAAAACCCTATTTTCCATGCAAGAACCAAACACATAGAGGTTCATAACCACTTCCCTAAGGAGAAGCTCATTCAACTGGAGATTGACATTTCTTTTGTTCCAACTAAAAAGCAAGTAGCAGATATGATGACAAAGGGACTTGATGGAATAAAGCTTTGTAGATTCAAAGCTATGGCAAGTATTCTACCTATTAGAGAATGAAGACTCAAGCATACTTTAGCTTCAGGGGGAGTTTTTGGAACATCAAGCTTACACTATTCTTGAGGTAGATTTGATCTACATCAAAAAGCTATCACTTGGATTATGTCGAAAAGAATATCCGTTGGAAAGTTCTTTTACTTATGCTAATTTATTGTATTTTTTTTAAATATTTTTTATGGATCTTTTACCATTATAAAGGCCTAAAGCTTTACACATGTAAAAGTAGAAAGAGAGAGCCCAAATTCCATGGATTTGTGGTAGTTGAGTTGCATCTAATCAATCAATCACCTAAAAGTATATCAAACTAGATCTTCACTTTTCCAAGGTTGTAGAAAAGTGAATTGATTCCCACCAACAACCATTCCCACCTTCATTTAAATTCAAAATTGAGTTGTAGAAGTCATGGATCACTTCTGGACTCTATATAAAGATGTCATTACACTTGCAGAATACATGGAAGCAATATACATACACTTGTGACCATCATTGTCTTGCTCCTTCATTTTTCTACATCATTTTCTTCGACAAGAGTAAGCTTGTAGAGGCTTCTGCTCTCTCTATAGAGCTCCAAATTGGATGAAAGATTGCTCATTGGAAAGATACAAAGGTAGATAGATAGATAGATAGATAGATAGATAGATAGATAGATAGATAGATAGATAGATAGATAGATAGATAGATAGATAGATAGATAGATAGATAGATAGATAGATAGATAGATAGATAGTTAGATAGTTAGATAGTTAGATAGTTAGATAGATAGATAGATAGATAGATAGATAGATAGATAGATAGATAGATAGATAGATAGATAGATAGACAGATAGATAGATAGATAGATAGATAGATAGATAGATAGATAGATAGATAGATAGACAAATAGACAGATAGACAGACAGACAGACAGATAGACAGACAGACAGATAGATAGATAGATAGATAGATAGATAGATAGATAGATAGATAGATAGATAGATAGATAGATAGATAGATAGATAGATAGATAGATAGATAGATAGATAGATAGATAGATAGATAGATAGATAGATAGATAGATAGATAGATAGATAGATAGATAGATAGATAGATAGATAGATAGATAGATAGTTTATTCTTGTAAATTGCATAGCATTTGGTTCAATAGATTGGGAGAAATCTCAATTTTCCTATCTCGGGGTCAATCTCTTCGTATTCTTGAAAAATAGGAGGTACAACCATTGAGTGTGTGCTTCATTCCAAATGCTTATTTTTTTTATTCCTTATACTTTTGTGCATTCTTTACACTCAAACCTATGTATATCACTCCCATAAAAAGATTTTTTCTAATTGTAATCATAGTGATCGCTATGAGCATTTGAAGTTCATTGTCTCTTCCAAAGATAGTAAGATTTTTGAGCTAGTTGATACGCAAACGTGTCTGTTTTATATTGAATCTTTCTCATTGATGCTCTCAAGTACATAGTGCATTTTATTGCACTTGTCGCATGCCTATGAGATCTATTTGAGTCTCCATAAGTTCAAGTGCTGGTCTTGTGCTCGTTGGTTGGACCAAACTTCGTCGCTTTGCAACTCACTTTTATACCTCCTACAAGCTTCTCCATGCTCTTTCATGTGATTGTTCTTTTAGTGTTTTGGAAGCAAGATAATAGACCTATAAGATAAGAAAGCCATATTCTTTCTTTCTTGGAGTGATGAGTAGAGTTTGTGTAGCCATATATGACATACAAAATTTGCTATGAGTGTTGAGTAGATCTCACTTCTCAAATAATGATCATTTCTTCTAATCTTTAGTTTATAAGAAAGATATTATTTTCTTTTAAAGTTTGCACAAATGGCGTGTCAAGTCTTTGCATATTTTGAGAGAACCAGATCTAAAAGTGAGTAGTGTTCCATCTATGTATGATGTTGGTATATTTAGGTAGTGATGTGTGTGAACACACTAGGACCAACGGGGCACTTTTTTCCCTCTTTAGGAGGTTTTTTCCCTCGGCTTGTATATACGCCTATTGCCCTAATGGACTACTTATCTTTGTACATACTAGTGGTAATACATTTTCAGTATTGTGTGTTGAGCTCCAAGCTTCTTCTTCTTCCTTGTGTTGTTCACATGCTTTTGTAGATGTCTAACTCCAACAACTGGTATCAGAGCAGGTGGCTGCTTCATCTAGGGCATCATCGACACTCCTCCGATTGCAGTCTCAAAATCGCACAAATTTTGGTGCCAAAGGTATATACCAATTTCCGTTCACCAGTATAAGTGTCTCGAAGTCTACTACAGGTCTAGAAGAATTCATCAAGGTAGTTCTGTTCAATGTTTTGAGATATAGTCAGTTTTCTGCATCAAGGTATTTTAGTCATCGGCCATGGTTGAAAGGAGTGATGTATTCCATATGTTCGATGTTGAGGATAAGTTAGATGGCACCAACTACCTTTTATGGGCTTACATGATGCGACATGTATTGGTTGCAAAAGGACTGTGGAACATTGTGCAGGGTGTTGAAATTCATCCTATCACACCTACAACTATTACAATTGTATGTACAAAAGCTGATGTAGAAGGTATCGAAGATGATGATATTCTGCATTTTCTTATCCGTGCTCTGATTTTTGATGCACCTACTACAGAGCAATTTTGTTGGGATGGTAGAGATGCCCAGGCACATGCATTGATAGCTTTGTCTATCAAACGTGCCATTATTCCTCACATTCACTCTTGCAGAATAGCTAAGGATGCTTGGGATACACTTACCACATTGTACTAAGCTAGGAATGAGGCTCGTGTTGCTTACGTTCAAAAACAGTTGGAGAGTGAGCATATGAATGAAGGTGATTCTATGGAAAGTTTTCTAACAAAGATCAAAGACTTGAAGGAACAATTGATTTCTACCGATGAGGTTATACCAGATAGCTCACTTGTGCACACCGTTCTAAATGGTCTTCCTGATTCATATCAGAGTTTTGCTTCTACTCTTCAGTTGATGATGAAAGGCAATCTAAATGCCTTTTCTTTTGAGGAGTTAGTCTCTATTTTGTTGTAGGAGGATCAGTCTAGGCAGAACAGGTCCATTATGCGTGTTACAGATCAAGCTTTCCTAGCTAGTCAAAACGACGAAGGAAAATAGAGCTCTTCAACTAGTAAGCAGAAATCTGCTAATTCTGCACAATCGAAGAGGGAAGACAAAGATGAAAAGAAATAAAAAAGAGTAGAAATTCTTTCGCAAGTATTGGAAAGGAAATGATCATATCATAAAGAACTTCCCAAAACTGGTTGAAGAGGTAAAGAAGAAAGAGGTTGGAATGTTTGTTGTAGAGGCCTCTGCACCAAAAACAGAGTCTGCTACTCTTGTGCGGGAAGAAGAATGGTCGTTTACTATTGTTTGCAGTTTTGAACCATCTTCTCATGAGCTGTGAATGTATGCAGTAGACTCAGATGTTTGGTACTTTGACAGTGGGGCAACCAAACATATTACCTCGCAGTGTAGTTTCTCGCGAGCCTGCTCCTACAGGGAATACTGTTACATGCACCAACAACTCCTCTTATCCTCTCATGGGCGTTGGTAAGATCATTTTGACTACTCCAGATGGTAGTTCTTTCACTTTTTCAGATGCTTTGTTTATGCCAAGGATCAAGAAACATTTGTTATCAATTTCTGCATTAGCCAAGATTGTCTTGGTTGTGAAATTTGTTGATGACAGATGTACAATTCATGATCTATCAAATGGCAACGCGATCATTGCTTGTGGAATTTTATGTCGTGGGTTGTATAAGCTCACAGACTATGAAAGATCTGTAAATCATTTGGCATGTGCAACAGTACATGATTCTTAGGCTATGTCAAATGCAAAGCTTTGGCATCCATGCTTTGGTCATCTGAATTTTGCTAGTTTGCTATGCCTACAGAAACCTGAAACGGTGTTCTCTTTGCCCAAACTTGAGGCGCCTGGAAAACATGTTTGTGAAGATGGTTCACTTTCCAAAAGATGGTTCACTCCAGGCTATTCAGAAATTGCAGCTTCTACATAGTGATGTCTGTGGTCCTATGTAGACATCTTCTTTTGGAAATTATCTTTACTTCGGGACTTTCATCGATTATTTTTCTAGACATGCATGGGTACATCCATTGAAGGCAAAGTCTGAAGTGTTCATGTGCTTCAAACAGTTTTTTGTTTTGGCTGAAAATTTGTCAACATGTAAAATGGGCACCCTCCATTCTGATCGAGGGGGGGAATATATGTCTTCTTATTTTAATGCATTTCTGGCTGAATGTGGGATAAAACACCAATGTATAGTGTTGTATACACTTCAACAGAATGGAGTTGCTGAACGAAAGAATAGGTCACTCATGGAAATGGCGAGGTGTATGGTCAAGAGTCAGGCTCTACCACATAGTTTCTCGCTTGAGGCTGTCATGTGTGCAGCATATGTACTTAACAGGTGTCCCACTAAAGCACTGCAGTTTATCACTCCATATGAGGGTTGGCATGACTGCAAGACATCTGGTGCTCATCTACGTCTCTTTGGTTCTTTGGCATATGCATTAGTGCCCGAACAACATCAGAGAAAATTGGATGATAAAGCAGTAAAATGTATTTTTGTGGGGTAGAATTCTGAATGTAAAGGCTATTGTCTATATCATCAATAGACTAAACCCATTCTGGTTAGCCGTGATGTTATTTTTGTGGAAGATGCTATTCAGCCATTGCTTTCATGTACTAAGGAGACATGTATTAGCTCCAAAGACATGTATGATACTTTGCTGCCTCTTTTTACAGGTGGACAGTCTAGTGTTGGTCCTAATGAGGCAACTTCTCAGCCTTTGTAGGTTTCATGTGATGATGTAGATCATTCCATTTCTGATGTAGATTAGAGCTCACATTGAGCAAGCAAGAACTATGCCAAAATGACTGGTGCAAACCTTACGTTACAGCAAATTAGATGGACCTCTATCATATCATACTCGATTAGGCTCTCATAGTGCCTCTTTTGCATCAGATTGCTATGCTATGGATGCATCTAGTCTCTATGATGGGACTGAGCCTGTTTTATTTGATGAAGCACAAAATTCAGAAAATTGGATGGTTTCTATGCAATCTGAATATGATGCAATAATGAAGAATGGTACTTGGTCTTTATGTGACTTGCCTCCTATGAAAAAGGCCATTGGCACCAAGTGGTTATACAAGTTGAAGCGTAAACCTGATGGTAGAGTTGAGAGGTACTAGGTTAGGCTTGTTGCAAAGGGTTATACAAAGGAAAGAGGCATTGATTTTGATGAGAGCTTTGCACCCACATGTCGTATGACTACTATTCGGAGCATCTATGCACTTGCAGCCCATCATGGTCGGAGTGTACATCAGTTGGACATTAAAACATTTCTGAATGGTGACTTGCATGAAGAAGTGTATGTTTTTCAGCCTTGTGGCCTTGTGCAAAAAGGGCATGAAAGCCAGGTGTGTAGGTTAAAGAAGGCATTATATGGTTTAAAGCAAGCACCACGTGCATGGTATGAGAAGATACATGCCTATCTGATTGCACATAGTTTTGAGAACAGTCCAACTGAGACCACCTTATATGTTAAGCATGCTAATGATGTGCTTCTGATCATTCTTGTCTATGTTGATGACATGCTGTTCACTGGTCCTATTGAGAAGCATATTGCTGATTTTAAGGCTGATTTGCATGCCTCATTTGAGATGTCTGATTTGGGTTTATTGCAACATTTTGGCCTTGAAGACTGTAAGCCTATTGCCACTCCTATGGAGACAGGTTTACGATTGAGTCTTCATGATGTTGGAGATGTATTTGATGTTGTTCTCTATCAGCAGGCTATTGGATGCCTGATGTACTTATGCATTACTCGGCCAGATATTCAGTTTGTTGTCTCATAGATGAGCAGGTTTATGCATTGCCCAGGAGTCAAGCATTGGTAGGTGGTTAAGCACATCTTTCGCTACTTGAGTGGTACTCGGCTACTTGGGTTGTTTTATCCCAAGGGGGATCACTACCGCTAGATTTGCATGCTTTTTTTTTACTGTAATTGGGCTGGTTGCTATGAAACTTGTGTGCCCACTAGTGGCTTTTGCTTCATGCTTGGTAGCTCATGTATATCTTAGTTGAGGAAGAAGCAGCCTACTATGGCCACTGCCAATTGTGAGGCTGAGTATAGGGCAACTTTCACAGCGACTGTTGAGTGTATGTGGCTTAGATGCCTTATGCCGGATTTGGGTGTTGGTCAGTGTTCTCCCACCACCATCTTCACTAACAATTAGAGCGCATTGGCAATTGCGAGGAACCCTATGTTCCACACTCGCACTAAGCACATTGAGGTGCATTATCATTATAACAAGGAGAGGTTCTCTACTGGGGAGATCAGCTTGGCATATGTGCCCACACAGGAGAACATTGCAAACCTTTTCACGAAGGCTCTGCCTAGGGAGAAGTTTGAATATTTCTGCAAAGCTTTGGGCTTACTTCCTTTTGTGGAGTGATTTCCACATAGCTTGGCACTTCCTTATGCATGAGTTCCAGCTCCTTGTTCACCACATCACTCCTAGGGGAGATTTGTTGATATATTTAGGTAGTGATGTGTGTGAACACACTAGGACCGTCGGGGCACTTTTTTCCCTCTTTAGGAGGTTTTTTTCCCCTAACTTGTATATATGCCTATTGCCCTAACGGGCTACTTATCTTTGTACATTCTAGTGGTAATACATTTTGATTATTGTGTGTTGAGCTCCAAGCTTCTTCTTCTTCCTCGTGTTGTTCGCGTGCTTCCCAGACATCTAACTCCAACATATACTTAGTAAAGGCTATAACTTGTTTGTCTTGGAGGCATTGAATCTCACAATAGATTAACCATTGTAAATGAAATAAGTTGAACAAAAAAGGCCTCTAATCATGGGTTATTTTTTCAAAAGCTCTTGGGTATAGTTCTAGAATTCAAACAATTGATCACTTGAGTAATTGTTTTTGTGAGTGTTCTTGTAAGGCCAGCTAACTTCAAGGCTACATAGGGAGATTTTGGAATTACAAAAGTATTTAAGAAGGAGCAAGAGAAGAAATTCAAGGAGCCTGAAGGAAGGAGAGTTTCTTCATTGATGGTGTTGGGTATTGAACTCACAACCTCCCGGTTAGGAGTGCGATGGGCTAACCGCTTGCCCCAAAAGCCATGGTTGAGGATTACTTCCTAATCCTCTCTCTTAAGGCGTGGTTCAACCATCTCCTACTAGGAGTATGTGACATTCCTTCCCCCTTAGAGTGAGCATTGTCCTCAATGCTCACTTGTGGACCCTTCTAACTCTTGGACCCACTTTCCATGCATGAGTGCTTCCACCAACCTCAAACTCCAGCACATGGACCAAATTTGGACCTATCCCACCCTCCGTGGGTGCCCAAATGCCCATGTGCCTTCATCCAAGGCTAGTTTCACACTCACCACAAATAAGCGCTTTTTCCAAGTGCCCACGGATGAGGCACGAACCTCCGTCTCGCCCAATTTCTCAACTAGGCTCTGATACCAATGTTGGGTATTGACTCCGATGAGCTCCCCAATTTTGGGGCTGTACCTGCACGACTTTCGATGACTCTCTCAGAGATGTTCGCACGGAGATCGATGATGTTCTCTTGCCGCCCAGCCGCGTGATGATTCAATGATTATCCTCTCTCTCTCTACACCCAAAATGGGTCATGGTCAAGGTTCCTCTCATGAGTGCCACTTGGCACCGTCATGTGAGCATCATACTCTATATGAATAAAAGGAGGGTCATACCTCTAAATACTATTCATATAGGATACTCCATGTGACATTTCCTTCCCCTTATTTCCATTTTGTCCTCAAAATGGTATTGGAAGGTCTAAAAGAAGAGAGAAATAATAGAACCACCACTCCCACTATATCCCCATGTATAAAAATACATGGTCCTGTCTCCGTGTTCTTTCCCCATATCCTTCCCCTTAAGAAAACTCTTGGGAAGGTAAACTAAAACTAGGAAACCGTCTCTGAAGGGTGCTAACCCGCTCCCATGTGGCACTATCTTCTGAACTATCTTTCCACTTTACTAGACACTCTTTATACAAGTGACTCCTCGTCCGTTTCTCTCGAGTGCGTAGTATGCTCTCTGGCTCATGTGGAATAGATTGAACAGAAATAGGCTCTACTACCTCACTATCTCGAATGAGGTTGTCAGATTCACCCAGCCTTTTCTTAAGCCGGCTAACATGAAAAACTGGATGAATTTGACTATTCTCTGGAAGTTGGAGCTGGTAAGCCATCTTTCCTATTCTCTTAAGTATTTGGAAAGGTCCACAATACCTAGGAGATAATTTTGGACAAGGTCCCGTCTTCATGGTTTCAGACCTAGATGGAACTCTAAGATAGACTTGCTCTCCTACCTCAAAGTTGATATCTCTTCTCTGAGGGTCAGCATAGGTTCTAGCCCTATCCTGAGCTTTCCTAATGTTGTCCTTAGCAAGTCTAAGCATATCATTCATTTCTTCCAAGAAGTCCTTTGCAGCTTGAACTTTTTCATTCTGCAAGCCAACTGCATAAGGAGCCCTTGGCTGAAACCCATACATAAGCATAAATGGACTATGCCCAGTGGAAGAGTGCTTGGCACTATTATATGCAAACTCTACTACAGGTAAGTACTCCTCCCAATTAGTTTGCCTTTCATTCACATATGCTCGAAGCATATCCTCTAGGATTTGGTTAACCCTTTCTGTTTGCCCATCCGACTGTGGATGCTCGGCTGTACTCATGCTAAGCTTGGTATCCAACCTTTTGAAGACCGCTCTCCAAAAGTGGCTAGTAAACTTCCTATCCCGATCAGAAACTATGTCTAAAGGAAGACCATATAACCGGTATAGGTTCTCAACAAAGAGTCTAGCCAACTCTGGTGTCTTCACTGTAGTATGTGTCGGAATAAACCTAGCCATTTTGGTTAACCTATCCACAATTACCCAGACCGAGTCGTGCCCTCTCTGTGTCTTAGGTAAACCGACTATAAAGTCCATGGAGATACTCTCCCACTTCCCATTGGGAATATCCAATGGGTGGAGTAGCCCTCCAATCCTCAATCTCTCAGCTTTGTTGACCTGGCATTTATTGCACTTAAGCACATATTCTAGGACGTCCTTATGAAGTCCAGGCCAATAAAACTGCCTCTTAACAAGATCATAAGTCTTGTTAACTCCTGGGTGTCCCGCACTAGGTGTGTCATGACACTCATATAAAATATGCCATCTCATCTCAGTATCTCTAGGGACACACACTTTACCTTTATATAACAGATATCCATCTTGGACACTGTAATTCTTCCACTTGAATCCTTCTTGAGTACCCGTCGATACTCCATCCTCATTGGAAACCCGTATATCACGATCCCCATTCTCTATGGCTTCCCAAATCTCGGAATATGTAGGATCAAGCCTACATTTCCCTTTAATAGAATCAAGTAGCTCACTAGTGATCTGAGTAAAACTCAGTCCATTGAGCATAGGCATGCGGCTAAGTGAATCAGCCACTACATTAAACTTTCCCTTCCTATACCTAAGCTCATAATCAAACTCTTGAAGGGTCTCTGCCCATCGGGCCTTACGACCTTTAAGGTCTGTTTGATTAGAGAGCCACTTAATGCTCTCTTGATCAAACACTATCGTAACTTTGGCACCATATAAATAATGACGCCACTTCTTCAAAGCATGGACTATTGCATACAACTCCTTCTCATAGACGGAGTAATTCTTTTGAGCCGGTTCTAATTTCTTGCTCTCAAAAGCTAATGGTCGACCATCCTGTACTAAAACCGCTCCTATAGCAAAATCACTCGCGTCAGTTTCAACCACAAATGGTTTATTGGGATCTGCTATATGTAAAAGTGGAGCTGTAGCAATTGCTACCTTCAACTTTTCCATACTTTGCTTCTGTTCGTCTCCCCAATGAAAGGCTTTCCCTTTCCCTTTAAGCTGTTCCGTCATCGGGACAGCAATTTTGGCGTAGTTCTTAATGAATCTTCGATAGAAACCTGATAAACCTAGGAAGATCTGCAGCTCCTCCAGGTTCCGTGGATGTGGCCATTCCATAATAGCCCTTACTTTTTCAGGATCCATCTGGATTCCATCTTGGGAGACTATATGCCCAAGGTACCTAACCTCTGTCTTGAAAAATTCACACTTTGACTCCTTAGCAAAGAGCGAATTTTCCCTTAGCACTTGAAATACTTTTCTCAAGTGTTCCAAGTGTTCCAGTTCTGATGCACTATAGATCAGAATGTCATCTAAAAAGTCTACTACAAAGTGTCCTAGATAAGGCCGTAAAACACTATTCATGAGTTTCATGAAAGTGGCAGGAGCATTGGTGAGACCAAAAGGCATCACCAAAAACTCATAGTGCCCATATCTAGTCCTAAATGCAGTTTTAGGGACATCCTCTGCCCTAATCCTGATCTGATGATATCCTGATCTAAGGTCAAGCTTGGTAAAATACCTAGCTTGATGTAACTAATCAAATAGATCTTCCAACCTAGGCATTGGAAATCTATTTTTGATAGTTACCTTATTAAGTGCTCTATAATCTATACATAGTCTCATAGAGCCATCTTTCTTTTTAACTAGGAGCATTGGCGATGCCCATGGTGAGTTACTAGGTTTGATGAAGCCTTTATCTAAATAGTCCTGCAATTGCTTCTCAACCTCCTCATGCTGAGAAACACTAAGCCTATAAGGTGGTCTACAAATAGGGTTAGTGTTAGTAACAACCTCTATGGCATGGTCAATGTCCCCTCTCTCAGGTGGTAGCCCTCTAGGTAAGTCAGTGGGAAAAACATCTCTGAATTCAAACATAAGATCCTTAAAACTTTTAACTACACACTCTTGCAAAAAAGAATAGTAGAAAGTCCTGTTCATATTTACATTCAAAGCATGAAAATATACATCAGATGAGCTGTCTATACAATGCTCCATATCATGACTATACAATAAAAACATATCCTGTACATGCTGTGAACAACAGAGACTATACAACTCTAATGATGAGATGAGAGGTGCACTAGGTACATCTCTCTCTCCCTGAATATAAACTGTACTTCCATTCTTTTCAAACTCGAGTGTGTTATTTTGATAGCTGCGTTTAAGTGTATCTCCCAACCCCCATAGCCACTCTCTTCCTAAGACTAGATCTGTCCTCTCCATATTCATAATTTGGAAGTCCATATGATCTGTATAATCCTGCATCTTGACTTCCAAATTGGATACCATAGTATCCCATATTCTTTTATCTTGCCCTTGCATCATAGATACAATGTATTTATGTGCACTAGGCTGTTGGGGAATTTTCAATTTCTTGACCAAAGCATAGTTAATGAAATTATGAGTGGCAGAGTCATCTATCATGACTCGCACCCTGGTCCCGTATACACTACCATGTAGCTTGACCAAGTCATGTGGTCCAAACTGCGGTGACCACAATGACTGAGTCAAACAACACGTGTGCTCTATATCCTCATGCATTACCTCCACTCCCTTGCAACTAGAGCTGCCATAAATGGGAAGGGTCTGCACCAGGTGGACCGCCTTTTTGCCCCTTTCAGGAGCCGTACTAGACTCTGGTCCTTTCTTCTTTTCTTCCCCCTTCTTGAGTGGACAGTTCCACTGTGAGTGGCTAGGGGATAGGCACCTAAAACACAGGTTCTCTCTTTTGGCCTTCTCAAACTGGTCTGTGGATAGCTTAGGCCCTTGTGATCTTTGTTTTTTAATAAAAACCTTGTTTTTCCCAAAAGGCAACTTTTTCTTAAATTTAGTGGTGCTAAGAGGTTTAAGGGGCCGATCCGTCTCCATAGGAGTATACTGAGGACGGTTATGGTCCTCATATATCTGTGCATATTTGATCGCCTCCTCAAACGTCTTAGGCGCATTTCTCCTGACTTCACTCTTTATGGCTTTATCCAAGCCCCTAACAAACCCTCTGGTCTTCTGAAAATCATCTAGACCCTTAAGCTTCAAAGTGATCTCTCTATAGTGGGATAGATAGACTGAAAGAGGCCTGCCTCTTTGAGTAATCCTATCCCACTCATCCCAATTCCTCTCCTCTTCATTTTCAGGAAGAAACTCTTTTAGGAAAAGAGTCTCAAAGTGAGTCCAGTCACTAGGGATAGAGTTCGCCTCCTTAAGACTCATCCACCACTTATAAGCACGCGGGCCGAGGGAGAGACTCGCCTCTAGCACACGATACTCAGGTGGGGTGCCCTTTAATTGATGCAAATCTTGCCACTTTTGTAAAAAAGTGTAGATTGCATCCTTATTCCTGTCTCGGTCATCCCCCGTGAAGGTTGGTGGCTTTAAGTCTTTTAGGAGGGGAGCTTCCCTAGAGCTCTCTCCTTTATACTTACTAGGAAGAGAAGTCTCTTTCCTAGTAATCTCTAGAGGAATGGTAGGAGTCTCTCTTTCCTTCCTAGCTAGGAAAGAGGTGACACTAGTCTCAAGGGAGATCATTTGAGACTTAAGTTGGTGTATAAGAGATGTAATGCTACCCAAATCTTTCTCTAACTTAAGGGTTTGCTCTTTTAAGTCAATGAATTGGTCACGAGTGACAAATTCATCTATAAGCTCTTCATAAGTGTACTCTTGCTGGGAAGGCTCTTTTTCTTCTATATTCTCTTCTATTTCTTGTCCTAACTCTACTTCTTCCATCCTAGCATCTTGATCCTCTAGTTGCTCTCTAGGTGGAGAAGTGGTCTCAACTACTTGTTTGCTTTTATTTTCCATGTTTAAGTACCCTTCCCCCGTTTGCTAACTAGAGAGTATGAAAATGAATGGAAGTAGAGTTAAAATATGCAAGAAGAAGAGAGGTATAACACAAGAGCACTTCCCTGATACAAAGTAGAGTTGCGGAAGCTAAATCCAGGTGGTCCTTGATGCTTCAAGCCGCTGATTTTGAGTCCTCGCCAGTCCCAAAAAAAAAATTGGAAATGTCCGCTTGGTCCGGGGAGGTTCTAGACACCATAAACCATCCAAAACAACACCAAAAGTGCGTAGGAAAAGCCTCAAACGGGCAAACTGAATGCAACTGAACAATTTCAGAAATTTTCCAATCCTCGCCAGTCCACAAAGTGTTTCCCAGCACCTGCACTTCAAAAATTTGAGACAATCCCAAATGAAAAAATTGGATTTGGAGTCCGGATGAAGAAAAACTAGGCCCCGGAGTGGCCGCCTAGTTCCTGCTGAAGCGCTGCAGAGAGATTTTGGTAGGGCAAATCTCTTCCAAATCCAACATCCATGGTCTCTGAGCGAAGCTTGAAAGCGTAGCTTCGAAACGTGACCAAGATTTTGAAAATCCGATATGGTATGAAGAAGAAATGGTCCGGAGAAGCGAGGTATGTCACCGGTGGGAGGTGAAAGACTTCATCTTCATAAATAGATAGGTTTGGAAAGCTCAAAACTGAGGAATGAAAGCTTCTTTCACCATACCAACACCCCCATCCCATAACCACAACCCATAATACATATATCCCTCATGATTCTTACAAAATATTGATCTAGATCATAGATTTGAAGCTCCAAAGTTTGGGAAAAAACTCGAAATTTTCTCAATAAAAGCTTTACCTACTGCCCTTTTGGAAAAAAATTTTGAGTTGATGTCGATGGAGCTTGATATCCCATATGTGTGCGCAACAGGCGGAGAAAGTCCTATAAAGCTAAGAGCATAAGAAGCTTATATCCACCTTGGAGTGGGGAGGGAGGAGCAAAGCTCCCCCTCGTGGGCTGGCGGACGCTTGCTGCTCCTGCGTGAGGTTCTGCGCCTGTGGGCCGTCTCTGATCGCGGGCCGCCTGTGGGCTTTCCCCCTCGTGGGCCGTCGGTACTTGATGATCCTTGTCCCGTTCGCCGTGTGACATTGGTATCGGAGCCAGACGGCGAACGGGACAAGGATCATCAAGTACCGACGGCCCACGATCAGAGACGGCCCACAGGCGGCCCGCGATCAGAGACGGCCCACAGGCGCAGAACCTCACGCAGGAGCAGCAAGCATCCGCCAGCCCACGAGGGGGAGCTTTGCTCCTCCCTCCCCACTCCAAGGTGGATATAAGCTTCTTATGCTCTTAGCTTTATAGGACTTTCTCCGCCTGTTGCGCACACATATGGGATATCAAGCTCCATCGACATCAACTCAAAATTTTTTTCGAAAAGGGCAGTAGGTAAAGCTTTTATTGAGAAAATTTCGAGTTTTTTCCCAAACTTTGGAGCTTCAAATCTATGATCTAGATCAATATTTTGTAAGAATCATGAGGGATATATGTATTATGGGTTGTGGTTATGGGATGGGGGTGTTGGTATGGTGAAAGAAGCTTTCATTCCTCAGTTTTGAGCTTTCCAAACCTATCTATTTATGAAGATGAAGTCTTTCACCTCCCACCGGTGACATACCTCGCTTCTCCGGACCATTTCTTCTTCATACCATATCGGATTTTCAAAATCTTGGTCACGTTTCGAATCTACGCTTTCAAGCTTCGCTCAGAGACCATCGGTGTTGGATTTGGAAGAGATTTGCCCTACCAAAATCTCTCTGCAGCGCTTCAGCAGGAACTAGGCGGCCACTCCCGGGCCTAGTTTTTCTTCATCCGGACTCCAAATCCAATTTTTTCACTTGGGATTGTCTCAAATTTTTGAAGTGCAGGTGCTGGGCAACACTTTGTGGACTGGCGAGGATTGGAAAATTTCTGAAATTGTTCAGTTGCATTCAGTTTGCCCGTTTGAGGCTTTTCCTACGCACTTTTGGTGTTGTTTTGGATGGTTTATGGTGTCTAGAACCTCCCCGGACCAAGCGGACATTTCCAATTTTTTTTTTGGGACTGGCGAGGACTCAAAATCAGCGGCTTGAAGCATCAAGGACCACCTGGATTTAGCTTCCGCAACTCTACTTTGTATCAGGGAAGTGCTCTTGTGTTATACCTCTCTTCTTCTTGCATATTTTAACTCTACTTCCATTCATTTTCATACTCTCTAGTTAGCAAACGGGGGAAGGGTACTTAAACATGGAAAATAAAAGCAAACAAGTAGTTGAGACCACTTCTCCACCTAGAGAGCAACTAGAGGATCAAGATGCTAGGATGGAAGAAGTAGAGTTAGGACAAGAAATAGAAGAGAATAGAGAAGAAAAAGAGCCTTCACAGCAAGAGTACACTTATGAAGAGCTTATAGATGAATTTGTCACTCGTGACCAATTCATTGACTTAAAAGAGCAAACCCTTAAGTTAGAGAAAGATTTGGGTAGCATTACATCTCTTATACACCAACTTAAGTCTCAAATGATCTCCCTTGAGACTAGTGTCACCTCTTTCCTAGCTAGGAAGGAAAGAGAGACTCCTACCATTCCTCTAGAGATTACTAGGAAAGAGACTTCTCTTCCTAGTAAGTATAAAGGAGAGAGCTCTAGGGAAGCTCCCCTCCTAAAAGACTTAAAGCCACCAACCTTCACGGGGGATGACCGAGACAGGAATAAGGATGCAATCTACACTTTTTTACAAAAGTGGCAAGATTTGCATCAATTAAAGGGCACCCCACCTGAGTATCGTGTGCTAGAGGCGAGTCTCTCCCTCGGCCCGTGTGCTTATAAGTGGTGGATGAGTCTTAAGGAGGCGAACTCTATCCCTAGTGATTGGACTCACTTTGAGACTCTTTTCCTAAAAGAGTTTCTTCCTGAAAATGAAGAGGAGAGGAATTGGGATGAGTGGGATAGGATTACTCAAAGAGGCAGGCCTCTTTCAGTCTATCTATCCCACTATAGAGAGATCACTTTGAAGCTTAAGGGTCTAGATGATTTTCAGAAGACCAGAGGGTTTGTTAGGGGCTTGGATAAAGCCATAAAGAGGGAAGTCAGGAGAAATGCACCTAAGACGTTTGAGGAGGCGATCAAATATGCACAGATATATGAGGACCATAACCGTCCTCAGTATACTCCTATGGAGACGGATCGGCCCCTTAAACCTCTTAGCACCACTAAATTTAAGAAAAAGTTGCCTTTTGGGAAAACAAGGTTTTTATTAAAAAACAAAGATCACAAGGGCCTAAGCTATCCACAGACCAGTTTGAGAAGGCCAAAAGAGAGAACCTGTGTTTTAGGTGCCTATCCCCTAGCCACTCACAGTGGAACTGTCCACTCAAGAAGGGGGAAGAAAAGAAGAAAGGACCAGAGTCTAGTACGGCTCCTGAAAGGGGCAAAAAGGCGGTCCACCTGGTGCAGACCCTTCCCATTTATGGCAGCTCTAGCTGCAAGGGAGTGGAGGTAATGCATGAGGATATAGAGCACACGTGTTGTTTGACTCAGTCATTGTGGTCACCGCAGTTTGGACCACATGACTTGGTCAAGCTACATGGTAGTGTATACGGGACCAGGGTGCGAGTCATGATAGATGACTCTGCCACTCATAATTTCATTAACTATGCTTTGGTCAAGAAATTGAAAATTCCCCAACAGCCTAGTGCACATAAATACATTGTATCTATGATGCAAGGGCAAGATAAAAGAATATGGGATACTATGGTATCCAATTTGGAAGTCAAGATGCAAGATTATACAGATCATATGGACTTCCAAATTATGAATATGGAGAGGACAGATCTAGTCTTAGGAAGAGAGTGGCTATGGGGGTTGGGAGATACACTTAAACGCAGTTATCAAAATAACACACTCGAGTTTGAAAAGAATGGAAGTACAGTTTATATTCAGGGAGAGAGAGATGTACCTAGTGCACCTCTCATCTCATCATTAGAGTTGTATAGTCTCTGTTGTTCACAGCATGTACAGGATATGTTTTTATTGTATAGTCATGATATGGAGCATTGTATAGACAGCTCATCTGATGTATATTTTCATGCTTTGAATGTAAATATGAACAGGACTTTCTACTATTCTTTTTTGCAAGAGTGTGTAGTTAAAAGTTTTAAGGATCTTATGTTTGAATTCAGAGATGTTTTTCCCACTGACTTACCTAGAGGGCTACCACCTGAGAGAGGGGACATTGACCATGCCATAGAGGTTGTTACTAACACTAACCCTATTTGTAGACCACCTTATAGGCTTAGTGTTTCTCAGCATGAGGAGGTTGAGAAGCAATTGCAGGACTATTTAGATAAAGGCTTCATCAAACCTAGTAACTCACCATGGGCATCGCCAATGCTCCTAGTTAAAAAGAAAGATGGCTCTATGAGACTATGTATAGATTATAGAGCACTTAATAAGGTAACTATCAAAAATAGATTTCCAATGCCTAGGTTGGAAGATCTATTTGATCAGTTACATCAAGCTAGGTATTTTACCAAGCTTGACCTTAGATCAGGATATCATCAGATCAGGATTAGGGCAGAGGATGTCCCTAAAACTGCATTTAGGACTAGATATGGGCACTATGAGTTTTTGGTGATGCCTTTTGGTCTCACCAATGCTCCTGCCACTTTCATGAAACTCATGAATAGTGTTTTACGGCCTTATCTAGGACACTTTGTAGTAGACTTTTTAGATGACATTCTGATCTATAGTGCATCAGAACAGGAACACTTGGAACACTTGAGAAAAGTATTTCAAGTGCTAAGGGAAAATTCGCTCTTTGCTAAGGAGTCAAAGTGTGAATTTTTCAAGACAGAGGTTAGGTACCTTGGGCATATAGTCTCCCAAGATGGAATCCAGATGGATCCTGAAAAAGTAAGGGCTATTATGGAATGGCCACATCCACGGAACCTGGAGGAGCTGCAGATCTTCCTAGGTTTATCAGGTTTCTATCGAAGATTCATTAAGAACTACGCCAAAATTGCTGTCCCGATGACGGAACAGCTTAAAGGGAAAGGGAAAGCCTTTCATTGGGGAGACGAACAGAAGCAAAGTATGGAAAAGTTGAAGGTAGCAATTGCTACAGCTCCACTTTTACATATAGCAGATCCCAATAAACCATTTGTGGTTGAAACTGACGCGAGTGATTTTGCTATAGGAGCGGTTTTAGTACAGGATGGTCGACCATTAGCTTTTGAGAGCAAGAAATTAGAACCGGCTCAAAAGAATTACTCCGTCTATGAGAAGGAGTTGTATGCAATAGTCCATGCTTTGAAGAAGTGGCGTCATTATTTATATGGTGCCAAAGTTACGATAGTGTTTGATCAAGAGAGCATTAAGTGGCTCTCTAATCAAACAGACCTTAAAGGTCGTAAGGCCCGATGGGCAGAGACCCTTCAAGAGTTTGATTATGAGCTTAGGTATAGGAAGGGAAAGTTTAATGTAGTGGCTGATTCACTTAGCCGCATGCCTATGCTCAATGGACTGAGTTTTACTCAGATCACTAGTGAGCTACTTGATTCTATTAAAGGGAAATGTAGGCTTGATCCTACATATTCCGAGATTTGGGAAGCCATAGAGAATGGGGATCGTGATATACGGGTTTCCAATGAGGATGGAGTATCGACGGGTACTCAAGAAGGATTCAAGTGGAAGAATTACAGTGTCCAAGATGGATATCTGTTATATAAAGGTAAAGTGTGTGTCCCTAGAGATACTGAGATGAGATGGCATATTTTATATGAGTGTCATGACACACCTAGTGCGGGACACCCAGGAGTTAACAAGACTTATGATCTTGTTAAGAGGCAGTTTTATTGGCCTGGACTTCATAAGGACGTCCTAGAATATGTGCTTAAGTGCAATAAATGCCAGGTCAACAAAGCTGAGAGATTGAGGATTGGAGGGCTACTCCACCCATTGGATATTCCCAATGGGAAGTGGGAGAGTATCTCCATGGACTTTATAGTCGGTTTACCTAAGACACAGAGAGGGCACGACTCGGTCTGGGTAATTGTGGATAGGTTAACCAAAATGGCTAGGTTTATTCCAACACATACTACAGTGAAGACACCAGAGTTGGCTAGACTCTTTGTTGAGAACCTATACCGGTTATATGGTCTTCCTTTAGACATAGTTTCTGATCGGGATAGGAAGTTTACTAGCCACTTTTGGAGAGCGGTCTTCAAAAGGTTGGATACCAAGCTTAGCATGAGTACGGCCGAGCATCCACAGTCGGATGGGCAAACAGAAAGGGTTAACCAAATCCTAGAGGATATGCTTCGAGCATATGTGAATGAAAGGCAAACTAATTGGGAGGAGTACTTACCTGTAGTAGAGTTTGCATATAATAGTGCCAAGCACTCTTCCACTGGGCATAGTCCATTTATGCTTATGTATGGGTTTCAGCCAAGGGCTCCTAATGCAGTTGGCTTGCAGAATGAAAAAGTTCAAGCTGCAAAGGACTTCTTGGAAGAAATGAATGATATGCTTAGACTTGCTAAGGACAGCATTAGGAAAGCTCAGGATAGGGCTAGAACCTATGCTGACCCTCAGAGAAGAGATATCAACTTTGAGGTAGGAGAGCAAGTCTATCTTAGAGTTCCATCTAGGTCTGAAACCATGAAGACGGGACCTTGTCCAAAATTATCTCCTAGGTATTGTGGACCTTTCCAAATACTTAAGAGAATAGGAAAGATGGCTTACCAGCTCCAACTTCCAGAGAATAGTCAAATTCATCTAGTTTTTCATGTTAGCCGGCTTAAGAAAAGGCTGGGTGAATCTAAAAACCTCATTCCAGATAGTGAGGTAGTAGAGCCTATTTCTGTTCAATCTATTCCACATGAGCCAGAGAGCATACTACGCACTCGAGAGAAACGGACGAGGAGTCACTTGTATAAAGAGTGTCTAGTAAAGTGGAAAGATAGTTCAGAAGATAGTGCCACATGGGAGCGGGTTAGCACCCTTCAGAGACGGTTTCCTAGTTTTAGTTTACCTTCCCAAGAGTTTTCTTAAGGGGAAGGATATGGGGAAACAACACGGAGACAGGACCATGTATTTTTATACATGGGGATATAGTGGGAATATTTCTCTCTTTCTTTTAGACCTTCCAATACCATTTTGAGGACAAAATGGAAATAAGGGGAAGGAAATGTCACATGGAGTATCCTATATGAATAGTATTTAGAGGTATGACCCTCCTTTTATTCATATAGAGTATGATGCTCACATGAGTGCCAAGTGGCACTCATGAGAGGAACCTTGACCATGACCCATTTTGGGTGTAGAGAGAGAGAGGATAATCATTGAATCATCACGCGGCTGGGCGGCAAGAGAACATCATCGATCTCCGTGCGAACATCTCTGAGAGAGTCATCGAAAGTCGTGCAGGTACAGCCCCAAAATTGGGGAGCTCATCGGAGCAGGCGACCTCTGACATTAATAAAAGGAGGGTCATACCTCTAAATACTATTCATATAGGATACTCCATGTGACAGATGGAGAGTATTAATCTCCAAAAGAACAAGCTACTCTTGAAATTAGAGCACCTCTATATCAAGAGTAACTCAAAACCTTCACCAATTTGGAGGATTAATGATCAATTATAAAGATTTTGGATAAACTGTGAAGAAGATGATTCTAGAGAAAGTCTTCTGCACATATCTCTCTCATTGGCTTATCAAATGTGTAAATTTTTTTATAAAACTTTTCACAAAGTGTCGTCTATAGGTTGCACACCTCCTTCAAGTTAAATCATTCCAAAAGACTCAGTAAATCTTGAGAAATGATCTTAAAAAGTCACCTATGTCTAAAATTATTCTTCTGAGAAGTCGATGTAGACACCTGTAACTTCTAACACATGGTTCTCTTAATCTAGAAATCATTTATGAAAATGCTTTTAGCCACAAGTAGGTTACCTTCTAACTTAAAGAATGAGTGCTTGCTTGCTCAAAACTTTACACTGTGGAAGGAGAACTGACCAAAACATTAGCATCGAATTTTGCACCTTCTGTAACTTCTCTTCTTTCCATTTACACATGTAAATGTTGCTACACTCAATTCTCTCAGCCTGATCACACTTAGAAGCTAAAAATTTGTAGAGAGGTCAATCAACTATAGACTTAGAGTTTTTACAAAAGCATTTCACAAAAGATTCAACACAGAGGGAGAATACTCAGAAAGATCGGGCACAACATTTCTTCATTTCTAGAAAATTTTTACATCTGAGTGATGAGAGATGCTACTCACTTCTAAAGTGTCTAATGGCATCTAATTCTCCTCAAAAATTGTTCTTACACAATCTCTCATATTTGCCGCGACATTTTTCCTTGTATATATAGGCAAATATTTACAAGCTCATGACTATACAAAAGTATAAGTGAACTATCTCTAAATTAATGTATGTATGTGTATACATCTTCATCTTCTGGATATGCACTTCCTTGATGCTTCATAACTTGACCTTTTCTTCAGTCCTTGACTTCAATTCTTCATCAAAACATCAATTGTTGATTTCCCTGCACCAACAACTCCCCCTCAATCATCAATTGAGGTTTTCTCTATCTCTGAATTAATGTATATATGTGTATACATCTTCATCTTCTGTATATGCACTTCCTTGATGCTTCATAACTTGACCTTTTCTTCAGTCCTTGACTTCAATTCTTCATCAAAACATCAATTGTTGATTGCCCTGCACCAACAACTCCCCCTCAATCATCAATTGAGGTTTTCTCTATCTTCTTTATACCTGCCATGCCTTTGAATTTCTGTAACTTTGGTCCATCCAAGCTTTTAGTTAGCATATAAGCTATCTGATCTTTTGTTGAAGTATGTATTACTTCAAAAAATATGACAAGTCTCCCAAGTCACTAATCTTGAACTCTTTCTCCATTTGCTTCTTTAGGCTTTTAATGCCTTTCTCATCTGTACATGTAAGAATTATATCATCAACATATATGCACATATAAATGAACCCATCATCACTTGCTTTGATAAGCAAGCTACTATCTGCTTTAGATGCTTGAAAACCAAGTTCTTTCAAGAACTTCACAAGTCTATAATTCCATGCCCTTGGGGCCTGCTTCAAGCCATACAAATCTCTCTTGAGCTTGCACACATGATCTCGATACCTTCCATCTCTGAATCTTTGGGGGGAGAATTTTGGGAGACCGCAGTTCCTCACCTTCATTTTTTGTGCCTCTTGCAGTAGTGCGTGTAAAACAGGAATGGCAATGCTGACATGCGTAAGAATTGTATTGACAGAAATTTAATTTGAAGATTGACACTGTGGGCTAGCCATGGATTTTCTTATGAACAGTAAATAGAGTGAATTCGACAGCATCTGACCACTACAATAAGCACTCATGCCATTGAATAGAATCTAAGTTGTTTGATCGACTGAGAGAGAGAGAGAGAGAAAAGATGGTGCAGTTCTATAAAAAGAGGGAGGTCGAAGGGACTAGTGTTTGAAGCACTCATGATGCCAAAGAATACAGCCGTACTTTGACTTATTGTACTTGAAGCACTCATGGCTACTTAGCTTTAGTTGAAGCACTCATGCTATAGAATACGAAGAGGAGAGAGAGAGAGAGAGAGAGAGAGAGAGAGAGAGAGAGATGATCAGAATGTTGAGAAACCGTGTCCAAAATATGATATCAGAGTGGGTTCTGACGAGATAGAAGAGCATCAACATGACAACATACAACATATCTATGTGTGAAAAACTTACGTTCGGTGGGCAAGATACTTTCGAGAGAGGCAGTAGTCAAGCTAAAACGTCCAGTAGATGGTTGATATTCATTGAATAGGCTCTCTTATGACTCACAAACAGCAATCAGAATGTTTTTCCACCACATGTAACTTATCCGAATTTGTTGCTTTTAAAATGCAGCTTTCCCTTTTTACTATAGAAAGTTGCTTTTGCTCCTTCGATTATTTTGTATCTCTTCTAGAAGCTAGCATAAAGAAAAGTGCATATGTATGTCACCGGAAATAATGATCCCCTTTCATGGATCTACTGTATACATTGATATGATGTTTCATAAAACAGTAAGAATCTTTTTCCAATTATTATTTGTGAAAAGGAGATATTTGGAACATAAGATGCTTTTTGTGTTACTTTCACTATACATGTGGACTATATGTTTCTTTTGTTGAAATTTAGATTATAGGTATGATGTAAGTGTTGATATATAAAACTCCACACATGATCCTGTGGTTTTTTACTTCTTATCTTATATATCTATTATGTGTATTGATTTTGTGGATATACACTTGTGGTCTTCATGGAGGTATCTCGATGTCATATTTCAATTTGATTTCACCTATACAACTTACCTTCCATGAGTGACGACATAGTTATGTTGTAGATTATTTACGTGTATCTTATGTTCTTTATCTTATATATTCGAACATTTTGCTAAGATGTGTCATCGTTGTAGTCTATAAAAATCTAGAAGAAATATATTTTGTTTTATTTTTCTCGACTCCTGTGCGCTTCAACATTTTTGCTCATATGTTTGTGACTGAGGATCTTTCTATTCTCTTTCCTTTTTGTTAACATAGTAGTAGAGGAATGCAGTTAAGTAGAGCTCTTGAAGAAGCCCAACATTTAGGCATTTGTACTAAGTGTTGAGAACATGAGAGTGCATCTCCCTTTTGTATCTATGAGAGACTCCATTTACATTTTAGATTATATCTCTTTGTATTTTTGTACCTGGTCAGTTTCTTCTACCTATGTATTTATTCTCCTTCAAGGAAAATTGTCCCACATATGATGTACTTTTGAGAACGCTCTCCAACTCTATATAAGGAGGGTATCTCCCCCCATTTTTACTTGGTTAGAAGCTTGAGTATCCTACAACATGCTCTTGGGAAGCTCACTCTAATCCATGTGAGTTTTCCCATTTCATGCTCTACTCACTTTGACTCTCAAACTCTTTCTTTCTATGAGTACACTCTTCTTTTCATTTTGCTTACACATGTGTAATCTCTATATGCTATCAAAGGACTAGATGGACGTCTTCATGGTGCATTGGTGGTGTTGCACTCCACTCATTTGGAGAAGTGCATCGCGATCATTTTATACTCTTTAGGGCCTCATTTTGCCCATTTGCCACCCTCCCACCCCTCTTCGTCATCATTTTGTACCCTTTAAAGGCCATTCTTCCCTTCCACCCACCCTCTTTTGTGGAACTCATTCTTGATCCGTTTAATTTTTGTACTCATTTTTGTGCTATTTATCATAACATTGATGGAGACTCAAGTTTATGAAGTGCTTTAAAATCCTTTTTTGGTCATTTTAATTTGAATTATCATAATATTATTGCATTTACCTTGTGTAAAAGTTTAGTTATCATCCACATCAATTTGGTTTCTATGTAGAAGCGTGTGTCTTATGAGTTGGATGTGCTCATCACAATTTGAATTTGAATGAAAACTAGTATATGTTTTAAAAGCTTTCACTAGTTGTTATCGCACTGAAAATATTTTAATATTTCACATGTGGAGCTCTTAATTGATAGGTTAGATCTGCCTCATAAGGCAAATATGACACTACTATTCCCGTCATTGCAAGTATTAGATATGCTCAATAGTCCACCCTCAAGTGAGCGCAAATGATCCATTGTGCTCTAAGTAGTAAGGCCCCCATTATGAGGAGCAGCCATTGTAAGAGCCAAAGACTTTGTGAAATGCTAACTTCTAAGTTAGATGAGGTCTATGTGTGACCATTGATGGTTATAGATGATTTTTCTGAGCCTAGCCATTAGGTTAGGAAGGGCATAAATGTTCAGGCCATTGGGTTGCTACTCAAGGAAAAAATAAAGGCCTTGCAGCATCGTGCAATTTCCCCATAGAACCTTAATGGGGGGAGTGTAGAAGGGGGCTTGCCTCTTTCTGTGGGTTCCAAGGGTCCTATCCCATTAACTCGTAGGGCTGAGAAGGTAGGACTTCTGGTTTGTGGAGATATTGTCAGATTGTATATGTTGCCAAATATTGTGTATCTCTCGACTACATTTATGTATATTGACTCTGCTTGTAAAAGTTATATAAGCATGGCCTTGGTTGAGCTTTATATAGCATTGTGCTCTAGTAAGCATTTCATCTAGAGTCTCTCTAGATCACCTTCTTAGCTCCATATTGGGAGTGCACAGGTAATCTACACCATTGTTATAACTACTAACTACATTACGCTTGAAAATCAGAGAATTGGAGTTCTCTATCTCTAAGTTTGCATGTATCTTTGTCTGCATTTTTCCCTCAACTCTATCTACTGGTCTATTTTGTTGTGCTGTTATTTTCTTATAGCAAGCTATAGCTATTGTGCCATGGCATTGTGAGGGAGATAATGCACTATCCATTTAAACTTTGGACTTAAAAGAGCATCATTATCTACCTCAACTCTCCTGAAACTATAGACAATGCAGTAGATCTGCACCATCTCCTCGCGATCTATCCAAAAACACAATGACATGCACCAACTCTCTTTGCTCAAGAGACAAGAGATGAAACAAGAGAGAGAAATGAGAGTCTACACTGTGTACAATTGCTATATGCACTGAGATCCACTAGGAGGACCAAAAGGGTAGGATCGAGGCCATCAAATACAACATCTTATGATAATGCACACCATCAGGAGGACGGTCTCTAAGAAAGCATGAGAGAATGCGACTCGAATTTGTGCCATCTGAGATGCCTCCTAAGGACAATCTTCATCACCAATCAAATGCTCGGCTTCAATTGAAAGTTATTTTTGATAGAGACACTAATGAGTTTATGCTAGATGCTTTGCAATGATAGAATTTCATCACGAATATTGCACATAGCGAAGTGAAATTCTAGAGGTTTTAGTTGATAGTGGCAAGCTACTTCTATAGCATAATTCCTCATTCAGTCATTGACATGCCTCCTTGGATTGCCATCGTGAATACATAAGCTTCTCTTGAATCTGGTCATCTACTCAAAAACTTACCACCACTAGAACTTACTGCCACATTCCCTCTCAGAAGAGAAATGAGTGGAGTGAGAGTCAAAAGGAGACACAACAACCATAGCCTTATGCAGCATGACAAAAAGGAGAAAGAACACAACTGATTCTTAAGAGATGACTTTCCGAGTTTAACTTAATGTTTGACTTATACGAACTTAAAATTTCATATTACATCTGTACAATGCAACCTCCTTCAACTTGACTTTGTGTGCCTACTTTATGAATGTGACCTTCTCAATTTTGCTTTATTGTTCACATTCCGTATCATTACCTGAAGGGCTTTGTAAATCATGATCAAATTGGTTTCTGAGTAACTCACTACAAGACAAAGGGCTTTAATAAAACACAATTTCTACGCCTTCCATTCTAAGGAATTATCCTTATCGAGGGTCAGTTTGTATTATTTAAGGGGTGCTTTTGTAAATCCCAAGGGTTTAACCCTCATATTTGGCACAATTTGGCACTTAGGTCCCTCCCTTTGTAAACTCAAATATATAAGGAGTATTGTGTGTGTGCCTTGAGAGGCTACACTAAGCCCTCGAGTGACTCTGCCTCCTTACAATTTTCAGCTACTCTAAGCCCACCCTCTCCAAAGTGTCTATAGGGATACTCTAAGCCCCCCTCTCTCCCCATGATTTTCATCCTTGGTGGCCTACTGTAAGAACCTCTCTACATCGGCTTGTCTCATTTTAAGAGCTAAGGCTACTCTAAGCCTTCTATTTTCTTTTCCATATTTTGCAAATATTTTCAAAGTTGTATTTTGTTCATACACATTATCTTTGGCATGTGTTATTAAACACTTTCAAAATGCCGTTTTCCCACTTAAAGGCATAGGTGAATGTGCTTTCAAGCACTTCTTTGCATTCTATCTTGTCAAGGAAGTGTTCTTCAACACTTGGCACTTAAGTTTACCAATTTCAAGCACAAATTCAGTTGTTCTAGCTTTCAAGATCATTGCCACATTTAAAATCTCCAAGAAAAAAGCAATTTCATCATCTATGGCAAAGCTATTTACCTTATTTTATGCCCATGTTTATGCCTAAAGAAGAACTGCTAGATCGCCAAAACTATAATCGATGGAAAGATATCATGTGTGCATACTTGTAAAAAGATCTTCTCCATAAAAGAGTATTAGGTCGAATTCTTCTAGCATGTGATGAATGGAAAAAGGTTCACATTGTTGGTGTAATTCAAGCCTTAACACTTGGCTTGGATATCAACCTTGAAGACTCAACATAAAGCTTGGACCTTGGAAGCCTAGCTTGGGTTAATTCATGAAGATAACACTTGAAGAATGAGCCATAGGAACTCATGCTTATGTGTTCTCACTTTTTACTCATTGTAAAAGTCATTGTGACTTGGCATGTACATGTAATCATACCTACTTGATTAAGTCGTGGAAAATTTGATTGATTGAGTGGGTGAATGATTGAGAGAATATCTCATTCACTTTTAGGTACAAGATTCTAGGAGATTTGAATTAGAGTTCAAATTCAAATCCTCACTCAAAACATATATATGTGAAGAAAAAAGTCGCGGGTAATGCTTCACTCCTCCCGAGGCATTTCTGAGTAATTCATTGAGTGTGTGTGAGCTACACCATAGCCTACACCTCTGAGTACCATTGGGCATTGCATATCATGCCAATGGGAATGTACAATCAATAGATCTAATACATATACTCATATTTATCATCTCTGTTATTCTCTGAGTGTACCTTCAACTCTGTCAACTTCCAAGAGGCATATCTCAAGATCTACTGAACCAAATTGGATGATTCAAAGCACATTGGAACAAGCTTGAAGCATACTATATGCCTACAAAATTTGAAGATCATTGGATCAACCATCTGGGAGAAATTGCGCTCGAAGTGATCTATGGTATTTCTCTGTACAGTTCCTAAAATGTCGGGGATGTTCCTAAGTTTGCTAAATTGATTTCTCAGAGTGTAGTTTGTCATTTCCTCTCATTCCACTTGCAAATGGGAGCTTACTAAGCTAATAGAATATCTCTAGAAGGAATTTTGCTAATTGTAACTACACTGGTCACACTGAGCATAACTCTGAGCAGGTGTATCTACAGAAATAGCAAGTTTTCTCAAATCTTATAGTCACAAGTAGTCTGTCTTGATCAAATCATTACTCAACTCATTTCCAAAGTACATATAGTATATTTTGGTGTCATTTGGAAGCTCAAGAAGTGTACTTAGCATATCTGGAGTCAAAGGAGGGCAGGTGTGAAGCAGGTTTTGCAGCACCAACTCAGTTCTTGAGTGCATCCAATCATCACTCCCAACAGTGGTATCAGAGCATATAAGGTAATCATGGGTGATGGTTTCCCTTCCTTCATTGAAAAATTAGACAGGAACAACTACCAAGCTTAGTCTCTAAGAATGAAGACCTATCTACAAGGAAGGAGCTTGTTTGGATTCATATCAAGAGATGAGGAATTGCCCTCATTCAAAGCTAGAGGTCTACCCACCAAGGAAGAGCAAGAGAGACTCAATCAATGGTGTGCAAAAGATGCTTTGGCAAGGTCATATCTTCTAAACTCTATTTCTGATTTTCTTCTACCACACATAAGGAATTGCAAAACTTCCCAAGAGACTTGGGAAACCTTGTCAACTTACTTTTCATCAAGCACAAGGGCCAGAAAGAATCAACTATGGATTGAGTTTACCACTCTTAGGAAGCAATCAAAGCAATCAGTCTCAGACTTTGTTACCAAGGTCAAAGACATTGCAGACCAACTTGCAAGTGTTGGAGAAGAGATTGAGGAAGAGCAAATAGTCAGACAAGTAATCAATGGACTAAAGGCAGATGACAAGTGGGAGAGCTTTACCACAGCAATGGACTTATACATGGACATCAAAGCACCTGATCTAACAACCCTGATTGGACAACTCTTTACACATGAAGCAAAGATCACAAAGAATGGAGAGCAATCAAAAGGTAACAATCCCTCTGCCCTATACAGTGATAAGAAAGCTAAAGACAAGGGTAAAAACAAAAAGGTTGATGAAGAAGGCTCTACCTCCCAAGCAAACTATGCAGGGAGAGGTAGATCTTCAAGAGGTAGAGGCAGAGGAGGTAAATCAGGTAGGGGGAGACCCTACAACCAATCTCCATGCAATATTTGTGGCTTATCTAACCATACCACAGATGAATGCTACAAAAACTACAAGAACCAAAGAGGAAGAGGTCACCAAAGAGGAGGATACTCTCAAGGAAGAGGCAGATTCAATCAACACCAAAGCTACAATGGATACAACCAACAATACAACAACAATTACAATTACAACCACAATGGCAACTATCAAAGTGGATACAGAAGTAGGAAGGATTACAACAATTACACAGAGGAGCAAGATGACTCCCTATTGATCATGAATATGACTTCTAAGTCAGGTATCAATGATGATCACTTATTCTATATTGATTCAGGTTGCTCTAATCATGTAGCTAGAAATGTTGCATTACTTTCTGATTTGGAAGAACCCAAAGGCAAGCACCAAGTGCAGACAGGTGATGACACTAAACATTCAGTTGTTAAAGTAGGCAATGTCAAAACTAGTGATGGTAATCAGAATCTATTGAGCAGAGTATTGTATGTTCCAACAATCACCAAGAATCTGATGAGTGTAGGTCAGATTGTGGAAAAAGGCCTACAGGTCAGGTTCACTCAACATGGTGCATATGTGGAGGATCCCAGACATGGATTCAGAAGGATAGCCAAGGGAGAAAAATCAGGTAGATTGTCTACCTTTGAACTTGAAGACACTAAGAATATTGCTTTGTACAACTATAAAGATCAAACCCTATCAGAATTGGAGATTTGGCACAAGAGATTAGGTCACATTGGAGAGAGGACCATAAAACAAATGAGCAGGGATCAATGTGTGCTTGGGATACCTAATGTATCCAAGCAACACATGATATACAAGTGTGGGGCTTGTCAATTTGGTAAGTCACACAGATTGCCTTATACCAAGAAAGGTTTTATGCATGAAGATTATCTGGAATTGGTGCATACAGATGTTTGGGGACCTAGCAAGGAGCCATCCATATCTGGATCAAGGTACTATGTGTCCTTCATTGATGACTATAGCAGGTGGACTGTATTATATTTCATGAAACATAAAGATGAAGTATTTAATTGTTTCAAGAGGTACCTTGCACTAGTTGAAAATCAAACAGGTAGACATTTGAAGAAGCTAAAGTCAGATGGTGGTGGAGAATACTTCTCCAATGACTTTGAAGATTTCTTGCAGGAAAGAGGCATCAAGAGGGATATTACTACAAGGTACTCACCTGAACAAAATGGGGTAGCAGAAAGGAGGAATAGACTCATTGTAGAGACAGCTAGGTCTATGCTAAATGAAAAGAAATTGCCAAATTATCTTTGGGCAGAGAGTGTATCTACTGCCACATATTTAATTAACAGGTTGCCATCAAAGACACTTGATGGAATGACACCCTATGAGGCTTGGCATGGTAAGAGACCATCTCTGGATCATTGCAAAATCTTTGGTTGTGTTGCATATGTGCATATTCCCTCACAGGTAAGGGGAAAGCTAGACCCTAAAGCTGAAAAATGTATCTTCATTGGTTATGATTTGAATCAAAAGGGATACAGATTCTACAACCCCTCAAATAAAGGCTTCAAGGTAAGCAGAGATGTCATCTTTGATGAGAATGATTCATGGTATGAAAATGAATGCAGGAAGGTTAGTCTACCTTATGATATGGAAGAAGACTTCCCCAAGCTTATCAAGGAAGAACCAATTCAGAAAGAGGACACAAGCTCAGATGATGAAGACACCATCAACATTGAAGAGTTCAAGGCTTGGAAATCCAAAGGGAAAATGAAGATGAAGAAGCTTGAGGATATACCAGAATCCTCAACTCAAGCTATGAGAAGATCTCAGAGAGAAAGTAAGAAACCTATTAGGTATGGGTATGATACTTCCCTTGTAACCAAGCATTCTGTATATCTTGCAAAGGATCTATTGAATGAAGAACCAGGTTCATTTGAAGAAGCAATCACTAAACCAGAATGGAAGGAAGCAATGGATGAGGAAATGGAGGCTCTCAAAGAAAGTGATACTTGGGACTTGGTACCCAAGAAAGAATCTATGAAGGTGATAGGATCCAGATGGATCTACAAACTCAAAAGGAATTCAGATGGTACAATAAACAGGTATAAAGCTAGATTGGTAGCCAAGGGTTTTGCACAAACCCAAGGCATTGATTATGAGGAGACATTTTCTCCTGTGGCCAAGATGCCAACTATCAGAGTTATGGTGAGTGTAGCCGCATCCAAGAATTGGAACATGTACCAATTGGATGTGAAGAATGCATTCTTGAATGGATGGATATCTGAAGAAGTCTACATGTCACAACCACCTGGCTATGAAGATCCCAAGAAGGTAAATCATGTTTGTAAATTGAAGAAGGCTCTATATGGATTGAAGCAGGCACCTAGAGCATGGAATTACAGGTTGACAACCTACCTCCTAGACCAAGGATTCATAATGAGTAAAGCAGATACTTCATTGTTTATCAAAAGGAACAATTCAGAGGTAATATACTTGTGTGTCTATGTTGATGACATCATTATTACAGGAAATGATGTTCAGGGAATTAGACACATCAAAGGACAGATGATGAAGGAATTCAAGATCAATGATCTTGGGTTATTGAAGTACTTCCTAGGACTTGAATTGGTCTATACAAATTCAGGTATCTTTATTACTCAGAAGAAGTACATTCAGGATATGGTCAAGAAGTTTAATTTGCAGGAAGCTAAAGTATCAAGCACTCCTATGGAGGTCAACCATAAACTCAGTGCTCATGAAGGAGAAGAACTCCAAGACATTACCAGTTACCAGAGTTTGGTAGGTAGTCTAAATTATGCTACCTTAACCAGGATTGATATATCATATGGTGTTAGTGTACTTAGCCAATTTATGCACAAACCAAGAGTACCTCATTTAGAGGCAGCAAAGAAAATAGTAAAGTACCTAAAGGGAACACAAAATCATGGTTTGTACTTTCCCTATTCATCAGACATTGATATTAAGGTATATTCAGATGCAGATTGGGCAGGTTGCAAGGATGACAGGAGAAGCACATCTGGTTACATATGTTTTGCAGGTGATAAACCAATTTCTTGGTCATCCAAGAAACAACCCACAGTAGCTTTATCATCTACTGAGGCACAGTATAGAGGGCTAGCAAATGCCACTCAAGAAGCCATCTGGTTGAAGCTTTTATATTCAGAATTAGGTCTATACACAAGGCCACCAATTATCTTTGGGGATAACACAAGTTCTCTTCACCTTGCAGCTAATCCAATTTATCATGCTAGGACAAAACACATAGAGGTTCATTACCACTATGTGAGAGAGAAGTTACTTAGCAAAGATATTCAATTGTCATATGTGTCTACTAATATGCAATGTGCAGATTTGCTTACTAAAGCTCTGGATGGAAGCAAGCTATGCAGATTTAAATCCATGATTGGATTGCAGGAAGTAATTGAAGACTAGAGATGAATACTTGAGCCAAAGTGTTTGGCTTGAGGGGGAGCTGTTGGTGTAATTCAAGCCTTAACACTTGGCTTGGATATCAACCTTGAAGACTCAACATAAAGCTTGGACCTTGGAAGCCTAGCTTGGGTTAATTCATGAAGATATCACTTGAAGAATGAGCCATAGGAACTCATGCTTATGTGTTCTCACTTTTTACTCATTGTAAAAGTCATTGTGACTTGGCATGTACATGTAATCATAGCTACTTGATTAAGTCGTGGAAAATTTGATTGATTGAGTGGGTGAATGATTGAGAGAATATCTCATTCACTTTTAGGTACAAGATTCTAGGAGATTTGAATTAGAGTTCAAATTCAAATCCTCACTCAAAACATATATATGTGAAGAAAAAAGTCGCGGGTAATGCTTCACTCCTCCCGAGGCATTTCTGAGTAATTCATTGAGTGTGTGTGAGCTACACCATAGCCTACACCTCTGAGTACCATTGGGCATTGCATATCATGCCAATGGGAATGTACAATCAATAGATCTAATACATATACTCATATTTATCATCTCTGTTATTCTCTGAGTGTACCTTCAACTCTGTCAACTTCCAAGAGGCATATCTCAAGATCTACTGAACCAAATTGGATGATTCAAAGCACATTGGAACAAGCTTGAAGCACACTATATGCCTACAAAATTTGAAGATCATTGGATCAACCATTTGGGAGAAATTGCGCTCGAAGGGATCTCTGGTATTTCTCTATACAGTTCCTAAAATGTCGGGGATGTTCCTAAGTTTGCTAAATTGATTTCTCAGAGTGTAGCTTGTCATTTCCTCTCATTCCACTTGCAAATGGGAGCTTACTAAGCTAATAGAATATCTCTAGAAGGAATTTTGCTAATTGTAACTACACTGGTCACACTGAGCATAACTCTGAGCAGGTGTATCTACAGAAATAGCAAGTTTTCTCAAATCTTATAGTCACAAGTAGTCTGTCTTGATCAAATCATTACTCAACTCATTTCCAAAGTACATATAGTATATTTTGGTGTCATTTGGAAGCTCAAGAAGTGTACTTAGCATATCTGGAGTCAAAGGAGGGCAGGTGTGAAGCAGGTTTTGCAGCACCAACTCAGTTCTTGAGTGCATCCAATCATCACTCCCAACACACATCACTACATCTAAGAATTCAAAAAAAGCTTGGGATACATTACCATGTCTATATTAAGATTAAAATGATTTAAAGATTTATGCTTTAGAGGAAAAGTTTCATAATCTCACTATGTATCCCCAAGACATCATCACAAAAGTGATTGCATAATTAGACAATTATTGGAGAAAATTAAACATTTTTGGATGAAAGACCTAAACTGAAGACATGGCAGTTAGATTACTTAACAAGATTCCTAGGTCATATAAGTGTTTTGTGACCACTCTTTACAATATAGGTCAAGAACTCACTTGGGAAGAAGTAAGAAGGATTTCGCTCTCCATGACTCTAGGAAAAAGACTCAAGCTACATAAGAAACAACCATGAAGGCCAAAGCTAATCTCAACAAGACAAAAGGCCTAGAATGCACTCAAGATTCTAAGAACAAGGGCAAGAATAAGTTTACTTGCAAATTTTGTGGCATGCCTAGACACATAGAAAAGTATTGCTTCAAGAAGAATAACAAGGACAAGTCCAAGTCTACTCCAAAAACCGAGCATCAATCTCATTGCATAAGTGATTACATGTTCTTAACACTAAATACAAGACACTTGTCACATCCACTCTTAGAAAATAATGAATCTTTTTATAGTGGGGCTTCATCCCACATGTGTATACACACACACATACACATACACACATACACACACATACACACATATTTACACACACATATACACACTAATTTACATACATACACATGCATACACACACATATATACACACATAGACACATGCATACACACATAGACACACACACATACACATACACATACACATACACACATAGAGACACACACACAAACACATACACACACACATACACACACACATACACACACACACATACACACATATACACTTACACACACACATACACATGCATACAGACACATATATATAGATACACACGTATATACACACATAGACACACACATACACACATAGCCACACACACATACACACACACATAGACACATACACACACACACGTAGAGAGACATATACACACACATACACATACATGCATACATATGCATACATAATGCATATGCATATGCATATGCATACATACATACTTACATCTGTTAAAAGGACTTCGGTCTAGTTGCTTTTAATCTCTTTCGGGTTCTTGGGGATGGTAGGGGTCTGGCAATGCAGAGGCCTTTTACTTAATTTTCCCAATTAACCAGTTAATCACACAGTAACTATACGCCAAGGCAATACTTCTGTTACATAGTTATAATCCTCCGTTTACAGTATCCTCACATACTAGATTATCGTGCAATTGTTCAAACACACAATCGAACAGACTTATTGATGTTAAGACAGTATTACTGTGTTAATAGTAAATTACGGCAGTTCAATAAGAACAGACTTAACAGTATTCCAAATATCTGCAAATTCTGCACCACAACGTCTACGTAAGATCGCAAATCGCCCAGACAGACAGTCTGGCGATCCCCGTCTCCTCTCGCCCCGGAGAACACCGTAATGTCTCTTCATTAATAGGTAAAAAGGTTACATCGCTTCGCTACGCCCTTTCCGTGCATACGGTATATGAAAAAATAAAATTACATTGTGCCAATCCGGCGGCCTAACACTGGCACGCATGGTGGACTCGAACGCACAAAGAAAGTAAACTTAAGGCTCATCGACGATGCCTTGTATATACAGGGTTCTAGCTAATTTGAAAGTCCTAGTTATTTTCTGTTTTAATGAATCTAGCATCATCTTTAAGGTTTCCGGCTCCACCAACTGTGCGTTAGTTTGTACTGAACTCGTCGAAATAACCTGACTCATCAAAGCATTGGTCTGCATCTGCAAAAACGCTTCTTGCAAATAAAAATAATTGGCAATGGCTACATCTTGGCTCAATCTCATATCAACAATTTGACCATCAATTCTAGACAATCTCTCTGCTTGAGCTCCTAGCTGCTTTTCTCTCCGTTCCAACTCTTGAGCTTGATATTGGATGGTTTTATAATAAGCATCCCTTTCTTTCATAATACTTGCCATCTCCTTTTTTATCTAAATTGTCTGGGCCGTCTGTGTGTCCAAATCTCGACTCTTCTGCAATAGTTCGACAGATACTAGCTTTAATTCCTCAGTGTTCTGAATGGCTAAGTCTGCCATTTCTTGCCCTTTCTACACGACCTCATCCAGCTGTGCACTAGTTTCTTCTAAAAGATTACCGAGAGCAATCCGAGCATCATCTTTATCTTGCATTAATTGCTTTAACTGCACGATTTCTTCATCACGACCAGCTAACAGAACATCCTTGGCTTTTAACTCAGCCAATGCTGCATCTCGTTGAGCAAGCAATAATTCCTAGTCTGCTAATTGTGCTTGGTACTGCTGCAACTAAACTTGCAGAGCATGATTCTCTACTTTGACTACATGAACTTCTTCCTCTAAAGGAGCAATATCTGCTTCTAATAAATCCACTTTAGCTTGCAATTCTTGCCGGATATTTTGGGTTGCCATCTTCATCTGATGGGGTAATTGCTATGAGAATTGAATCAGAAGACAACCCATAGACTCTAACCCGCTGAAAAGAAGTGGTGAAGGTTGAAGAGCAGGAAGTGGCTAGGATGAAGAGGCTGATAATAGGTGAGGGGAAGGTGGTGGAGAGTAATCAGGAGAAGAAGATGAAGTAGCGGGTGCGTCGGGAACAACAGGCTCAACGGGGACAATGGGCTCAACATGGTTCATTGGTGGAGGAAGTGGGATAAGGGTATTCGGCACCAAGATCATACCGGTTGTATTCTGTTTTGTCACCTCAGTTCTATCAATCACAGCGTCAACCATGACAATCACTTCGTTAAGAACTTCTGCAACAATTTCCTTCACAGCTTCTTGATTCTGTTGATGAGAATCCGCCCGAGAAGAAACTTCTTCGGAGTCTTCCATGTTGACACCTTGTTCCTGCTCCTTAATTGGAGAAGAAGGAACGGAGGAATCGACATGGATAGATGTAGCAATGTCATGGAAGACTTCTTCTTCATGGCCAGCAGTTGATCCTTGCACCTGACTTTCAGAGGGACTTATGCATCTACGTTTTCGACGGAAAAGTTGAAACAGGTCTACATCGTCATCTTCCTCATCCTTGAGCATATGAGTAGATTCTTCGTGTAATAAGAAGGGGGCGGTTAGAGGAGGTTGCGCGGCTTGGATCACCGAAAAGAGAAAGGTGAGGATATGGGGTAGATGAGAACGTGGAAGGTCACCCTTAGTGACTTGTTTGATAACTGCTACACATTCATGGTGAATGCGTCGAAAATAGAAAGAGGCAAAATTGACAGACTCATGGGAAGCGGTATCTATCATCGAGTAGAATGGGTAGGCAATACCATAGGTACGTTTCTATAAATTTAGGGTAGCTTCCAAAAATTGCAGAGCTGTATGCTCTGGTTCAGGTCTACAGAGAATGGCATACTCATTAGATGAGTGTCAGGGAAACAACTCATTCATGGTGGCGACGGGGAGGAGGGGACCATTCTCCAATCCTTCCCAAGGGAGTCGAAAAGCTTCAGCAAATGTAGCTAAACTAATAACGACTCGTGAGGGTAAACACGCAATGGGCCAACACGGCTCAGTAGCAAGTGTGGCAACGATAGCAGAAATAATCTGTGCATGGAATGGTTGACACTCCACTAAATGCCAAGGCAAGTCAGTGAAGGCCAGCAGACCACGAGTGCGCAAATACTCACTCACTTCTGGAGTGAGGCCTGCACAAAATGTGGCAACATTCGCGAGAGCTTCCATGGCGCACAAATGAACACAAGAATACAGAATACACAGAACACACAATCACACAGACACAATAGTGATTATCAGTGGCAAAAACACGATTAAGTACGAGCACGGACAACATTAGGCGGCCAAAACCCTAATCATTGCGCAGTAGTGGTGAGCTATCCTTCATGATTACGGCATGCATGCATACGCAACAACAGTAACACCGGGTGGCGATTAATCATAGTTAGATACCCAAAACGAGGAGATTACGGTTAGTGGTCAACCGAAATACGGGGATAAAAAGAAAAACAAGTGACTCGCAAACAAGACTAAATACACGTCAGTGGTTATCAGACGGCTGGTGATATGGGCGAAGCTTATACCCATTAATCACTTTTGGCAAGAGAACACCTGTTAATGTTGCCAATCAAAAAGTTGCTGGGCCCACTCGTTTTGCAATCCGGTACGGACCGAACCACTGTAATTTAAATTTTCTGGCAGCGTGATTGGCTTTGGAATTATAAAATAAAACAAGTTGATCAATCGTAAAGACAGGGGTTTTTAGGAAGCGGTCATGAGTACGCGCTTGACGAAGCTGAACTTCCTAGAGATTCTTGAAGCTTTCCCAGCGGTGTTCATCCAATGATCTGAGCGTATCCAACCGAAATGGCAAAGATTCTTTCGGCATCAATTTCTGAGCTAAGGCAACACGCAGACTTGGTATCACTACTTCCATTGGCGCAATAGCTTCTATACCGTAAGCAAGTTTAAACGGAGTTGTTCCGGTTGCTACTTTGTACGTGGTCCGGTATGCCCATAATACTGCAGGTAGTAGTTGATCCCAACGTTCCGGACATTCCAAAATCAATTTGCGGAGCATATTCGACAAAGTCTTATTGGTACTTTCAGCCAGATCATTAGCACGTGGATAGTACGGTGAGCTAAATTTATGCATAATCTGAAAAGTTTAAGTCAGCACTTGCATTAAGTTGTTGGAAAAAGGTGTTCCTTGGTCGGTCATAGGCTCCACAGGTAATCCATAACACGGGAAGACATCCTTCATTAAACACTTAGCCACCGAAACAGCTGTGGCAGACCATAAAGCCCAAGCTTCCGCCCACTTGGTGGCATAATCTATACAAGTCAAGATATATCGATTGTTGGTGAGGATCACTGGTGGTGTTATTGGGCCAATAAAATCTAGACCCCACTTCTAGAAGGGTTCTAAAGGTAAAACAGGTTGAAGGGGAAAGAAGTGTCACTGCAAAGGCTGTCCCGACCGTTGACACTCATCACAGTGTAGCACATATTGAACAACATCTCGATACATGGTAGGCCACCATAGCCCACTTTGCAGAATTTTCTGGTGGGTGAGATCAGCTGCGAAGTGTCCTCTAGAGGGTATTGAATGAGCCATAGCCATAACAGATTCCGCTTCATGTGGAGGAATGCATCGAAGGAAAACTCCAGTATGATCTAAATAATACAGTTGAACCACAATCAACCGGAATCGTCGACTGTAGACTACAATTTTCCATCGTAGAACAGTGGGAGTATGAGGAGGAAGAATGTATCATAATATGAAGGAGCAACAGGAGGTGCAGCAAAGTCTTCAGTAGTTGTCTCGATAACATAAATTGCCGGTGTAGTGTCATCAACCCTACCAGAGACTCATCGGAATCCAATCGAGAGAGAAAATCCGTCAAAGCATGTGTTGTGCCTAGTCGATGAATAACGTCATACTCAAACTCCTGTAGCAGTAATACCCATCTTGCCATTCTTCCACCTAAATGTTGATGTCGGACCAAATACACAAGTGCGGCATGATCCACATGGAAAGTGAATTTTTGGCCCAACAAATAATGTCGAAACTTCTTAACAGAATACACCAACCCGAGACACTCCCTTTCAGTCACGGAGTAGTTTCTTTCGGCAGGGGCTAATCGGTGACTTGCATAATATAGAGGCCGAAACCATTTGTCAGTTTGTTGCATTAGTACGCTACCAATAGCTATGTCCGATGCATCCACAAAGGCATGGAACGGACGTTTCCAATCAGGTGGTTGCAAAATTGGGGTCTGCGTCAATAAAAGCTTTAAACGATCAAAAGCATTTTGGCACTCGTGTGTCCAACCATACTGCCACGGAGCGCTGGTCATAAGCTTGTTAAGTGGTGTTGCTAAGTGAGCTAACCACCATAAGTGCCTGCCATGCCACTAGATTTGACCAAGAAAGCGCATAACTTATTTTGGTGTCATTGGGACTGGTGCCTCCAACAGGGCTGCTACTTTATCCGGATCGACCTGTATTCCTTTTTTAGAGATAATATGGCCGAGCAGTTTACCACAGGAGACCGCAAAAACAGATTTGGTCGGATTCAAGCATAATCGGTACTCTCTGCATTTTTCAAAGAAGCCCTGTAAATGATACACGTGCGCCGAAGTCTTTCCAAATAAGGAAAAATCATCCAAATATACTTGCATAAAGGTAGTTCAGTAGGGTGAAAAGACTTCCTGCATGCATCGTTGGAAGGTACTCGGGGCATTCCTTAAACCGAACCACATTACGGTGCAAGCATAGACACCCTAGTTCATGATAAAAGCTGATTTTTGGTATGTCCTGTTCTGCCATCCTCGCCTGATTATATCCATTGTACCCATCCAAGAAAGAATACATCTCGTGCCCTCCTACCCGATCGACCATTGTATTGAGAGAAGGGAGAGGGAACGGATCTGATACAGTGGCACCATTCAGTTTCCGGCAATCAACACAGATACACAACTATTTATTTTTCTTCGGGACAATCACTATTGGGGATATCCACTCAGCATGCTGAATTGGCACAATGAATCCCACTTGCAATAACCTATCAAGCTCTGCTTTGACCTGTGCTGCATAATTGGGGTTCATTCTGTAACTAGATTGTTTGGTTGGCCTCGCCTCTGGTTTGAGCACTACCCAATGTTGATAAATCCGCGGGTCAAGACCTTTCATGTCTCTATAATCCCAAGCAAAGACACCGGAGAATTCACGTAGGAGTTGTACCAAATCATCTTGGAATGTCTCTACTAATCCGGCCTTAATCTTAACTGGTCCCGAGTTGACCGTGTCACCCAAATTATATGTTACTAATTGATCTTCCGGTACATAAAATTGTCGAGGTTTTACGAAATCATCAGTTGACTGCAAGACTTGACGCAGGGTGGCTTCATCCATAGCTACACTATCATCTGCTTCCACATCTCCAGTCACTCGTACAACCATACAAGCTGTCAGACTCTACTTGTCTGCTACCGATTGGAGATCGACAGTACCTAATGGGATCAGATCCTTATTGGTCTTCAGGAACGCCTCTTCCTCATCATCAGATAATCCATCCAACATATGGACCGGATCCGCTACGTATGGTCGTGCATGAAGATCAGAGGGTTGCATAGCATCCAATTTAACTACATATTTCTGGTGATGGTCTTTGAAAATTAACTCTTGGGCGGACCAATCCTGTACAACTTTGGCTTGCTTCAACCATGGTCGACCGAAAATTAAGTTGTAGTCGAGACTGGATTCTGGTAATTCTAGGACTACAAAAGTCATTTTAAATGTGGTGCCGTGCAAGGTAATCGGAATATTACGTACTAGCCCCAACAGATGGACTCGGGATTAGTCTTCCATTCGTACAAAAAATTGTACGGGTTCAATTTGGGTCCAACCCAATTTCTTGCAGAGTACTGCTATTGCAATATTCACACCAGACCCACCATCAATTAACACTTGGGTAATCTTCTGGTTTTTATGCCAGATGGTGATTAATGGGACTGAATGATCCACCGTAGAATCAGTTTCTAGTTGTATGGTGGCAGTCGCCGAAGTACATGAAGACCCGGGGTTAACTTGTTGTTGAAATTGTTGCCTTACTCCTGGCACTAAGGCGAGAAACTCTCCCAAAGGGAGTGTGATGGAAGCCTTAGATAGGATATCCCATACCTGATCTGTTTGGGTCGTAATTCTTACCGATTTTGATGATGATTCTCACGTTGTTGGGGCAGAATTTTGTTCATTCGATCTTGCCTGTGGCAGAGGTACCTGTGTTACCGGAATTGGATCAGGAAACACAGTCGGCTCCTTAGCTGTCCATTGACTAGCCTTTGCAAATATTCGCTACTGCTCAAGGATACCCGGCCCAAATACTTCAGCTGCTGGTTGCAACTCCTTACTCGATCTTATCTGCATGACACCTGCTTGTGACTCGATTGGTGAAATATAAACCATGTTGGTCATTGGATTTTGTCGCTCCTTCTTCCTTTTGTCGTACTCTGCTGCTTCCTTGAAGAATCTACGGATGTGGCCAATCTTGCCACAAAAATGAAATCGAGGGGATGGAAAAGAGATACCTTCCGCTGATGTACCCGCTTGCCATCGATTTGAATTGAAATTAGTGTTCCACTAACCCCGGTAGTTCCTATATCCTTGCGACTGATTGGTTAGCATCTGTGGTGGCACGTAATGGGTTGCTGGCTGACCGGGTTCCTGTATGATGGCGTTTAGCTGCTCTACCCTGCACCTTGGCATTATACGCACAGGTTTCTGTTGAGTGTCCTGTTGTGTTACAAATGGCACAATACAACTGGTTAAGGGCACATGTAGTAATGGTGTGCCCTAGATTTTTGCACTTGGTACAATACATCTGTTTGGCCGGATCATCCGCTACATTCTTATTGGCTTTCAACCATTCCAAGTCCTCTCTAAATCCTCCAACTTTGTGCTCCAATTGTAGGGCCATCGCAATTATCGCGTCCAACGTCATTCCGCCCACACAGCGAATGATCATGATTTGTCTCAACTGTGGATTCATTTCGTTAATGAACCATTGGGTTATGACATCATCCGATAGATTAGCATGTACCAGAGGCAACTGCCTTAAGTGAGTTCGAAACAATGTTGTGTATTCATGCACAGTCTGATGCGGCTTTTGCCGATTTTTCTGCAAATAGTCAAAGATTTTGGTAGGATTTTTCTTCAACCGAAACCTCTGTAGGAATGTGTTCTTTACCTCATCATAAGTACCGAAATGATTAATATCATACTATGTTAGCCACCTCGCTGCTTCATTGACCAGCATGGCCTGAAACACAATGGCCTTGTACGCCGGGTTGGGTGGATGGTTTAATACTGCATAACTGATCTCAAAGGTGTGCACATGTGCATCAGGGTCATCACTCAGAAATCCACCGAACTTGGTGTAAGTCACTCCTGTTGGAACCGGTCGAACTGGTATAATTGGTTGCGGCTGCTGCTGTTGTTGCTGCTGAAACTACGATTGCGGCTGTGGGGGTGTCTGCTGCTGAGATTGTGAACCACTCATAGTGCTATTGTGAGTAATGTTGTTGTTATCTGTCTGTTGAGGAGACGTCTCTTGCCCTTCAAAATCTGTATTGTCAGATTTCTCACCTTTCTGCTCAAAAATGGCGTTGAATCTCTTACTTATCTCCAAATCAAATAGCCTGTCCTCAACTTTGGTATCAAAATTAGGTAAGCTTGCCCCGAAGAGTGGTGAACGTAATTACAGATCCACCAGGTAGTACGGCAATATCACTGAAAATTTTCAAAGTTCCACCAAATGGTACCGAACTTCCACCGGAGCTTATCGAACTTTCACCGCACCAGGTTATCTTTTCATCGGAGGCGATCTCACTCGGTAACACAACTTTATCACCAAAAATGGTCAAATTCTGACTAGATAGCATCGGGCTAATTGCGCACTGTGTCTCTGTGCACCCCGAAGTCACTGTACCTTCTTCAGAAAGTACCGGAATCACACTGGAATCCACCAGAATCTCATCATGGGTTACTGAACTAGTACCGGAATCACTGCTAACTGGCTCTGATCCTTCTACCACTGGGCTTAAATGGTTTGTACTTCTACCACCTGGGGGTGTCCCTAATAGATTTGGAACTATCCAGGGATGCTGGTCTCTCCTATACTTTGGATAGGACTCTTCGGACCGAGTAACCGGCATATATCGCTTTTGCATCAATTGCCTTACGTACTACTCTGCGTCGATTGGTTATTCTCAATCTACTTCCATCTTCCCACAGACGGCATTAGTGTTAAAAGGACTTTGGTCTAGTCACTTTTAATCTCTTTCGGGTTCTTGGGGATGGTAGGGCTCTGGCAATGCAGAGGCCCTTTACTTAATTTTCCCAATTAAACAGTTAATCACACAGTAAGTATACGTCAAGGCAATACTTTTGTTACACAGTTATAATCCTCCGTTTACGGTATCGCCACACAGTAGATTATCGTGCAATTGTTCAATCACACAATCGAACAGAATTATTGATGTTGAGACAATATTACTATGTTAATAGTAAATTACAACAATTCAATAAGAACAGAATTAATAGTATTCCAAATATCTGCAAATTCTACACCATAGTGTCTCCATAAGATCGCAAATCGCCCAGACAGACAGTCTGGGGATCCTTGTCTCCTCTCGCCCCGGAGAACACCGTAATGTCTCTTCATTAATGGGTAAAAAGGTTACATCGCTTTGCTACGCCCTTTCGGTGCGTGCAGTATATGAAAAAATAAAATTACATTGTGCCAATCCGGCGGCCTAACACATCCATACACACACATACACACACATGCATACATATGCATACATAATGCACATGCATATGCATACATACATGGTTAAATGCATACACACACATATACACGCATACACACATACACATACACACATATATATGCATACATACACACATAGAGAGAGACATACACACACATACACATACATGCATACATATGCGTACATAATGCATATGCATATGCATATATACATACTTACATGCATACACATACATACACACACATGCATATATAATGCACATGCATAGATAATGCACATGCATAGATAATCCATATGCATATGCATACATACATGCTTAAATGCATACACACACATACACATGCATACACACAATACACATACACACATATATATGCATACACACACACACACACGTAAAGAGACATACACACACATACACATACATGCATACACATGCATACATAATGCATATGCATATGCATACATACATACATACATACATGCATACACACACATACATACACATGCATACATATGCATACATAATGCACATGCATATACATACATACATGCTTACATGCATACACACACATACACATGCATATACACATACACACATATTTATGCATACACACACTGTTGGTGTAAATTGCAAGCCTACACATTTGGCTCAAAGGATACATTGAAGTCTACACATACATGAAGAAGCATAGGAACATATGCTAGTGGTTAATTACCACTTTACCTCATTGTAAAAGTCAAATTGACTTGGAATCTTTTTGTAATCACCTACCAAAGTGAGTTGTGGAAAACGTAGTTCATTTGATTGAAGGAATATATCCAAGCATTTAGGAGCTTGATGATAGGGAGCCAAAATTTAAATTTGAATTCAAATCTTTGCTCATTACATATAAAAAGTGAACATGAAAAGTCACGGGTAAGAGTGATCATTCCCGAGTCTCATTCTACTGATTTTGAGTGTGTGTGAGGACTATACTATAGCATACACCTCTCTACACCATTAGGCAATGTTATTCATGCCAATGGGATTGTATACAAGTGTTCATTAATAGATGCATTTACATCATTCATCTCTAAGTTCTCTGTTAGTCTACTCAAAAGTCTGTCAACTTGTCAAGGGCATATCTTGGTCAATTCTTCACCAAATTCAGTGATTCAAAGCTTGTTGGATTCAGCTAAAAGTCCTCTACATGCTCTCAAAGTATGAAGTAATTCTATTCAGCCAGTTTAGAGAAATCTGCGTCGAGGTGAACTCTGGTCATTTTCTGCTACAGCCCTAAAAAGTCGGGGGTATAGCTAAACTTGCTGAATTGATTTCTCTTAGCATAGTTTATCTTTTTACATCATTGCACTTGAAAATGGTAGCTTACTAAGCTAATTAAATACCCCTTGAAGGAATTTTATCAATTTCTACTGTGCTTGTCACACTGAGCAAAACATTCAGCAGGTGTCAAGACAAAAATAGAAGGTTTTCTTGAGTTTGTGAACTTCAAGGTTATCTGGTTGGGTTCAATCATTACACACATCACTTCCAAAGTACATAGGCTAGTTTTTGGTGTTATTGGAAAGCTAAGAAGGTCTACTTATCAACTCTGAAGCAAAAGAGGGCTGGTACAAAGCAGGTTTGGCAGTACCTACTCAGTCTCTTGGAGCATCCATCCATCTATCCCAACAGTGGTATCAGAGCAATAGAGGTAAAATGGGAGATGGTTTTCCTTCATTTATTGATAAATTGGACAAGAACAACTATCAAGCTTGGTCTCTAAGGATGAAGACCTACTTACAAGGAAGGAGTCTCTATGGATACATCTCAAGAGATGAGGAATTGCCCTCATTAAAAGCAAGAGGATTGCCAACCAAGGAAGAACAAGAAAAACTCAACACATGGTGTGCTAAGGATGCATTGGCAAGGTCATATTTACTCAACTCTATCTCTGACTTTCTTTTGCCACATATCAGAAATTGTAAGACATCCCAAGAAACTTAGGAAACCTTGTCATCATACTTTTCCTCCAATACAAGGGCTAGGAAAAATCAGTTGTGGTTTGAGTTCACAACACTAAGGAAGCAACCTAAGCAAGCTGTTTCAGAATTTGTGACCAAGATCAAAGATGTTGCAGATCAGTTAGCAAGCATAGGAGAAGAGATTGAAGAAGAAAAAATTGTAAGGCAAGTGATCAATGGAATCAAGGCTGATGACAAATGGGAAAGCTTCACCACTACAATGGATCTCTACATGGACATGCATACTCCAAATCTTACAGCTCTCATGGGACAACTATTTACACATGAAGCAAAGCTCACAAAGAATGGAGATACATCCAAAGGTAATAACTCTTCTGCCCTATACACTGATAAGAAGTCTAAGGATAAAGGCAAGAACAAGAAGATGGAAGATGAAGGCTCTACCTCCCAAGCCAACTATGCAGGGAGAGGTAGATCTTCAAGAGGAAGGGGCAGAGGAGGTAAGCAAGGTAAGGGGAGACCCTATAACTCATCACCATGCAACATTTTTGGTTTATCAAATCATACTACAGATGAGTGTTTCAGGAATTACAAAAATCAGAGAGGAAGAGGCTACCAAAGAGGTGGATACTCACAGTCAAGAGGAAGGTTCAACCATCACCAAGGCCACAACAACAATTACAACAACAATTACAATGGAAACTACCAAGGAGGATTCAAAACCAGAAAAGACTACAACAACTACACAGAGGAGCAGGATGACTCTCTTCTGATCATGAACATGACTTCAAAGTCAAGTACAAATGATGACCACCTATTCTACATTGACTCAGGGTGCTCAAATCATGTGGTTGGCAATGTGGCACTACTCTCTGATCTTGAGGAACCAAAAGGTAAACATCAAGTCCAAACAGGTGATGGTACAAAGCATTCAGTAGTTAAAGTTGGAAATGTTAAGACTTGTGATGGTAATCAGAATTTGTTAAGCAGGGTACTCTATGTACCAACCATTACCAAAAATTTGATGATTGTTGGTCAGATTGTGCAGAAAGGTTTGCAGATGAGATTCAATCAATACGGAGCATTTGTGGAAGACCCAAGACATGGGTTCAAGAGGATTTCTAAAGGAGAAAAATCAGGTAGACTTTTCACCTTTGAGTTGGAAGATACAAAGAATATTGCACTATACAATTATAAAGATCAAACACTTCAAGAGCTTGAGATTTGGCACAAAAGGTTAGGGCACATAGGAGAGAGAACCTTGAAACAAATGTGCAGGGACCAATGTGTGCTTGGGATACCTAATGTATCCAAGCAACATATGATTTACAAGTGTGGTGCTTGTCAATTTGGTAAGTCTCACAGGTTACCCTTCTCCAAGAAAGGATATATGCATGAAGACTACCTAGAGCTTGTACACACAGATGTATGGGGACCAAGCAAAGACCCCTCAGTCTCAGGTTCAAGGTACTATGTGTCTTTCATTGATGATTATAGCAGATGGACTGTATTATACTTCATGAAGCACAAGGATGAGGTATTTAAATGTTTTAAGAAATATCTTGCATTAGTTGAAAATCAGACAGGAAGGAATTTGAAGAGGCTAAGGTCAGATGGAGGAGGTGAGTACTTCTCCAATGAATTTGAAGACTTCTTGCAGGACAGAGGCATCAAAAGAGAGATAACCACAAGGTATTCTCGTGAACAGAATGGGGTAGCTGAGAGAAGAAATAGGTTAATTGTTGAGAGAGCTAGATCTATGCTTAATGAGAAGAAGTTACCTAACTATCTATGGGCAGAGAGTGTTTCTACTGCCACTTACCTCATAAACAGGTTACCATCTAAGTCACTTGATGGTATGACACCCTATGAAGCATGGCATGGTAAGAGACCATCTTTCGATCACTACAAAATATTTGGATGTGTAGCATATGTGCACATTCCTTCACAAATAAGAGGTAAGCTAGACCCAAAGGCTAAAAAATGCATTTTCATTCGGTATGATTTAAATAAAAAAGGTTACAGGTTTTATAATCCTACCAATAAGGGATTTATGGTAAGCAGAGATGTGATCTTTGATGAAAATGATTCTTGGTATGAGAATGAATGCAGGAAGGTTAAACTACCCTATGACTTGGAAGAGGAATTTCCAAAACTTGCAAAGGAGGAACCTACTCAGAATGAAGACTCAAGTTCAGATGATGAAGACACTATCAACCTTGAAGAATTCAAGGCATGGAAGTCCAAGGGAAAAATGAAGATGAAGAAGCTTGAAGACATACCTGAATCTTCAACTCAATCAATGAGAAGATCTCAAAGAGAAAGCAAGAAACCTATCAGATAAGGGTATGATACATCTCTTGTTACTAAACATTCAGTTTATCTTGCCAAAGATTTGTCAAATGAAGAACCAGGTTCATATGAAGAAGCAATAACCAAATCAGAATGGAAAAAAGCTATGGATGAGTAGATTGAAGCACTCAAGGAGAGTGACACATGGGAGTTAGTTCCCAAGAAGGATTCTATGAAGGTAATAGGATCCAGATGGATCTATAAGTTGAAAAGAAATTCTGATGGAACAATTAATAGGTACAAAGCCAGATTGGTAGCCAAGGGTTTTGCACAAACCCAAGGCATTGACTATGAAGAGACATTTTCTCCTGTGGCCAAGATGCCAACAATCAGAGTGTTGGTAAGTGTGGCTGCATCAAAGAATTGGAACATGTACCAATTGGATGTCAAGAATGCTTTCTTGAATGGATGGATTTCAGAAGAAGTTTATATGTCACAACCTCTTGGCTATGAGGACCCTAAGAAGGTAACTTATGTTTGCAAATTAAAAAAGGCTTTATATGGATTGAAGCAGGCACCTAGGGCATGTAATTACAGGTTAACTACATACCTCCAAGACCAAGGTTTTGTCATGAGCAAGGCTCACACTTCTCTGTTCATTAAGAGAAGTAATTCAGAGGTAATCTATCTCTGTGTTTATGTTGATGACATCATCATTACACGTACTGATGTCAATGGAATCAGGTATATCAAAAGCCAGATGATAAAGGAGTTCAAGATCAATGATCCTGGTTTATTGAAGTATTTTCTACGGCTTGAATTAGTTTACACTAATTGCGGGATATACATTACTCAGAAAAAGTATCTACAGGACATGTTGAAGAAGTTTCAATTGTAGGATGCTAAAGTAGCAAGCACTCCAATGGAGGTAAACCTAAAACTAAGTGCCCATGAAGGTGATGAAGTCAAAGACATTACAGGTTATCAAAGTATGGTGGGTAGCTTGAACTATGCTACTCTTACAAAAAATGATATTGCATATGGAGTAAGTGTGCTAAGTCAATTTATGCACAAGCCAAGGACACCTCACTTAGAGGCTACCAAGAGAATCTTGAACTATCTCAAGGGTACACAGAACCATGGTTTGTATTTCCCTTACACTTCAGATATTGATATCAAAATTTATTTAGATGCAGATTGAGCAGGATGCAAGGATGATAGGAGAAGCACTTCTGGACATATTTCCTTTGCAGGTGATAAACCAATTTCATGGTCTTCAAAGAAGCAACCTAGTGTTGCTTTGTCTTCCACAGAGGTAGAGTATAGAGGACTGGCTAATGCCACACAAGAAGCAATTTGGATTAAGCTTTTGTATATAGAATTGGGATTTTTTACTAGGTCTCCAATTATCTTTGGAGATAATACAAGTTCTCTTCACCTTGCAACTAATCCTATCTATCATGCTAGGACCAAAAACATAGAGGTTCATTATCATTATGTGAGAGAGAAGTTGATAAGCAAGGACATTCAACTTACCTATGTATCAACCAACATGCAATGTGCAGATTTGTTGACTAAAGCTTTGGATGGAACAAAACTTTGCAGGTTCAAATCCATGATTGGATTACAGGATATACTTGAAGATTGAAGATGAAGAATTAAGCCAAAATGTTTGGCTTGAGGGGGAGCTATTCGTGTAAATTGCAAGCCTACACATTTGGCTCAAATGATACATTGAAGTCTACACATACATGAAGAAGCATAGGAACATATGCTAGTGGTTAATTACCACTTTACATCATTTTAAAAGTCAAATTGACTTGCAATCTTTTTGTAATCACCTACCAAAGTGAGTCATGGAAAAAGTAGTTCATTTGATTGAAGGAATATATCCAAGCATTTAGGAGCTTGATCATAAGGAGCCAAAATTTGAATTTGAATTCCAATCTTTCCTCATTACATATAAAAAGTGAACATGAAAAGCCGCGGGTAAGAGGGATCATTCCCGAGTCTCATTCTACTGATTTTGAGTGTGTGTGAGGACTATACTATAACCTACACCTCTCTACAGCATTAGGCAATGTTATTCATGCCAATGGGATTGTATACAAGTGTTCATTAATAGATACATTTACATCATTCATCTCTGAGTTCTCTGTTAGTCTTCTCAAAAGTCTGTCAACTTTTCAAGGGCACATCTCGGTCAATTCTTCACCAAATTTAGTGCTTCAAAGCTTGTTGCATTCCGCGCAAAGTCATCTACATGCGATCAAAGTTTGAAGTAATTCTATTCAGCCATTTCGGAGAAATCTGCATCGAGGTGAACTCTGGTCATTTTCTGCTACAGTCCTAAAAAGTCGGGGGTATAGCTAAACTTGCTAAATTGATTTCTCTTAGCATAGTTTATCTTTTTACATCATTCCACTTGCAAGTGGTAGCTTACTAAGCTAATTAAATACCCCTAGAAGGAATTTTATCAATTTATACTGTGCTGGTCACACTGAGCAAAACATTCAACAAGTGTCAAGACAAAAATAGAAGGTTTTCTTGGGTTTGTGAACTTCAAGGTTATCTGTTTTGGTTCAATCATTACACACATCACTTCCAAAGTACATAGGCTATTTTTTGGTGTTATTGGAAAGCTAAGAAGGTCTACTTATCAACTCTGAAGCAAAAGAGGGCTGGTACAAAGCAGGTTTGGCAGTACCTACTCAGTCTCTTGGAGCATCCATCCATCTATCCCAACACTGGTATCAGAGCAATAGAGGTAAAATGGGAGATGGTTTTCCTTCATTTATTGATAAATTGGACAAGAACAACTATCAAGCTTGGTCTCTAAGGATGAAGACCTACTTACAAGGAAGGAGTCTCTATGGATACATCTCAAGAGAAGATGCAAGGAAAGACACACTGAGAATGATGGTCGAATGAAGTGAGGTATGCGCGTCTATAGCAGCGAAGAAGGAGTTCTATTCCTGGCATCAAAATCTGAAGAAATAAACAAAAACCGAAGGCCTGATTTTCTACAGAAGACTATTACGTAGTCTTTGTCAGATAGGCCCATAGTGAAGCTGTCCAACAGACTTACTAATAAGCACTAAACATATGAAATCTCTGTAAATGTTTGCCCACAATGAATCAATCAAAGAAGGCATAGTAGCCTACAGTTTCATCGTTGCCTGTTATACTTTTGTTTCTTGTGAAGTGATCTAGAGAGAGTTTCAGACATTTGATTTGTAGTTTAATGAAAAATCGTAATGTTTGTGGATGTGCATGATACTGTGTACAAGGGAGAGATTGTGAAGTTTGAGATGTGCCTGCGCACTAGAGTAGTGACAAGTAACACTGGAAAAATGAGTCTTTCCGGTGAGTTTTCCGGCAAGTTTCCAGTGAGTTTCCGGTGACTTTTCGGTACTGTTTCCGATGGAATCTCTGTTGAGAAGATCAGTGCAGGTCTTGAATATGAAATAGTTTCCTTTTGTTTCTTCCATTATATGTTGTGTTGAACCATAGAACCCTCAACACAATTGGCGGTCCTACTGTACGGCTGAAACAGCCTCAACAAATGAATGAGGGGCAGGCGAAACCATTTTAGTAGAGTATATTTCACGAGGGCACAAGCAAGAGCAGCGAACGTGGAGACATCCTCAGATTTTTTTGAGTGGTACGAGGCCCAGGAGCAGGAAGCTCTGGGCATTGACGAGGACCAAAGGGAAACAGGTGCAGCAGAAGCAAGGTTGGTGGGCGGCATCCTCGGAGCGTTATTCCTCACAGAAGCAGCTGTAGGGGTAAGAAGATGACTCCAGTTTGACCCACTTGCAGGGGCGACCGGTCATAGAACTAGGCGCACACCTCAACCACAGCCAATAGCTCAACCACCTCCAAATCCCAAAGTCAAGGCCGCTCATTTCAATGGAACCTCTAAGGAGGATGCTGATTGCCACGTAGCTCAAATCAAATGGACAGCGAATGGATATCCAGCAATCTATGGTGATGATATTCAACTTCAACAGTTTGTAGCCACGTTGGAAGGACGAGCTATGAGTTGGTTCAGTCAATATGGCACTGCCCATTTTGCTACATATGATGATTTAAAAAGAGCATTCTTGCAACGATTTTGAAAAGAAAAGACGCCTTCCGATGTATTAAGGAAGCTGAGGGCTATCAGACAAAAGACCATGCTGGTAGAAGACTATGCTCAGAAGTTTCAGACTTTAATGGACCGGTTGCACGGCAATGAACAACCTACTGATGAGATGTTGGCAGGATTTTTTTTGAAAGGATTAAGGAGCACAATAAGACATGCGGTGGCCAGTGTGGATATTGCAAATGGTTTTGATGTCTTAGTATTAGCAGCAGCGCGGGTTGAAAGGAGGTTTGGCTGAGCAAAAAAGAAGCAGTCCGATTCTGGTTTAGACGTGGAATCAGATTCAGCAACGGAGTCGGGTAAGAGTTCAAATGATTCTGATACTGATGATTATGATGATGAAATTCTGAAGACAAAGCATCGTAAACACAAAGCTAAACACAGTAAAGAAGAGGAATGGATTAGTAAGTTAAAGAAACATGGATATTCAATACTGGCTCCAAAGGAGAAACGATTTTGTGATATCTGCGACAAAGAGGGACATACAACAACTCAGTGTTGGTATAACCCTAAGCATCGAGGGCAAAGTGCCCGGCAAGATAATCGAAATCTAAATGAAGTAGCAGCCAACCAGGCTATTCCTATCCAAGGGCGAGGTAACTTCCAAAGACAGCAACAAGTAAGACCCCCATGGAGGGATCAAGGGAATCCGCAAGGAAATAATCAACAAGGTAATCACCAAGGTCGACCACCAAGGGTAATGCCTTGTGGATATTGTTTGGCTCCTGACCATTGGATAGGGCCGAATTGCCCTTTGTGGGTAAAGCATCGAGAAGAAAGAGGTATACCCGTCATTCGATATAACCAGCATAATCAACAGGGACAACAGCAACAACAGGGGCAGCAGGCGGCACAAGCGAATGCCATACTGATAGAATGGCCAGAACAAGCGGATAAGGCCCATGATGCCCCTAGTACATTTGTTCAAATGCATGGTAAGCAAAACAACCAGTGGCAGTGTAACTGTAAGCAATGTGGGAAAAATAAAGAGGTAGATGTGTTGGCGGTCACTAGATCAAAGAATAAAGGCCCTATCGATTGGCAAGAACAAAGGCAAATTCGAGATAAGGTGTTGAAGCAAGTTCAAGACGAGTCTTCTAATCTGGTGAAGGGTGACAACCGAATCGAGACACAGCAGGGTGTGAAGTTGGTACCGCCCATGATAGAGCAAGATAAGGCGTAGTGTCAGCAAAGTTTGGCAAATGAATGGTTTGACAAAATTATTAGCTCACCGTTACAGTTGTCTCTGGATCAATTGTTATCTTTAGTACCTCTCTTTCATGAAAAATTGTTGAGGAATCTACTTGGATATCAGGCCGAGCCCGAGAGTAAGACAATCCCGGCGATTTCGACCAATAGTATTGATCCAGCTGATGTGGATTTTGTAGTACCAGTAATTCAAGTACAGTACCACCAGAGGTGTTTCGCCGAAGTATTGCTTGATGGAGGATCAGGGGTAAACATCTTGCCTGACCACATTTTTATGAAAATGGGTAGAGGCAAATTGTCTCTAGCACCTTTTCAAGTCAAGATGGCAGATCAAACACGAGTCCAGCCTGTGGGCATTCTGAAGCAGGAACAAATTATCATCTCCGGCATGACATTTATGGTTAATTCCGTAGTCATCCAAATGTCAGAGTCTGCGTACCCGTATGAAATGTTGTTAGGGAGACCATGGTTTCGGGATTGGGGCTTGAATGTAGTAGTGATTACCAAGGGTAAAAAGCAAGTGACGATACCTATGCGTGGACGGAAAAATATGTCGGTACAGGAAAAACCACTGATGGCTCAGACTATTAACTTAGCGGATGAGATTGAAGATGATGAAGAGGAAAAGTTTTTGCAGGCAAACCCAACGGTGGTGCTGGTCTTAGAGGTTGATGTGGAAGGCGTATTAAGTAAGGATTATAGTGGTGTACCAAATGTAGAAGAGTTACCTCCTGGGGAGCAGGTGGCAGCTGCCCAGATACAAAAGATAGTTGATCAAAGCATGGATGTTCCGGTGCAGCAGCAGATGGAGCAACAGGAGGAAGAGATAATCACGCGAACCGAAAGGATTTATGATCAAAAGTATGCAAGTTCTATGCTGGTGAAGGAGGAAGAGCTTCAAGAGGTTAATTTAGGAACCGAAGATGAACCCAAGATGGTGCGAATTGGTAAGACGTTGGGAGGAAAGTTTAAGGAGGATCTTATTTGCCTGCTTAAAGAGTATGCGGATGTGTTTGCTTGGGATTTTACACAAGTAAAAGGCATAGATCCGCAGTTGCATCAACATAGGATTAATCTGAAGGCGGATGCGGTACCTGTGGCACAGCAAAGATATAGAATGGATCCTAATTTTGCTAAACAGGTGAAGGAAGAGATCGATAAGTTGTTGGCAGTCGGATTCATCAAATCGGTGAATCAGGTGACTTGGCTATCTCCTATTATAGTGGTACCTAAAAAGAACGGGAAGCTCAGAATTTGTGTTGATTACCGAAAGCTGAATGCGGCAATGGTTACAAACACGTTTCCTATGCCATTTTGTGATGCGGTGTTGGATGTAGTAGCAGGCCATGAGATGTATAGTTTCTTGGATGGGTTTTCCGGTTATAATCAGATCAGTGTGGCTGAGGAGGATCAACATAAAACAGCGTTCATTACAGAATTTGGTGCTTATGTGTTTACTGTAATGAGTTTTGGCTTGAAGAATGGACCACCATCGTTCAATTATGTGGCGCAGAAAGTGTTTGAGCCTTATCTCCAAGATTTCATGCAAGTATTTGTTGACGACTTTTTAGTCTTCGGTGAAATGATTAAGCACTTACTACACCTGAAAGCATGTTTTGAAAGATGTCGGCAGTTTAGGATGGTATTGAATCCATTTAAAAGTGTGATTGCGGTAAGAAGTGGTATTTTATTGGGTCATGTTATATCACAAGCAGGAATGGCCATTGATGTGAAGAAAGTTGAAGCAATAATTACAGCTAAAGCGCCGACTAATGTGAAAGAAGTAATGCAGTTTGTGGGCCAAATTAAGTGGCATTCCCGATATTTAAGATATTTAGCAAACATTTCATCACCACTGACGCATTTGACCAAGAAGGATGTTCAGTTTAAATGGATAGAAGCTCAGGAGAAAGCATTTCAATTATTAAAAAAGATGGTGTCGGTAGCACCCATTTTACAACCACCTGATTGGTCAATACCTTTTCACATATTTGTTGATGCATCGGATGTGGCTGTAGGAGCAGTTTTGATGCAGCAGAAAGATAGAGGATGGTATAAGCCTGTTTATTACGCCAGCAGGGTATTGGCGGCGGCTGAAAGGAATTATCCGGTGACGGAAAGAGAGGCTTTGGCGATGGTGTATGCCCTTAACAAGTTTAGGCATTATTTTTTGGGCAACAAAGTGATTTTTCATGTGGATCATCAGGCTCTGGTGTATTTGATCACGAAGCCCTTATTAACAGGCCGATTAGCCAGATGGATGCTTTTATTACAGGAATTCAATTTTGTAATTATGCATACTCCAGGGAAAGAACATGCGATGGCAGATTATTTTAGTAGATTGGAATCAGGAGAAACACCCATTGGTGTACTTGATGCATTTCCAGATGTTGAGTTGTTTACGTCACAAGTGGTAGAGACAGATTCGTGGTATGATCAGCTGCTAATTTTCCTAACAGAGGGTTTATTACCGCAGTCTTTCACACCTGATCAGTGAAGGAAGTTTGCTTTGAAGAGTAGGCCGTATTTGGTCATAGCAGGGGCATTATATAAGAAGGGCATGGATCAGGTTATCAAGAGATGTGTACCAGACTATGAACAATCAGCTGTTTTACAGGAAGCACATTCCAGTTCGGCAAGAGGTCATTTGTCCGGCGATATTACGGGAAAGAAAGTATTACAAGCTGGGTTGTGGTGGCCGACGGTGTTAAAAGATGCGCATGGGTATGCTAAAGGATGCCTGATTTGTCAGAAGTTAACCTAATAATTCCGACCGGATGTCTGACCATCCGGTATTACCGCTGGACCCGTTTCAAAAATGGGGCATGGATTTTGTAGGACCTATTAAACCTACAACTCAGCGGGGTAATAGCTATATATTGGTGGCTATAGATTACTGTACGAAATGGGTGGAAGCAGTGGCACTTAAAGATAACAAGGCAGCAAGTGTGGCCAAATTTCTTTATCACAATATTATGACAAGATTTGGGTGTCCAATTGAGTTAGTGAGTGATAGAGGTACTCATTTCTTGAATGAGGTGATTTCAGAATTGACAAGAATTCATCAAATCGTGCATAAAAAGACTACAGCCTATCATCCTCAAGCAAATGGGCAGGCAGAAAGCACGAATAAAACTTTACTGCGTATTCTTAAAAAATTAGTACATGAAAATCAGAAAAAGTGGGATTTGTTTCTTGATTCAGCTTTGTGGTCATTCAGAACAGCATTTAAAGTGACAACAGGTATGACACCTTTTCGGTTGGTATATGGATTGGAGGCAGTAGTACCCATGGAGTTTGTAGTTCCAAGTTTGAGGATTACGACAGAAAAGATGTCGCCTGAGTTATCAGTTAAACACCGGAGTAAATACCTGTTACAGATGGAGGAGGACCGCTTAATAATTGCTTACATAACGGAGATAATTCAGAGGTGAAGACAAGCCTGGGTGAATAAGAATGTGAAGTTTAAGTTGTTCAAAGAAGGCGATTGGGTGATGGTATATAATTCCAAGTTAGGAGCCCATCCAGGAAAGCTCACATTGAGGTATAAGGGTCCATATCAGATTGTGCAAGATTTGGGTCAAGGTACTTTTCGTGTGGCAGACGTGTTTGGCACATGGATGGACAAGCCAATAAATGGATTTCGGTTAAAATTATTTCAAGGGAAACCACCACATTTGGATTGGTTATCTGCTAATATGGTACATGTTGTTCATAATTCAGAACAATACTTCAGCAATGTTTGTGATCATCACAGTAAAAGAGGTTATTTCTCTACGTTTTTTTCGGTGGTACAGTGTTTTTTGACCTCGTGTTGGGCTAAGATTACATTAAGTAAATTTTTACGGATACAATGGACACATGGTTTAAAGTTGCAGTTTAACAGTGTGTTATGGGTTAGCTCAGGACCCATGATAAATAATGAAGTGTTGTCGAAACAGGATGTACAAGATCAGGAATATTTGGGGTCTGTAAGTAATGATATGTTCGAATTAAGTATAATTGGTATTCTGTGTCAGCAGATCCATAAGAAACAGAAGAATCGAGGAGAAAATGAAGAAGGCAGTGTTCTACCAATGGTTATATTGCAAAGTACAATCTGTCAGCAGAGCATGGTTAGAAGTTTTTTCACTATACAATGTAGTGTTGAGAGGCTTAAATATTCATTTTATCTTTGTGAAGGACGAATGAGTGTGTTGTATCATGATTTTTTTGGCACAAGTGGAAGGTTCATTCATCGGGTTATTGATAAGTGGGGTAGTCGATTGTGGAGGATTTTCATGATAACCCACACTTTAATATTATTGAGTCACATGAAGTGTTACGTGTGTAAGTACGTTTATCATTACAAGAAGTGGCAGTTCAAGCGTTCGAACTTGTGGAACGAATATTTTTGATCCTACATAAAGGCGTTCAGGATAATATTTCTTTTAGCGTTTCCTGCATTAGTGTTTGAATTAGGAGTCATGAGAGGGTGTATGAGAAAGAAAGAAGTAGCAGTGAGAAAGGAGGAAACCACAACGGAGGAGGGTGATAGCTCCTTACAAGAGGAAGATGACGATGAGATATCAATACCGTCTAAGAAGACTAAGGGTGTGCACACATTCATAAGGTCATTCACAGATTTTAAAGTGGAAGTCGACATACAGTCTGATCTGCAGGCGAAGTGGCTCAGGAGAATTGGATTATTACAGTTTGCTATGCTTCCATGGGAACGTTGGAGGGGTAATTATGATGCTAAGAGCCAATTGGAGACTATGCGGAAAGTGAAGGGTCAGTTATCTTTTTAGGTAAAATTTTCTCCAGAATTAGTTGCCAAAGTATTTCAATTGCCTATATATGACGATGTTTCAGTTCCCATATGTTCGGAGGAGGCTTTGCCGAAAGACTTTGGACCCCGAGAAGGAAGAAGGCAGCACTACATGATGAGGAACGTAGGCTATATTCAAAGAGAGCAACTAAAATGGTATTTGGAACGATTATGTTTTATCACTAAATATGATTCTATGTCTAGGGAGAATTTTGCACCTTTGGCATATGCAGAGGCAGGAGAAAAGGTGAGTTGGGCTCATTGGGTGTATGATCACCTACAGAGTGAGATTTTTGTTGGGGATAAGCGTAAGACACACACAAATAGTCGAATATCAGCTTATTTAGCTGCTTTATTCGAATTTGTCCATTTAGTTGAAGATCAAAAGATAATGGGGCCAAAGCAGATCAATTTGTGTGGTCAGCAAGCGATAAGTAAAGAGCAGGAACAGTTAGAAGAGAGATCGGCAATGAGTAAACCTTCGCAGATATCTGAAGATTTTCTTCGAGTTGGTGATATGGCACAAGGAATGAAACAGGTTAGTCAAATTGTTGAACCTGATATACATGAAGCAAAGGTGTAGGAAGATATTTTGCTGACGGTGCCAGATAATATAGAGGATCCGAAAACATTTGGAACTGTTTTTAGGTTGTCTAGGAAAAGAAGAATGGAGAAGCAAGTGCAGATGGAAAGCGAAAAAATGTGGAAAGATGATAACATTTCATATTATAATGTGTCAAGAATGAAGAAAAAGTTGCAGAAAGTGTCGGATTTTTTAATTTTTCAAGAGGAAAGATTATTTCGGCATGAACAGAATAAACTATGTATTAATAAGTCTGATTATCAGTCTTTGCAGGAGAAGACTAAAACACTTCAGGATGCATTGGATAAGGAGGAATGTATGTTGAAAGAGTTGCAGAATGAGAAGAAGAAATTGGTGGTAGAATTGACTAGTACCAAGAAGTCTATTCAGGAATTTGAACAATGGCAGATGACTGTGCAAACACAGATTCAAGAAGAAATGATGAATTTTTCAGTGGTAAATGCTACATTGCAGACGGAACAGGTAGTTTTTGAGTCGAGAATAAAAGTTTTGCAGGAATTAGAAGAGCAGATATTAAAAGAAGAGGGTGTGCAATTAGAAGTTGTGTTAATGAAGAGGATAGATATAGAAGAAGTGAAGCAGCAGTTGAATAAATATGTTAAGGACATTTGGAGTGTTTTTCAAAGACGTTGGTTGGGTATGATTAAGTTGCAATATGAACAGGTGCAGACAAGTTTTGTTTCAAAGCATGAAAAAGAATTATTATGTATAATTTCGCAGCAACAGAAGCAGATGGAAGAGATGACACAGATAATTGCAGCATTGTCGAAGCAGCTCTTGAAAAAGAAACCAGAAGAAAAAGTGAACATATTTGATGCCAATGTTCAAGGAAAGCATAATGGTACAGAGGAAAATGTTGATAATTTGCAGAATTCGGAGATTAAAATGAAAGAAGAACAGAGTGATAAACAGTCGCAGGAAATTATGTATGATCAAGGAATTGTCAAATTCGAGTCTAATTTTTCACAAAATTACCCACCGGGCTGTGCCAGGTGTTGAAGGCAGGGAAATCTGAGAAATAAAATAAAAAAGAAAAAAGAAAAAGAACAAGATGGCTACGAGGAGATTTAAAAGGACATGTCGCGGGAGAAGGAAGTTAGCAACCACCCGAAGGCGCAGATACGAGAAAAAAAGAAGCGCAACATTACGGGAGAAAGAGGAGGAGAAGATGCAAGGAAAGACACACTGAGAATGATGGTTGAATGAAGTGAGGTATGCGCGTCTATAGCAGTGAAGAAGGAGTTCTATTCCTGGCATCAAAATCTGAAGAAATAAACAAAAACCGAAGGCGTGATTTTCTGCAGAAGACTATTACATAGTCTTTGTTAGATAGGCCCATAATGAAGCTGTCCAACATACTTACTAATAAGCGCTAAACATATGAAATCTTTGTAAATGTTTGCCCACAACGAATCAATCAAAGAAGGCATAGTAGCCTACAGTTTCATCGTTGCCTGTTATACTTTTGTTTCTTGTGAAGTGATCTAGAGAGAGTTTCAAACATTTGATTTGTAGTTTAATGAAAAATCATAATGTTTGTGGATGTGCATGATACTGTGTACAAGAGAGAGACTGTGAAGTTTGAGATGTGCCTGCGCACTAGAGTAGTGACAAGTAACACTGGAAAAATGAGCCTTTCCAATGAGTTTTCCGGCAAGTTTCTAGTGAGTTTCCGGTGACTTTTCGGTACTGTTTCCGGTGGAATCTCTGTTGAGAAGATCAGTGCAGGTCTTGAATATGAAATAGTTTCCTTTTGTTTCTTCCATTATATGTTGTGTTGAGCCGTAGAACCCTCAACAATAATGCATAAGCATATGCATACATAATGCATAAGCATATGCATACATAGTGCATAAGCATATGCATACATACATACTTACATGCATACACACACATGTGCATACATATGCATACATAATGCACATGCATATGCATAGATACATGCATATGCATAGATACATGCATACACATACACACACATAGATACATACACACACATACACACACATGCATACATGCATATGCATAAATACAGCGGCTTACATGCATACATACACACACATAGACACATACACACACATAGATACATACACACACATAGACACATACACACATATACACACATACACACACATATACACATAGATTTGCACACACATACACACATCCACACACATTTACACACACACACATACACATGCATATAGACATATATATATATATATATATATATATATATATATATATATATATATATATATATATATATATATATATATATATATATATATATATATATATATATATATACACACACATATATACACACATAGTCACACACATATACACATACACACATAGACACATACACACTTACACACACACATACACACACATATACACACATACACACATCCACACTCATCCACACACATTTACACACATACATACACATGCATATAGACACATATATATAGATACACACGTTTATACACACATAGACACACACATAGACACACACACACATTCACACACATGGGCACATTCACACACATATATGCATAGACAAACACAGAGAGACATACACATATATATATATGCATACACACACATAGAGACACATTCACACACATACACATACATGCATATATATGCATACATAATGCATATGCATATGCATACATACATACTTACATGAATACACACACATGCATACATTTTCATACATAATGCACATGCATATGCATACATACATGCTTACATGCATACACACACTCACATATACACCTACATACACATATACACACATACATATGTACACATATATATATTGATTTCTAACCCATTTTGTTTTATATGTATAGGTATTAGGGATCCTAGTAGAGAGAGAAAGGTGAAACTCACTCTCAAAAAAAGTCTTATGAGAGCAAGATTTCCGTCTAATACTCTAGGGATCATCATGCATGAGTACTCAGAGATGGTTGATCATGAGCTGGATTATATGATCCAAATGCTTACCGAGCGATCAGAGGAGGCCTCTTCAGCGGCTCCACATGCAGGAAGATAGCTATCTGCTCAAAGGTATGTTTTTTTTTCCACAAATTTTTTTAATGATATTATAACACATATTTTTATTTATTTTTATCTATCTATTTTCAGGACACATATACCACCTCCAGATCTTTATAGCAGAGCACAATTGTCTATGAGGAAATGCATAGGAACCTTAGGGCTAGAGTGTGATACATACCAGAGGGGAACATTGTGTACATAGGGAATGGATTGGAGTTCAAGAGAAGAATGCGAGCATTATGCGACTCTCACCTGAACCTTGTCCACTTACAGTGGAAGTAAGTATAGATATTACATATAAATTGAAATAAACATCTTATGTTTTATTTACAAGAATATTTTTATTTTTGTATTGAGCATGATGAGATGGATTAAAAATACGTACTTAGTTCACTTGATATAGATTTTGGGATAGGATGGTCGCATAAGTGGTGTCTAAAACAGATGCGGACACTTATGGCTCATCGTCGCGATAATGCATGGTACACATTGATTTTGTGTGTATATATATGTGAATATGGGTATGTGTGTTTATGTATGTATGTATGTACATGAGAAAGAGAGAAAAGAGTGAGACTAGATGTAGATACACATACATAAATATAAAACGAAGTAGATACATTATGCATCACACATACATGCCTAAATGCACACATAAATATATATACTTGCATACATATTTACATGTACACATTTACACATAGACACATATACATATATACATGTACACATCACATATATATATGCCTACATGCACACATGTATACTTATACATGCATACACAATTATAAACACTTGCATATATTACATGAATACATGAATATTTTACACAAATGCATATGCATATATACACGTATGCATACTAACACATGTATACATAGATGAGAACATGCACACATATACATATACATGAAACACATATATATGCATACTGACATGTATACATATAATACACATGAATACACACACATATGCATACATACATGAGAAATGTTTGCTCCTCGAAGATAAAGCTATATATAAAATAGTTAGGCATACCGCCAAGCTTCATGTTCTAACTTAAAAGAACATGATTTCATCTCTCTAGCAGGGTTAATTTATATTCTAGTTGAATAAAGAAGAATCTATTATCTGATATCCATTCAGAAGCTTCAAGTTATTGATCGATAACTAGAGTAGAATTTACTATCTAATCTGCTCATATGTTTTCATTATTGTCATCATTTTGGTAAGACATCAATATAGTCTCATCTTCATTATCCTTATTGATTTCATTTATTTCTTCGATTGTTAAATCTGTGTTCTGATGAGTCACATCATCTATTGATGGATTAATACCGATTTTTGGTAATTCCTCTTCATCTTCAATAGAATCAACATGCAGAGTATTATCCTCTTCATCAAAAAGATTAATATCATTATCATATATAATGATTCTAATTTCTCTTTCATAGGTCGATGTATCAATATCTGATGGTGAATCGTGAAGAGGACTTTCTTTGATCTCTCTAACAATAAATTGTTCAAACAATGACCAACCTCTAGGTTGAACATGAATGACTTGCCTCCAATGGGTTTTTATAAAAAAATGCTTGTTGAATATGCCTAGGAAGAATACATGGTTCTTTAGTAGATTGCATTACCTTGTACAAATCAATTGCTCAAAACCCAAATAATTCCTTTCTTAACGTGGAATTACTACCTTTATAGTCGGCTCAAAACCCGTCAACCTTCAAAATGACCTATCAAAATATATAAAAACAAAAACCCATTATTAGGTGCTTAAAAAAATAACTAACTCTATCATAAACAATATAAACTTTTTTCTACCTGTTTGACTATACGAAATGATATTTCGTAGATACCAACAACAGTTCCCACATAACCAAGTTCGCCATGATAAGGTTTGTGTCTTTTGAGCTTGCATGTGATAGTTGAAAGAAGCAACAATACTAGAATCCTCTATTTTACATAAAGAATCAATGGCTTTGATTCTAATATGTTGTCCAAAAGCCCACATATTAGTGAACATTCGAGCCTGCAAAAGAAATCAAATTAGTAAATAGAAACTAGTATGCATATATAAAAAAACAAAATATTATTAAAATAAAATTACCTTTCATTCAGAACCTATCATTAACTCTCTCTACTCATCTCAGATTTCTTCATTATTTGCGTTGGTGCGTTGCAAAGGACTATATAGCCAATCCGTGAAAGAAGATATATTTGTAATCTCATTGTTATCGAGATTACGTCTATATCTTTTGTTTCTTTGCCTATTACTTCGGAGATTTTGAAGTTCCTATTCGTACTCGCTAAGGAATGCTTGCATGCATTTCCTATTATATGATACCAAAGTAGAAACATCATTTTCTTCTTGAAATGTAAATAAAAATGCAACTCCCTTACTTGATAATACCTCATCTGTTATTTTTGAAGAAGACTCGTTGGTCCATGTACGTGGATCTTCTTCATGAACTCTTTCAAGGTACTCACTAACATAATACATGCACTCTTCAAGCATCCAACCCTTTGTCAAGGATCCTTCGTGTTTCCCTCTTTGTTGCACATAACCTTTTAATATTCCCATAAATCGCTTGACCCAAAACATCCATCGAGTGTTGAAAACACGTGCAATCTCTATTTCATCTACAAGATGGACTAATAAATGAACCTGAATATCAAAAAATAAAGTAGGAAGCTCTTTCTCCATCAAACATAGTAGCTCTTTGCATTCATGTTTTTTTTGTAGGATCGAGTTTTTGTGAATCTCGTTTGATGTAATCCACCTATACATATCATAAAAAAATTTATAAAGAAGTTAATTCAAAAAAAAGATATCAAATATTCATATATACTAAATATAAAAGTATCATAATTACCTTATAAGTGATCCAAGATGATAGATCACATCCCGTACTCCTTTCGTTGTACATCCATCGATAACCAAAGGTAAAATATGTTTCAAAAAGTTATCCCAGTCATGGGTCTTTAACCCAGATAAGCTCTTATCATCCATAGTAAACATGTTTTGGAAAGAGGCTCCATATCCTGTAGGAGTCCGAATCAGTTGAATCCTATTGTTGATATTCTGTATCTCTTTTGTTGTAAGCACCCAAGGAGCAGGTGCATAAGTCGTTTCCTGTTGATGTATATCAAAAACTGGCCATAACTTTGGTTTTGAGTTTTGAACTTTCAAATCATTCCTTGATGCTATAGTATATTTTAGTCCAAGAAGATGCGGCAATAGTGAATAAGCAATATTCTTGAATATATGCATAGGATCAAGAAGATGACATACTTTTAACTCTTTTGAATACTCCAAAGAATACCATATTGATATCTTCTGTGTGAGTGCCAATTTTCCTTTACCTCTCTTCACATACTCATTATCTTCATCATCACTGAAGATTTTTGATTCTGGATCTATCAAAGGTGCATGTGTCCATTTTTTATACCAATCCATAGGCATCATATCTTTTAGATCTTAATGGATGATCATTAAGCAAGAATCATCGATGTCAAAGATAAATAATTTTGTTGAGATTCTTACTATATATTCATCTCAACCAATCACCACAATATGGACAAGCTTTATAACCCTTAGCAGATATTCCTGCATCATGAAAACGATAAAAATATCATTATATTAAATCATATTTATTTTTTTGCATATTGAATAAAAAAATTACATCAATACCTGAACAAACACCATATCCTAGAAAATTGTGAATAGTGCAAGCCACAATACCACAAACCATAATATGTCTTTCATTGATGCTTTTTGATACATTAATGACATTAATACCTCTCCATAACTCTTTGAGATCATCAATTAGAGGAGCAAGATATATATTCATATCTTCAACCTGTCTTTTCCCTATGATTAAAAGTGAAAGCATTAAATGTTCTTTTTTAATGCTAAGATATGGCAGAAGATTGTAGTTTATGACTACCATAGGCCATGTTGACCATTAATTGGATTTCATGGAGCATGGATTAACCCCATTTAACGCAACTCCTAACTTTAGATTCTATGGATTTTGTGCAAATTCAGGCCATGTAGAATCAATATGCTAAAAAGAAACACTATCATGAGGAATTCTGATTATTCCATCAATACGTCCCCATGTCAAAAACTTTGATAATTCGGGGCTTTAAAACATATGTCTAATCCGTGCAGCCAATGGAAAATGTCTCAATACCTTTTTTGGGATTTTACCTTCTTCATTTGTATATCGAGGAGATTGACATTTGGGACATGTCAAAGATTTTCCATATTCACCTCTATATAAAATACAATCGTTAGGACATGCATGTATACATTGATAATCTATACCAAGATTGTTGATTATCTTCTTCATTTCATCATGTGAGGTAGGAAGAATATTCTGACTTGGTAAAAACTTTTCAAATAATAACCTGTAAGTTCATCAAAAAAAGATATATTAATAGAAATAAATAAATAAATACACACACACACACACATATATATATATACATACATATATATATATGTGTATGCTTATGTGTATGTGTATATGGATGTGTATATCCCTATGCATGCATATACCTATGTGTATGTGTATATGTATGTATGTGTGTATATGTGTTTTATAGGTGTATATGTATGTATATATACATATGCGTATGCGTATGCATATATATGTGTGTATGTGTGTATATATGTGTATGTATGCATGTATGTATGTATGTGTATGTATGTATGAATGTGTATGTATGTATGTATATGTATGTATGCATGTGTAGCTGTGTATATTTGATTTTGTTTTTATTTTTTATGTTTTTGTATATTGTGGTTTGCAGACTTTCTTATCTAGACCACTGAATTGTTTCATTGTCTCCCATCTTATAGTCAATATATTACCTGTCTTGCTAACTAAGACTTACATATTTGTTTACAAGGATTACGTATTAGCTAACTATGGAGGTATTAGGTTGTTTGAAAATAAGACAAGCAAATTTCTCTCGATGATTTTGAAAAATGGATGAATAATTCTAAACTATGCGCGGACATGAAGTGTCCATTCAATGCAAGTTCTTGTTCTTACAGTAACCAAGGTAAAAACAAAAACCTACATTGAATGAACACTTTGTGTCTGCCCATCCTTTAAAATTATTCTTCCATCCTTCAAATTCTTCGAGGTAGGTTTACTTCTCCTACTTTTCAAATGACTTAATACCTCCATAGCTAACTCATACTTAATATTTGTATGCAAAGTTCATAAAAGAGTTAGCAGCACAAATATTAGGTCGACTAGAATAGGAGAAGCAGATGTGTCAAGAAGATTCTGAAGGTTGGCCTAAGAATTCCAAAGGTTAGATGGACAAAATGTCTTCATTCGATATAGATATGTATAATTTGACTTTATTCTCATAACATGTGTATATGTATGATTATGTGTATATACATATGTGTATGTATGTATGTATAATGTGTAGCTATGTATATTTGATTTCATTTCTAATTTTCTTTTTGTTTATTGTGGTTTGTAGACTTTCATATAGATATCTAGACCACTGAATCATCTATTTGTCTCCCATCTTATAACATGTGTATGTGTGTATATGTGTGTGTGTATGTTTGTATGTGTGTATGCAATCATGTATAATTATGTGTATGTCTATATATGCATGTATTTATATGTATATATTCTTGTATATATATAAATAGATAGAAAATTCAAAATTATCGCTTAATAGTGCCGAAACAGATACATTACTCCATCCAAAATGATTTTGAAGATTGAGAATAAGTAAACCCGCACTTAGTCGTGTCAAACGACTTCCTTCATATATATGCTTTAGACATTCCTCTCGAAGATATTTGTCATTTTTAGATCAATGCTCTCACTGTCATTTTGATACCAATCCTCAATAAAATCTGCCATGCCATCATCTTCATCATTGTCGCACAAATCTTGTACTTTTTCTTTTGAATATAGATCTTTCAACCTTGCATATTCCACAGGATCACTTTTGTGTAGCCTCCTCATAGAAGCATCTGATAAATGAGGTCTTACTGGCAATTTTGAATGCTGTGGAGGAATATCATCAACATCATACATTGGAATCTACACACATGAATAAAAATCATTAGTATTCCACAAATTAATAAAAAGAAAACTTTAAACATAAAATTAAATATATAAGTTATTAAATATGGATAGAAAATTTTCATTCTCTCTATAGCTAAAAGGTGCTCTTGGAGGTCTACGCCATCCATAATTCACTAATAATTCATCACTTGGATGTAATGTAGTAATAGCACTGACAACTATGTATCTTGGTACATCTCTACTCATGTATGGTGATTCATAACTATTTTCATGCTCCTCAAATGTGAAACAAGTCCTTGAACTATTATGTAACCCTCGACTACTATTTATTAAACCTCCTATATTTCCATGCATGTAAGGTCTTCCATCAATATATAATCTTTGATTTTCTGCATCTGAAATCCTTCTACTAGTAAGGGATGTTGCATTCAAGCATATTCCATAAGAACTCATTCTTTGAACATAACGCGCATGTCGATGCCAATCTCCCCATCCATATATACGACCACAAAATGACATAAGAGTGACTTCCGAGTTCGGAGGCACATACAAATCCTCCACAATAAAGAGACCACGACCATCATTAGTAATAGTGGATGAAGCAATCATATAGTAATTTCCACAAAAGTTGAAAAGCTCTCCATCTAAAGGAAGTGGTCCTCGATTCCATCCTCCATATCTTCTTCTATCATATGTTTGTACTAGAGAACGATCATGAGCTGGCAATGGATAATCTCCATCCATTTCAATCTCTAAACCAGAAGGTAGAGGATTTCTAGAAACCTCCACTTGTATTGATGAACAGCAAGTCCATGACATTTACAGGGTATATTAACATTATGAGAAAAATTATCATCATCATCATCATCATCGAGCAAGTATTCTTGTATATCCATAGTAATTTGATTTTGTATATGGTTTCTAAATAAAATTATTATATTATTTATAGAAAAAATGCATACCCAAGCATTATCATGTTGACCAAGTGATGGTGCATGCTCAAAAGTACCATATTGTGCCTCATGCTCAATACAATCCAATCCTGGTCTTTGATACATGCCATAACAAGAGTTACATCAACATATAATACGCTCTTTATAGTAAAATTCATCATAATTCCTATCGGAGGAGTCGTTGCATGGGTGGGAGGTGGTGGAGTGCCCTCTGATTGATCAAAATCTGATTATAACAAGAAACAAAAAAATATATCACTTATGTATCTATCAAATATATTTAAAATTAAACGTTTGATATACTTACAATATATAGTCCTTGCACAATTAGGAGACGGTGGTGGAGTTCCATCTCATTGATCGGAATCTACAAATAATGGTATTTGATGTTAATAATCTGATTATTTACATACATAAACATTCACATATACATATTTACACATACACATATATTCACATATACACATTTACACATACAAACATATTCACATATACACAGATACACATTATTGTGGGATAAATGCATGTATTTTGTATGAATGAGTGTATATACATGCATGTGTATGTGTGTATGTATATATGTGGATATGTATATGTGTGCTTATGCTATATGTATGTATATGTGTATATGTATGCATATATGTATGTGTATATGTTTGCATGTATATGTGTATGTGGGTATGTGTATGTGTATGTGTGTATATATGTGTATGTATTCTGATTCTTTTTTTATGTTTAAGATTAAATTAATAGCAGATATTGTATGGTGGAAAAAACAAGAGGCGACCTAACATACCACCTGAGATGTGGAAATTTTTTCATAGACAACTACGTCTTCAATAGTCATTTCCTCAGTAGACAATATACAAATTAAGAGTTTATATTTATAATTTTCATATAATTTACTAATTTTTTACATTTAATTTATGTATTTCTATTTTCTTTAAATAAACAGGATGGTACAAAGAAGAGAGTTGCGTCCGGCCACACATCGCACCTAGGTCAAATGGGCCATCGTGGTTTTGTAGCTGCATTTGTAAGTATATGTGTTATTGAGGGTATATTTTTTATTTTAGTTAAAATGCAAGAAACTAATCTTTTTTATTTGTTTCAATGCAGCGAAAGGATTATGGCCAATATCCTATTAAACATGAGATCGAGTATGATACACGATTTGGATATCAACATTTAAGGGAGTATATGCAAGATCATCTGGATGCCTTTGTGAGTATTATTATATTTTATATAATTATTTTATTTATAATGATGGTTTAATTGCCTTACTTATTTATGTTTGTTTTAGCTAATAAAGGAGTATTATGGAGAGGCAAATATGGATGAGGTGGAGAGATAGACACAAGAGGGACAATCTCGATCGTCATAGCATGCTCACACAGATACATCAGATCATGCAGATGATCATGATGATGAGGATGAGGATGCGGATGATCATGATGCTGATGATGATGTTGATGATGATGATCATGATGATGATGATTAGGATTTTTGCTTATGACATTGGATATGTTTTACAATGATATATATATATATATATATATATATATATATATATATATATATATATATATATATATATATATATATATATATATATATATATATATATATATATATAGAGAGAGAGAGAGAGAGAGAGAGAGATTATCTATATATTGTTCATTTTAGTTATGTTTTGAATCATGTGTATGTTATTAAGTAATGAAAATGTTTACTCTATTGACTATTATTATTGTCTATATTAAGCATGTGTTTTAGTACTCTAATTATATAATTCATTCATATGTTTGTACGTGTGTGCATGTATATGTGTGTAATATGTGTCTGTAAGTATGTGCATGTATAGGTGTGTAATATGTGTGTGTATATGAATGTATGTACATATATATATGTGTATATGTATGTATGTGCATGTGCATGTGTAAGTGTGTATGTGTATTGTTGGGAAAGATGGATGGGCACTCTAGAAAAATGAGTTGGTACTGCTAATCCTTGCTTTGTACCAGCCCTCTTTAGCTTCAGATATGATTTGTGAGCCCTCTTAGCTTTCCAATGACAATAAATACCTGCCTATGTACTTTAGAAATGATGTGAGTAATGTTTGAATAAAAAAAAACAACTTCCAAGTTCACAATCTAATGAAAACCTTATATTTTGGCTCACACACCTATTGCTTGTTAAGCTTACTGCTTCCAGTACAGTAGGAATTAGAAAATGCCTTTTGGAAATACTAAACTAGCTTATTAAGCTAATGATTCCAAGCAGAATCACTTAAAATTGTTGACTATACACAGAGCAATCAATTTAGCAAGTATAGCATTACCCCCGATTTTTTAGGACCTCTATAGAGAATGACCAATGATCGATTTGAAGCACTTTTCTCCCACTCCAGTGAATTGAATGTCTTCAAAATTGGTCAGCATGTAGTAGACTTAGATCTGATTGCAATGAGCTGTAGAACATTGGAAATGGTGGCATATTGACTAAGATATGAGCAATACACAATGCCTATTCTGAGTGACAATGAGAGAGAGATCAATCGATATAATGAATGATGTATTGTATTATAAAACATTGTTGTACATGATCATTGGCATGATAATAAATTCCCAATGCTAGATAGAGGTGTACGCTATGATGTGAGCCTCACTCTCTTGCAATGTGATCAATCAAACACTCGGGATTGTAGTGATTTCTAACCGCGAGTTTTTACATTCATCTTTTATAGATGTTCGTTCAAAATTTGAATTTGAATTGAACTTTGGCTCTCACTAAAAGTGATCCACTAATCTAGGAGATATTCTCTCTAAGAATTCGTAGCTTTATCAATCCAACTAACTCAAAGAGCTTAGTAGATTTTACAAATACTCTTTGAAGTCAATCTGACTTTTACAAATGGTACAAGGTAAATAATATATAGCAATGGTTCTCATGAAACTTCAATTATTCTTCATAAATTCTTCACATGTCTAGCCAAGTGTGTAGGCTTGGCATTTGCACCAATAGCTCCCCCTCAAGCCAAACATCTTGGCTTGGTCTTCTTCTTCAATCCTCTTGAATGTCCTACAATCCAATCATAGTTTGAAACCTGCAAAGTTTAGTACCATCAAGGGCTTTTGTTAATAAGTCTGCACAATGTGTGTTGGTTGATACATATACCAACTGAATTTCCTTGCTGAATAGCTTCTCTCTCACATAATGATCATGGACCTCTATATGCTTGGTCTTAGCGTGATAAATAGGATTTGCTGCAAGATGTGATGAGCTTGTATTATCTCCAAAAATCATTGGAGATAGAGTATGCAAACCCAAATCTGCATATAAGAATCTGATCCATATGGCCTCTTGAGTAGCATTGGCCAATCCTCTATATTTTTCCTATGTTGAAGATAACACAACAGTATGTTGCTTCTTGGAAGACCATGATATAGGCTTCTCACCTGCAAAAGATAGATAAACTGAGGTACTCCTTCTATCATCTTTGCAGCGTGGCCAATCTGCAAGTGAGTATATCTTGTCCAAATATAAAGTATTAGGAAAGTATAATCCTTGATTTTTAGTGCCCTTAACGTACTTCAAAATCCTCTTGGCAGCTTCCAAGTGAGGTGCCATAGGTTTATGCGTAAATTGGCTTAAGAAACTTACTCCATAAGCAACATCAATCCTTGTCAATGTAGCATAGTTTAAGCTTCCCGCTATGCTTTGGTATCCTGAAATATTTTCAAGTACATCACCTTCATGAGCAGTTAATTTTTGGTTTACCTCCATAGGAGTACTTGCTACCTTTGCATCCTGCAAATGAACTTTCTTCAAATGGTCCCTTACTTTCTTTGAGTAATGTAAATTCCAGAGTTAGTATAGACTAACTCAAGTCCAAGAAAATACTTTAGCGATCCTAGATCACTGATTTTGAACTCTTGCATCATTTGATTTTTGATCTGCTTGATGCCATTAGCAACATTACCTATATGTATGATATCATCAACATATACACATAGGTATATTACCTTTGAATCACTTCCCTTGATAAACAACTCCTCTTCCAAGTCATAAGGCAACTTTACTTTCCTGTATTCAGAAGGGTAACCTGTGAGATTTTCCAAATTGACAAGCACCACATTTATAGATAATGTGTTGCTTGGATACATTGGGTATCCCAAGCACACATTGATCTCTACAAATTTGCTTTAAGTTTCTCTCACCAATGTGTCCTAATCTCTTATGCCAAATTTCAAGCTCTGAGAATGTTTGAGTTTTTTGTACCTATAAAGTGCAATATTCCTTGTATCTTCAAGTTCAAAAGTGAATAATCTACTTGTCTTTTCTCCTTTGGAAATTCTCTTGAATCCATGTTGCAGATCTTCCAAAAATGCTCTATATTTGTTGAACCTGACCTGCAAACCCTTTTCCACAATCTGTCCAACACTCATCAAATTATTGGTAATTGTAGGTACATATAGAACGCTTCTCAAGAGATTTCTATTTCCATCTAGGGTTTTAACATTTCCCACCTTGATCACTGAGTGCTTGGTGTCATCACCTATTTGTACCTGATGCTTTCCCTTAGGTTCGTCAAGATCACAGAGAAGAGCTACATTGCCTGCCACATGGTTGGAACATCTTGAGTCAATGTAGAAGAGATGGTCATCATTCATACCTTGCTTTGAAGTCATATTCATGATCAGAAGAGAATCTTCTTGTTCCTTCATATAGTTGTTGTAATCTTTTCTTGATTTGTAGCCTCCTTGGTAGTTGTTATTGTAGTTCTTGTTGTAGTTGTTATTGTAACCTTGATGAATATGGTTGAATCTTCCTCTTGATTGTGTATATCCACCTCTTTGGAAACCTTTACCTCTTTGATTCTTGAAGTTCTTGTAACACTCATATGTAGTATGATTTGACAAACCACAAATATTACATGGGGAAGAGCTGAAAGGTCTCCCCCTACCTTGTTTACCTCCTCTGCCCCTACATCTTGAGTTTCTACCTCTCCCTACATAATTGACTTGAGAGGTTGTACTTCATCCTCAATCTTCTTGCCTTTCCCTTTCTTTTTAGACTTGCCTTTATCTGTGTATAGGGCAGAAGAGCTATTACCTCTTGATGAATCTCCATTTTTGTTGAGCTTGGCTTCATGGGTAAAGAGTTGCCCCATGAGTGGGGTGAGATCTGGAATCTACATGTCCATGTACAAGTCCATGGCAGTTGTAAAGTTCTCCTATTTGTCATCTGGTTTAATCCCATTGATTAATTGTCTCACAATGTGCTCCTCTTCAATATCCTCTCCTATGCTTGCCAATTAGTTAGCTACATCCTTGAATTTGGTCACATACTCTGAGATGCCCTGCTTGGGTTGCTTCCTTTGAGTGGTAAACTCAATCCACAATTGGTTCTTCCCAGCCCTTGGGTTGGAAGAGAAATATAAAGACAATGTTTTCCAAGTCTCTTGGGATGTCTTACAGTTGCTAATGTGTGGAAGAAGAAAATCAGAGATTGAGTTAAGTAAGTATGACCTTGCCAATGCATCTTTTGCACACCTTGAATTCAGTCTTTCATGCTCCTCTCTTGTAGGTTGTCCTTTGCTTCTGAAAATGGGCATCTCCTCATATCTTGAGATTTATCCATAGGGACTCCTTTCTTGCAAGTATGTCTTCATTCTTAAGGACCATGCTTGATATTTGTTCTTGTCCAATTTATCAAGGAAAGAAGGAAAACCATCTCCCATTTTACCTTAACTTTGCTCTCATACCATTGTTGGGAAAGATGGATGGACACTCCAGAAAAATGAGTTGGTACTGCTAATAGTTGCTTTGTACGAGCCCTCTTTAGCTTCAGAGTTGAGTTGTGAGCCCTCTTAGCTTTCCAATGACACTAAATAAGTGCCTATGTACTTCGGAAATGATGTGAGTAATGTTTGATTCAAAACAAACTACTTCCAAGTTCACAATCTAATGAAAACCTTCTATTTTGGTTCACACACTTGCTCCTTGTTAAGCTCAGTGCTTCCAGTACAGTAGGAATTAGAAAAATTCCTTTTGGAGATATTAACTTAGCTTCATAAACTAATGATTCCAAGTAGAATCACTTAAAATGATTGACTATACACAAAGCAATCAATTTAGCAAGTGTAGGATTACCCCTGATTTTTTAGGATCTCTACAGAGAATTACCAATGATCAGTTTGATGCACTTTTCTCCCCATCCACTAAATGGAATGTCTTCCAAATTTTTTGGCACGTAACAGAATGAGAGCGGATTCCAATGAGCTATAGAATACTAAATGTGGTGGAGTATTGAGTGAGATATGAGCAATACAAAATGATTATTCTGAGTGACAATGACAGAGAGATCAACAGATATAATGAGTGATCTATTGTATTGTGAAACAATGTTGTACATGATCATTGGCATGATAATCAATGCTCAATGATCAATAGAGGTGTACGCTATGATGTGAGCCTCACTCCCTTGAAATGTGATCAATCAAACACTCGGGATCGTAGTGATCTCTAACCGCGCGTTTTTGCATTCATCTTTTATAGATGTTCATTCAAAATTTGAATTTGAATTCAACTTTGGCTCTCACTAAAAAGTGATCCACTAATCTAGGAGATACTCTCTAAGAAATTGTAGCTTTACCAATCCAAGTAACTCTATGATTTTAGTGGGTTTTACAAATATTCTTTCGAGTCAATCTAACTTTTACAAATGGTAAAAGGTAAACAATCTATAGCAATGGTTCTCATGGAACTTTAATTATTCCTCTCACATGCCTTGCCAAGTGTGTAGGCTTGGCATTTTCACCAACATGTATGTATGTGCATGTGCATGTGTATGTGTGTGTATATGTATGTATGTGCATGTGCATGTGCATGTGTAAGTGTATATGTGTGTATATGTGTATGTGCATGTGCATGTGTATGTGTGTATATGTATGTGCATCTATATGTGTAAGTGTGTATATGTGTGTATGTGCATGAATATGTGTAAATGTATGTATGTGCATGTGTGTGTATGTGTATCTATGTGTGTACGTATGTGCATATATATGTGTATATATGTGTATACGTGTGTATATATACATATGTGCATATGTATGTGTACGGTGTATAAACATATACAAGTGTATGTATATGCATGTGAATATGTATGAAACATGCATGTACATGTGGATGCATTTCTATTTGCATCCATGTGCATGCATGTGGATGTGCATATACATGTATTTAAGTATATGTTAATGTTTGTATGTGTATATATATATGCAATAATGCATGCATACAAGTCTTTTTATTTTTATCATGTATAAGTGTATATGTGCATATCAATAAGTGTGAGTATGCTAACTAATGAAAATAACACAATTCAAATTATATACAAAGAATGGAAAATCTACTTACAAGAGTTAGCCATATTTTTTGCTTGGTTAGCTTCTTGAATAACCTACAATAAAGAGAGAGAGAGAGAGAGATAATTCAAAGAAAGAAAGAGGTAGAAAGAGAGAAATAGAGAGAGGGAGAGACAATAAGATAGAGATTACACCAAACAACAATTTTGCAAACGATTGTTTTAGCTCCTAAGCGCAGCGCAATTGCGAACATTGGAGAGCTCTTCGATCAGATGCCTGAAGATGCCGATCAAAGAGCCTCCAATGTTTTAATTTTTGTCGTCAAAAAGCCATCGTGTAAGCGATGGTAAGGCATCAAAGCACTGCAATTGGCATCACATAAGGGATGTTATTTACCATCGCGTATGCAATGCAAAAAAGCATCGCTTATGTGACACTTTTTTAAATCATCGCTTTGGTGATGCTCACTACGCGCGTCGCACATCCCATCATGCCACATCTCGATAAAAACATCGTTTTGCTCATCGTTTAAATGACGGTCTATGCACGATGCAGCTTGTGATGCCTTTTGCAATTTTATAGCGATGAAATTGTGGCGCCTTAACTGTTGTTATATGCCCGTATTCTTTGTAGTGCTTAAAGCTTTCAAGTTTCATGGCGAAGGATTCAAGCTTTAGCTTATGGAAATTTAGATTTAGACACACCTCTCACCTAGCTAAGATCTCCTCAAGTTATCTTATCAAGGGTTTACCTATGAGATGTTTATGAGATGTTTATAAGATTCTACTTGTGCGATCTCTCAGCGTGGATATTCTCAAATCTTTAGAGGTTCCCACCTATCACATGCATTCATTCTATCTATCTGGCATGGAATTTATCTCGTCCACTCTGATCTTATTTTTTTCTTGTACCTCATTGATGCCATTCCTATGGATGTTTGATCCATCTAGTGGACATCTTATGGAGTAACTAGAAATCACACATGGTCGATCCCACTTGGAGTCTATGGATTTCCACATGGAGGCTTTCTTTTGGCGCTGCCATTGCTATTGCTACACTCATGGTTAATCTTTCTCTCATACCCTAGCAATCTCCATAATATACAAAATGGAGCTATAGAGGGGGAGAGGAGAATATGATAGTGCATCTTCCATTTGTCTCTAGAAGACACTCCATTTGCATTTTCTACTATATTTCATTGTACTTGGGTACCTTGCCATTTGCTTCTACTTGTGTATTCATTATCCTTCAAGGAGAATTATCCCACATATGATGTACTTTGGAGAGACCTCTCCAACTCTATATAAGAATATGTATAATGGAACTTAAATGATATACAACAAATCCATGTTTCTATTCACAAATGTGCTCTCAGATTGAATCTTATATGGAGAACTAGATAGACGATAGATAAGGGTTATAGCATAGCACAATGAGCATTATGTTTCTATCATTTACTGGTATAAATACTCATATAATATGATCCTAGATTAACAAGACAACATTATTTTATGTTCCTCAAAGCTTGGGTTGGCTTCCCACATGATTTAAGTCACACTGACCTTATTTTCATACATGCACAATCCAACACGGTCGCACACACACACATACACGCACAGATACATACATACACACACCTCTCTCTCTCTCTCTCTCTCTCTCTCTCTCTCTCTCTCTCTCTCTCTCTCTCTCTCTCTCTCTCTCTCTCTCTCTCTCTCTCTCTCTCTCTCTTTATATATATATATATATATATATATATATATATATATATATATATATATATCATCGGTAAGCCTCCTTTGATATTTGAGTCATGGGGAACAACAGTTACATATACTTATATTTTCTCAAATGCAAAAGCAATTATCCACACGTTCGAAGTCATCTTAGGGCGTCAATAGAAATTATGCCCTATTACCGAATGTCAAAATTAAAATAGATTGTTCTAATATATCCAAGATCTAGGACACATATGGTCACGATTTCCACCATCTTGGTCAAATGGACCTTCATGTGCTCAACTTCCAAAACCCGCAATATTTTCTACTTATAAGTAGGTCCTTAAAATTTGTACTTTCCTAGATCATTACTATGATCAAATAAAGATATTGTTTTCACCATGTTTTACAACCCCCCTACCTTGCCCCCTTGACGTTGAGATGTAGCAAACTAATTCCTTGTTTCTACGCCAAGTTCTTGAATATTTATTTGAACTAGATCATTTGTGTGCACATTCGCAAAGAATATCAACTCCATCCTCCTTCTCTAGATTACATACCAAATGCAATGTCCCATTCTTTGTTACTTCCAATATCTTCTCTCTTACTTCCCGTACCTTTAACAAGGCTTTTGTCAACAATTGCTTGAACATGTCGTTACAAAATAGATATATGGTTTGGTTCCACATACATACGCAAGATTAATGATGAATCTCTTATATTTCCCTATGTTTAATGGTGTTAGTGTGTCTCCTTTACACTCATTCACTATGTATGACTTCTATATCTTCTTGCACTAGTCTTTTATGAGGAGCTCTTGATACTTGCAAAACTCAAATACCCAAAACCTAATGGAGTAGGCCTAAGTGTATCATCCCAAGCTCTAAGATCAAAGAATAGTAAGCTTCGTGTCGAATCTGTCGATATGAACCGTGGTCCGTCAGGCAGAGATAAAGAGAATCCGTTGAATCCGTCGATATGAGCCCTCAGGCAGAGATAAAACGAATCCGCAGGATCTGTGTCTGTCGTCTCATGAGAGTCGGCAGCACGATCGAGCTAAGAGAAAGCCTTTCCTCATCCGAAATTTTGCCGGACTCTCTCTCTCTCTCTCTCTCTCTCTCTCTCTCTCTCTCTCTCTCTCTCTCTCTCTCTCTCTCTCTCTCTCTCTCTCTCTCTCACATATGGGCTGGCCGTTTGCTCCCTCCCTAGCATGCAGACTTCCGGCGCTGCTGTTGTTTTTGATGGTGGGGGAGAACAGAGGATCGCCGCACAAGAAGCAAAGCATAGAAGCTCTCTTGCACTTCAAATCGTTGATCAGGGATCAGCAGAATGAGAGCGTGGGCACTTGGCAAGAAAGCAGCGACTACTGCAACTGGAGAGGAGTGAAATGTGACAACAGGGGGCGGGGACTAGTGGTGGCCTTGTCGCTGCAGGGCGTCGGGCTGGAGGGCACCATCTCCCCTGCCCTCGCGAACCTTAGCTTCCTGCGTTACCTGGACCTCTCGAATAACAACATCTCCGCGGCCATCCCATCTGCTCTTGGCAACCTCATAAATCTTCGGCATATCAACTTGTCCTTCAACAGGCTCACTGGTACAATTCCGCCTTCGTTTTCGTCTTTACAGATTTTATGGTACCTACATCTTGAGGGAAACGGTCTCTCTGGAGCTATCCCCCCTGACCTTTCCAATTGTACTTCCCTCCAGCAGCTCAATCTTGCGCAAAACCAACTCTCAGGAAGCATTCCTGCCTTTGCTAACCTTAGCTTCCTGAGTTATCTGGACCTCTCGAATAACAACATCTCCGGTGGCATCCCATCTCCTCAAGGAAATCTCATCAACCTTTGGTACATCGACTTGTCCATCAATATGCTCATCGGCTCAATTCCGCCTTTGTTTTCCTCTTTACAGAGCCTATGGTACCTAAACCTTCGAGGGAACAGTCTCTCAGGAGCTATACCTCATGGCTTATCCAATTGTACTTCCCTCCATATGCTCAATCTTGCGCAAAACCAGCTCTCAGGCAGCATTCCTGCAACGTTTGGGGCTCTGAGTCTGCTTCAAGCTCTGTCGATCTCCTCCACTAACTTGACGGGTTACATTCCCTCAAGTCTCTGCAACTGCTCCAACTTGATAGTGCTCGACCTTTCCTCCAACACTCTAAGTGGTTCTATTCCAAGTGAAATCGGAGCTGTCCCGTTCACAGGTCCGTCTCTGGACGCTGATAATCAATTTCCTCCAGACTTGATCGGCCAACTAAACCTGCGTGATAATGCTCTGCAAGGGCCAATCCCCTCCTCTCTTGCTAATTGCTCCGGAGTACAATATCTGTATTTGAACTTCAACAATCTGACAGGTGCCATACCCAATGAACTAGCCAAACTACAGAATCTAAAGGAGCTATATTTGACCCAAAACAATCTTACGGGTCGAATTCCTGAGTCGTTGGGGGAGCTCTCCTCCATCCAACACCTCCTGCTTAATTATAACTATCTTACGGGCATGGTACCCGAAAGCCTCCAAAATCTGACGGCTCTGGAACTGTTGGATTTTGGTTTCAACATGCTTTCCGGTAGCATTCCTCGTGGCTTCGGACGTTTTGCGAATCTGCAGAACCTCTCTTTGATTTACAACAACCTATCAGGCTCATTACCAGTATCATTAGCCAATGCCAGTAATCTGTTGACTCTTGACCTTGACAACAACCAGTTTACCGGACGCTTACCCACATACCTTGGAGGTTTTCCAAAGCTGTACTACCTAAACATATCGTCCAACTACTTCAGTGGGCCATTGCCAGAGGCCTTTGCTAATGCATCTGCCATCTACACGCTGTACATGGCAAAAAACCAGATCACAGGGTCCATACCTCCGGTATTCGGCAGCTTGACCAATCTTCAACGGCTCGACCTACACGGAAATCAACTTAGTGGGTCAGTCCCTAAGGAGATTGCAAAGTGCATCTCTTTATCGGTGCTCAATCTTGCAGAAAACAAGCTGGAAGGCCCTCTTCCACCGCAACTTGGCTATCTCTCGTCCTTACAGTATCTATACTTGGAAGGGAACACATTTACGGGCGAAATTCCTTCGAGTCTCGGCAACTGTCAGAGGCTGTTGGACTTGGATCTGTCGCGAAACCATTTCGCAGGTTCCATTCCACCATCTTTATTAAATCTTCCTGCCATTTCGTTAGGGCTGACCTTATCTCACAACTTTTTATCTGGACCTATACCAAATGACTTCAGCAATCTCCAGCAATTAGAGGCCATTGACTTGTCTGCTAATCAGCTTTCAGGATCCATGCCTTCCTTTGAGGGATGTCTCGCATTGCAGACTTTGAATCTGTCACACAACAATATAGTTGGACAGATACCGGTAACATTAGGACACCTTCCAAATCTCCACTCGTTGGATCTCTCCTCGAATAACTTGACCGGACAAATACCCTCTGCCCTTGCTGCGCTCAAGATAGGAGCATCCTCATTTGCAAACAACCCTGGGCTTTGCGGGCAGCCACTTCCCAGGTGCAGCCCTCTTGAACCCGTTTCAAGTCATATAAACAAGCCAGTTATCATCATTTCGGTTGCCATAGGAGGCTTCGTCATACTACTGGCATTTACGGCATGTATCTTCTTTTGGCGCAAGGGACGTGCGACAGTTCGTACAGAAGAGGAAAGTCTCCCTCGAGGTAATCCCTCCATTCTCTTTAAAGAGGACTTGTGCAACTTCCAAAAGTTATTTTGTTTAAAACATTTTAGGAAAGATCACAAGTTTCATCATGTCCCCAATTCAGCATTTCTAGGTTTTTGCGTCTATTCTAACGATCAGCCGAGCGTAAAGAGTGACAATTCTGGCTACATCTGCACTTGCCAGGATCAACGAGATGTGTTTTTTTTCTCTCTTGAGGATGAGAGTTTCAGAAGTGTTCAACATTTGGCTGCAAAAAACTTGTATTAGCTTTACTATCTGTGACTAGTGAGGATTGACTGTATGCTGGTGTATATGGTCAGGTTCAATTAAAACATCTTCGTCATTGCCAGTAACAACAGAACAGCTTGTTGCCGGCACAGGAGGCTTCGATGAGCGAAACCTGATAGGAGTTGGAGGTACAAGCAAAGTCTACAAAGCCACTCTTACAAATGGGCTAGTGGTGGCTGTAAAGCTTTTTGATTGGAGTACAAATGCTGAGAAAGCCAACTACTTCTTCCAGAAGGAGTGTGAGACTCTAGGTAAGCTGCGACACAGGAATCTTGTCCGTGTCCTAAGCACTTGCTGCAACACTGAGATGAAAGCATTGGTACTGGAATACATGCCGTGTGGAAGCCTTGAGAGTCTTTTATTCGAGGGTGACAACAATGGGCTCAGCTGGCGCATGCTTCTCAACATAGCACTAGATGTTGCGCAAGCCTTAGTGTATCTGCACCACGAGTGCACTGCACCTATAATCCATTGTGATCTGAAGCCAAGCAATATCCTACTCGATGAAATGTATATTGCGCATGTCTCAGATTTCGGCATAGCAAGAATTCTTGAGCCTGGTGTTAGCTCGTATTCGGCATCGTACTTCAGAGGAACCGTCGGCTATATTGCACCAGGTCTGCTTTTCCTTCATGCTTGATATGCATCTCCACTCAAAATATACATGTCTCTCCTCATAAACCTTCCTTTTAACATACTGACCACCCCTTCTTTCAATTGACTCTTGTGCAGAATGTGCAGCATTCTCTCAGTACTCGATCAAGGGGGACATATATAGCTACGGGATCGTTCTTCTATGCATGCTCACAGGGAGGCGTCCGACGAGCGAATTCTTTTGGGAACAAGGAGTAGAGATGCACACATGGGTAAAGCAGTTCTTTCCAGATAAATATGAAGAGACATTAAGTAAGAACTTGCGAATGGACATATTGGTGAGCGACAAGGTAGAAGAAGCTTTGCAACTCATGGAACTGGCTCTATCCTGCATCGTGAAGGATCCGAAACAGAGACCGACGGCCCAACAGATCATTCGGACACTAGTCCATTTGAAGTCATCCAAGAGCTTATCGCTAAGCAATCAAGCTAGCCAATCCAGCCATGGAAGCCACTCCATCATCAGTTTTCAAAGTAGTAAAGAGAGCTCTATGACCGTCTTTCATCAAGATCAAGAGATACAACCTCTCTAAAACCTCAATCGACTCACAGGATCTTTACGAAAATTATTATGTAAAACAAGCAGAGCCAATGTTAAAACAAGACAAACTCACATGGAGCCTTATTAAGCTTTGGGGTACACATCAACATTAGTCAAGATAAATCTCTAACCATCTTTCTTGATATCAAGAAGTATAGAATTAAAAAAAATGTCTGGAGTCATTTTTATAAGACTTACGATCCAAAGCAATCAAAAGTTAATAATTAGAGAACACACATAAAATGGAGCCTTACTAAGCTTTGTACATCATATCCAACTGATAATCACAGTAATTTTGTTTTCTATGATCTTAAATGCCATGTAAGCTCAATAGATCCTTTCATTTATGAAGATAAATAATTCCATGCCACTCATTTATCTTTAACGTTGTCAAAAGCTATCTTCAGGGTGTCTCTTATTATTGATTTACATTTTCTTTATCACCCAATTTATGCACTATATTGTTGTATTTAATCAATCGTAACATCATCTCTGCGAAATCAAGAAATTGTTGGGACGACTTCTAATTACACCTAGTAAAAAAAAACGTTTCTGTCATGGTAGATGAAAATCTCACAAACAAATGAAGAATTCATCTAAATTTGTTTTTAGGGAATATTCTTTATGTATAAGAAGAGAGAATTTTCGTTAGGATGTGCTTGGTTGGAATAGTAGATAGCCACGTGCGTAATGATACAAATTTTAAATTAACTAGTTTAGGGAATATAAAACATAATTTATATGTTTCGTTGCTTAAAATAGCGAAGACTTCATCTAAAACCTAAGTACATCTCAAACCATTGTTTAAAAAACATAGATTAACATGGAGCAAGGTTTGGGCTACACATCAATAGCACTAAAGGTGATTCTCTAACCACCATTGGCCTCAAAATCAAGAAGAATTAAATCTCTAAAACATTGAGTGGGTGACGTTATCTTTTAAGTCTTACTATCATAAATGAAAAAGATAAAAATCTAAATGTTTATAAAACCTACATAAATATTTTGGCTAATTAATCTTTGCTCTACATATCAAGCTGATAATTATATTGATTGTCATTCTTACCCTTGCATAGATGGAGAATTACTAACGATCATCTAAGCTCAATGGATTTTTCACTTTCGTAAATAGATACATGCATTTTTTTCTTCTTTCCTATTTCCAACTCCATCTTCAAGGTTATGAAGTTCTCTTAAGTCAGCCCTTTATTTGTGAGAGTCATATGGAAACTATGGCCATGGATGATGGATCTACCTATACTAGAATTAAGTCTAAGGATGGAATGCAATCACTTCAAGTCATGATGGTAGGAGTGAATCATCTTAGGAATCCATTGTCAATTAGAAAGAAACCTATTGTTACTCAGGGTCATGAGCATGCTTGTAGTGATTGTGCACCTTGATTCATGTTTGGAGCTACATATGATCAAAATTTCAGATAGAATCCATTGTTGAGCGGTTAAACAGTCGACAATCAACCAACCTACACAATACTTTGTCACTTTGTTTTCCACATTCTAGATTAGATTTTCTTCATAAGAGTCAATTATCCAAGTCTTTTATCCAAAAAACCCAAAAAATTTTATAAAACCAACAAAATCATGAACATGATGCGCACATTGTGCATGTGATTGAGGGATCTCACTGTTTCTCTACTCTCGAGGAGTTAGAGTTATGTCTTCAGCAAAATTCTAGTTCCCATATTATTCTTCTTTCTTCCATTAATGAGTATGCTATAATCCAAGACTATGCTCTCAAAGTTGATAAGTGCTCAAAATTTAACCAAATACATGATGTCTTAGTTGTAAAAAAGTACAAACCAATATACAAAAAGAATCAAACCCATAGCTCAACCCTTACCCCAAGGAGATAATGAAAAAAATATTGATTTGAAAACAATCCAATTGTTTGGGAGAAGAAAAACATAGGACATACATTCACCGATGAGACAATCAAATAGGTGAAAATTGGTAAAGATGATGACTTTCTTTTGCCAGTAGAGAGAGATAAATTTGAGAGAGTCATACATAGCCATGGAAAAGTAATTGTTATCTTTCGAGACATGTTAAGGGTAAGGTTAAGAATCCACAACGAATCTTAGGAAAGTGAGGTCTTCAATTGCAAGTAATGAAGGAAATGCATGAGACATTATGGGTGGGTCATAAAGGATTTTTTGGAATATATGGAAAAATTAGAAGTACCTATTATTGGCCTAGGATGTATATTGACATTAGTAGCTATGTTTCTAAATGTTCTACTTGTCAACTTCATTCATCAGTCAAACATAGAGATCCATTGCATCCAACTTATCCAGCTTGTATTCACTACAAGTGGATAGAACATCTTGTAACTACGCCTAAAGGTATTGACAAAATGTGCTTCATTGTACTTGCAAGAGAACGTCAGATATTCTAGAGGCCAAAGGTAAAATAGAGAGAGGACATCCACCTATTGTGAAAGCCATATCTAAATCATGTAACGGTGATATTAAACAATGGCCTAGATTCTTAGCCTTTGCACTTTGGTTATATAGAATGACGTGCACACATACCATAGGGTATATGCCTCTTGAATGCATGTACTATCAAAAACCATTGTTTCCAATTCATTCGCATATTTTTGCATGGTCAAATTTACCTTGGTCTGAAAACATTTCTACTTTTTGAGTTTGCACATTAAACAATTAGAACAAGGTAAATTAAGACTTGATGATGCTGTTGAAAAATTAAGAGAATCTAGAGTGAAAAACAAGATTTACTTTGACAAAACTCATTGACAGCATCCTAAGCCGATTGAAGTAGGAGATTAGGTGCTCATTTAGGATAGTACATTTGACTCTGAATATGATGCACACAAAAAAGTCACTCAACGGTGCTTTGTGCCATACATTGTATCAAAGCTCAACAACAATGGTACATACACTCTTTGTGAATCAAATGGTGTTGCATTAAAAGCTTTGATTGCAGGTAAAAGGATAAAGCTATTTAAGAACGTGATAATGACTAGTACATTTTGGATGAGGACATTGAAGAAGATGACAACAATGAGGCCTATTCATAAATAGGAGTATCCATGAGAAAAATTAAAATAAAAAAATAAAAAAAAGAATATCATTTCTTTTTCAGGTTCATGTTTTTATAATTTCATTCCACTTTTTTTTCCCATTCTTGCTTTTCCAATTTCACTTTATGCATGTTTTTTTCAATCTTTGCATTGCATTGCATATCCACATCACTTGAGTCGAAAAGGCAAATGATGATTTCTTTACTTGTGTAAAGTTGTATCTTACATAGCAATTTATCTACTAAGAAATCAGTTATAATCTAGGATTACGGAAATATAGAGCGTGTAGACTTGGGGGTTTGTTCTGATAACATGACTTTCATATATGAGCATGCATATGTATCCTGTATCAAAAGCATAATTGTTGAAGTCCTAGCTCCTCCTACTGCATGTTTCTACATCCTTAGTCTACTTCACCACACTTGTATCAGAGTTCAAATGACTGTTCTCCATCATACAAAATGGTTGTACCTTGTATCAGGGTTTAATTTTTCCACATCATCAAAAAAAAGAAAGAAAAAAAGAAAAGATACTATACGTTACCAAGAGGTTTAAACTTTCTTTCAACCCAAAAAAGTGAATGTAACCATAAAGTCACCAAATCATCTAAAAAAAAAAGTCAAAGGAAGCTAAAGAGGCATAGAAGAATTCTTACACTTATGTGTTCCTCAAGTAGCTTTGATGTGAGCAAGCTCCACGAGCATGGTATGGCAAAATCCATAAGCACTTGATTGCTCTTGGCTTCACATGTAGTCCAATTGAAAGCACGTACACTCTATGTACACAAAAATGGGGATAATTTTATAGTGCTTGTTCTTTATGTCCATGACATACTCTTGACTGGGTCATGTGATGCAAAACTTGACATTGTTATGGCTGATTTGCAGCATACTTTTGATGTCACTTATCTTGGTCTTTTGAGCTACTATCTTGGCATCCAGTTTGTATCCGTTGAGGGGGGAATTGTTATGCATCAAGCAAAATATGTTGAAAAACTACTTTAGCATTTTGACTTCGAGGATTGCAAGTTAGTTTGCACACCAGTGGAGACGGGGTTCAGGTTCTCAGTTGAGGATTCCAGTGATGCATTTGACACTTCTCTTCATTAGCAAGCTATGGGATGTCTTATATATGCATGCAACACAAGGCCAAATATACAGTATGCAGTTTCCTAGTTGAGTTGATTCATGCATAGCCCTAGCACTAAGCATTGGCAAGTGGTGAAACGTGGGTTTAGATACCTTCGAGGCACTTTGAGCTGAGGTCTCTTTTATGGAAGAGATATTCAGCCATGCTTGCATACTTTTACAGATAGTGATTGGGCTGGTTGTTATGATACTCGTGTGTCCACTAGTGGCAATTTCTTTTTCCTTGGAGACTCATGCATATCTTGGTTGAGTAAGAAGCAACCTACAGTGGCAACATCCAGTTGTGAAGATGAGTATAGGGCAATTTTCACAGCTACAGTGGATTGTATATGGCTGAGATGCCTATTGATGGATCTTTGCATGGAGATTGATGTTGCTACACATATTCTCACTGATAGTCAAAGTGCTTTGGCTGTTGCACTAAACCCAGTGTTTCATGCACAGACCAAACATATTGAGGTGCATTATCACTATGTGAGAGAGAACCTTCATGCAAAAGATATTGATTTGGTATATGTGCCTACACAAGATAATGTGGCAGACATATTCACCAAAGCTCTTCCACAGGAAAAGTTTGAAGCTTTTCGCAAAGCTTTAGGCTTATTACCTTGTGGGGGCTAATATGTCACTCCACATTAGGGGAAAAAATGAACCCTGAATGGGCCTTTTAGATTAAGGAGTGATTAGTGATGGACCAATCAGAAGAGGGTGGTGGCCACAGTCTATGCCCTATAAAATACTAGGCTGAAGGGTGGAGAGGGGACATATTTCTCCCTTATTTAATGAGCTGCTTCTAGAGAGAGAATGAATCTCGTAACTCAGTTGGGTCCAAAAATTCAAAATTTTTGAAAAGTTAAAAAACTCATCATAACACCTGAAAATGGACCCCCCATTACTTTTTAGGGTCAAAAGTACTCTTTTTGACCCCAAATTCAAAATCCGTGCATGTTTTGAGCTGAAAAAAATGAGTTTTTTCAAAAATACTCAAAAAAGAGTTATTTCCCTCCGAAACCTCACATTTTCATACCCAGGTCCCAAAAAGTCATCTTTTCCCACTACTTTCACTCTGTAGCACACCATTGAAGCTCCTATTTCTACACTCCAACCTACCTGCATCTCCTATCTCGAATTACTGTTGTAGCTTGAAGACCTTTAGCTTCAATGGCAACATCTAAAGCTTCTAGGCGACCAAAAGATGAAATCCTCACATTAAGATGTCACAATATCAAAGCCACAGATGGGCAGTGGCTATCACATGAGTACTCCAAAGGTGCATGGGTGTACATGCAACCCTCTAGAGTTGGGCCTCATCGAGTTAGAGATCGTGGAAACTTAGATCTTCATTGGAAGGGAAAGTTACTTGGCTTCAAGAAGCATAGAGACAATGGGATGGTTTCTATTGTACAACATGTTTTTACAATGGCAACTATGAAACTTGAAAACTCTAGTAGTATGAGATATCCTGTGAACTGTAAGTATTACTCTACAATATTTTATGTTTTCTTGTGTCGGATATATTTCTGAACTATTTAGATATGTTTTTGTTTGTTTCAGATGTATTTCCTTCTACTTTGGTGGAAGAGCAACCACTTCATAGTCTTACAGGTACTTTCCAGGCATTGCATGCAGATGTTGGTGCACTAGTCTTTCCAAATATATCTCCTGCTCAACTTTACCATGATAGATTTTTCTTTTACACACATAGATATGTTGTACCCTCTACAATGAATGGTTTTGGAAGGTTAGAGAGAATTGAAGTACATTCTCTTCTTAGCTTGGAGTGGCCAAAACCTGATATATGGTACGTATCATCTTTGAAGCAAAAGATGGTAATGGATATACATAACTCTTTGAAATTCACAAAAGTGTCTAGGTCTGTAGGTTTGCACTGGTCTTTTCCCATTCATTGTTTTGTATATTTATTCCAAGGATTCTCATTCCAAGAGACTTCCACCATGTTCATGTGTAAAGATATCACATATGAGCAAGTCGAAAGTCTTCTTGGTGAAAATTGGGGTTTGATGGAAGGAATTGCAAAAGGTGATAAATATCTCTGTAAAATAGGTGGAACAGGTATAGCATTTCGATATTTGAAACAACGTACTTCATTATACATCAGATTCTACTATGATCGTTGGATGTGCAAACTTGGCAAATGGATACCATTTCAAAGTTCAGAGGGATCTTTGCATTCATTTGAAATAAAACTTAGATTGCCCAACAATGAAACAGAAACTATTTTAGTGAATAATCATTGGACCTTGGCTAATCTGAGAGAACACTTGATGATTATGGGGTTTGAAGGACTAACTCAATCCATCTTCAAAATTCAAGGACATAAGGTGACAAATGTTTCATGTTTTTGTTAAAGTAATCTTTTTGTGATTGTTTATTTTACTTTAATGACTTCAATTTGTTGCAAATTGATTACAGGTGGGCAGAAGAATGGAATACAAAATGAAAGTCCCTGTAGATTGGAGCAAAGATGGAACAGAGCTCTCATTGTCATAGTTCTTTTGCAACATGATAATGTCACTTCTTGGGCCCTAGTCATTGTATCTCATGGTTTTTGCACTTTCAAGAACCTTGTAAAAAGTAGGATAATTGATTCATGTTAGATATTGTATATACCTTATTCTCTGCAATGATAATTTCAAAACTTTTGGAATGTCAAAAATTCTGTTCACTACTTTGAAATGTGGTTGCTCATGTTTTTTTCTGTGCATTATTTTGTCATCCGAAACTCATTTTTTGAAATTGCACTTCTTTATTCTATACTTTTAAAAGTGGGCCCAGTCAATTTAAAAACTTGAAACTGCTATAAAAATGGCTCTATGTGCTCATTTCTCACATTTGCACTCTCAAAGAGCTAGAAAGCACAGACTGCAAGCCTCTAGAAATCTCGCGTGCAAGCAATGGCTGCTAGCACTTCCACTCCCATGAAATCTCCTCGAGATTTATTCATGGAGTTTTTGGAAACTACAGACTACAATGGTCGTACGGATTTGTATGACCTAGTCTGTAGAGTCCCTAATCTTGAAGGGACAATAGCCATGAATTCCGATGTGATCGATGAGATCATAGATTTTATGGAACTCTATATTTTAAGATATGCCATAGATATTCTAGCATATGAGTGTAAATGGGTCCCCTGTGACCTGCTTTTTTACATTCATAAAGGAGATGAGGCATTTGCGAAGCGCTTAAAGCGTTTCATGGCGATTGCTGAGGCTTCAGGGCACCTGTTAGATGACACAGTGCCCTTAATTAAACAATTAAATAAGAAAAGGAAAATGGGAAGAAAATATCTTTCCTACATAGCAACAACAATCTTTTTTGTCAATGAGGAGCCCGAACCTTCACCCATGGACCTACCCCATCTTGTTACTGGGGGTTTTGTAGATGACAAGAAGGAACCCCAGACAGAAGCTCTCAACTTATTAGAAGAGAGTCAAAAAATTTCCAGAGAATTTCCTCAAGGAGTAGTGGACAAATTAAAGGAAGCCAGTACACAGAAGAGTCCACCCTCCAACTTAGACCCCGTGGAACCCACTCTACCAGAGGTAGAGATGGAAATGTTTTCAGTTGTACTTGTTGATGGAGAGGAATTTTTGTTCCTGCACGATATTGAGAAGGCATTCGGTCTACGCCTCGACGAATGCCTTAGTATTTTCAGCTCAACCTCGGATGTTCCCATGGACAACACTTCTGACATTATCGAAAAGGCAACAATTCCACTTGGTGAATCAGTTGCGGACACCATTGCATTTGTGTGTGAAGAGATTTTGAGCCATGCCAACCAAGATGCCAGTGAAGAAGATCTAGCCACAGCAAGGGAAAGAATTTTGGAGAAGAAGATTCCAACATCCCCTGTTGTGGAGCAAAGTGGCATGGCCCATTCATCAATTCCACTAGATGCAATGGGAAGAGGAGAGGATGAAGACAGGCTTCAAGATGTAAGTCTCTACTGACATTTATGGTTGTCTCATATTCATACAAGATGTATCTATTTAATTTTATGATTGTCTATGTGCAGGAAACAATTGAAGGGGATAAATTTGCAGCAAGGAGTGGTGGTGACCGTGTTTCCCGGGGCCATGGCTCTTCCTTGGCACAGTACATTGGAAAATTGCCAAAGGAAGATTTTGTAATAATCCACAGGGACTTTTCCCCTCAAGGACACTTCATGACTTGGGGTATGAAGGCCTTGAGTAAAGTTTTGTGCCTATCTACAATAATGCAAGGGACCAATTGTATATTTCTAGTTAGGAAGTCCCTTGCCCTTACTACCCTAGGAGTTAACTTTAGAGGAAAAATATTAGGTCAAATAGGAATAGCTTTGGGTCTTGGATTGACAGACCCTCAATTAATATCCCAATCAGTTTTGACTTACCAATTGCCTCTATCTTTTCAGAGAAGAAAGAATGTAGTGGAGAGGCTCAAGGCCAAGAGCCAATTGTAAAAACTTTATAATACCAATGTTTTGTTTTTCCAATTTCCATGTGCATTCAATCTATTATATCTTTATGGTTTGACAATCTCATAACTTTTGCACAGTTTAATCAGCCTTTTTCCATTGTTTCTTGTAATTTGTGTTGCCCAAAATGCATGGAATGGCTAAGGAATGCAAAAAAAAGACCTGCCACAGAAACGCGGGGATGGGCCCTGCAAAACTTTTGCAGGGCCCATCCCCGCGTTTCTGTGGCTGGCCTTTTTTTTGCATTCCTAGGCCATCCTATGCACTAGGTTACCTGTATTGCAAGTCTATCTTCTCAATTAGCACCTTCACTTGGGAAAATGTGGAACACTCTTCTTATATGCAATAATTAGAGAAAATTAAGACTCCTCTGGGTGCATATAAGCATGCAGCAGTAAATCAGTGCATGTATGTATGTTCATAAACATTGCTTAGCTATTGGTCAGGGGTTTAGCATGCAGTGCACTCTAGCCAAGGCCAATCATATGCCCCCATGTGCATGGCATGGGTTTTCATGGCTTGGAAATGCCAAAAAAAGGCCTGCCACAGAAATGCGGGGATAGGCCCTGCAAAACTTTTGCAGGGCCCATCCCCGTGTTTCTGTGGCAGGCCTTTTTTTGGCATTTCTTGGCCATGAAATGCATTAAATAGCATTACCACTTACAACAAGTACAGAAAAAAGAATGATACAACTATGAAAAACACTTCAAAGATGTACTGGAAAAACACACCTACAAACATAGGAGAAATAAACTTCAAAACATCTACACTAAGAGATAAACATTTGGGAGAGCAAATATGAGAAGACAAAGATTATATTCATCATTTGGGTTTTACAAAATATTCATCGTATGGGATATACAAAAGGTTATCCAAACAAGGGAGTACAAATTATGGTTAATGGTTATTCCCTCTAATTCTCCTAGCTAGCTGCAAATCTTTAGGTTGTATTGTCACTCTCTTTGCATGGATGGCACATAGGTTAGAGTCCTCCAACATTGATATAAGATACGCCTCTGCAGCTTCTTGGAGAGCTTCAATGGCTATCCCTTGGATACAAAGTCCAGCGCAATAGCGTTGGATCTCTTCCTTCACAACTCTTGCAAATGACCTTCGTGGAATCAGAAGCTCCACAGACTTTTGATAGTGTCGAATCTCCGCAAAGGCTCTGGTTTGCTTTCTGCGCCTTTGTGGTGCTCTTGCATTTGGGGGGATGTTGGGTTGTGGTCGTTGTGGTCTACGACGTGGTTGATAGTTCTTCTTTCTTCTTGGAGGACGCCTAGATGGTCCTGCCTCATCATTTACTTCCTCTGCCCGACCTTGCTCTCTTTCTTCATCGGTTGGTCTTTGTCCTTGTCCTGGGGGGAGTGTCTTGCCTCCTTGTGTTACTCGATGGTTCACGGGGATATCATCATTGTTCCATGGTGGCTCCTTTATACTTTCTTCATCTGAGGAACTCGATAAATTTGATGTCTCAATCACAACTCGTCTATGTCCTCGTTGTTTGGGCCTTGCCTTCACTGGTGTCCTGATTGGGGGCTCATCATGAGATGCAGAAGGGGAATAATTTATTTATTGGGATACATCTCTCTCTGGTGAACCTTCATCCCCCCGCAATGCAATGCTACCGGACTGTGTCCCTGCACCCGAGTTTCGTCTTGAAGAGTGGCTTGTGGTTCGACGCTTCTTGTGGGGTGTCATCCATGTTGGGCGCTGAGTACCTTGCACATGGCTAGGGTAGACGACATGATCCTTCCTAGTAGTCTGCTTTGTGCGTGCCATTCTCTTAGATTGTAAAGTGGTAAAATGAGGAAGGACACCTCTATTTATAGGCTTTCACTTAAGAGTTGTCCTGTTCACATTCAAATGGATAAAAATTAGTTTTAAGACATTAAAAGTATATTCACAAAAATAGTAGAATTTTATTTGAAGTGAAAGGGGTTATAAAAACCTTGAAAAGTATAATGCATTTTAAGAGTTTGGAAATTATTTCCAAGCAGAACCCTCGCGGACTCTTTGTGAATGCCATTGGGCATGATGTTCGGACCCTGACGATGACATCCACTTCTCTCTTGCAATATCATGTTGTAGCTTTCGTGTAATCTTTGCTAGTTGTGACTCACATGCCTTTTCCATTACATATTTTCTAGCAAATGTCGCACGAAAGAACCAATTGAACATTTCTTCTAAATAGTTTGATTGGAGTAGACCACCCCCATGATGAGTGTTTTTAAAGTAAACACCTCTAGCCCTGTAATGTGACTTCTCCATTCCTTGTGTACTAAAAATTTCCAGTGACCCATATCGATTCATAAAATGTGCTCCATGTGCAAAAAGAATATGCTATGATCTGGTCAATAAGATATACACATAGTGTTTAAGACCAAATAAAAAAATGTAAGCGAAACTTACTATGTAATGTGTAATGTTGCTTTCTCCCCAAGATAAGATGAATGACTGTGTAAACTCCTTCAAAGTCACTTGGAATAATTCTCGTCGTGAAGCATTAGTGGAAGCCAAACACATCAAATGTAACAAATGATCGAACGATGACCAAACCTTCTTTCGCTTGTTAATGAGATCAACCTGACTATCATTGTCAGTTGTAATTGAACAGAGGTCCTTCCAAAGCTCCCATTTCCCATCATCTTGATTATTCACATCTTTTTTAAAGAAATGTCGTGCCTTCTTCCCAGTCATTGAAACTTGTTGTAAAATCTCTTGAGACTCACCATACTTCTTAACAACTAAAGATACGTGGCCACCATGACAACCTATAGAATTCAAAAGATCTTCTATTTTCTGGATTGCTATTGTAGACCTCTCTAGTGGTTTCATTGCAAATGCATATTCAACATGGAGCTTCAAAAGCCTATCAAAGATCCTCATGAATGCATGCAAAGTACAAAAGTGAACATTGACTAATGGAAATGGGATAATGGGGTTCCAATCATTGCTTATTTTATCACGAGTCAGTTCCTGTAACATTGGACACCTCAAAAGTGATATCTCCCATTCCCTGTGATTCAACGAGTCTGTTTCATCAATTTCTTCAGAGTCATCAACTCTCGTCAATGCCCTTGCATGTTTAGACTGTCTCTTAGATCCTTTGTAACCTTGTGTACAATGTGGGCAAGGATAGAGAGAAGATGCTCCTTGTTTACAACCTAACATGCATTTTATACTCTTAAGGTCTCCACCCAAATGCCATTCTACATCAAAATCACCTATATCATCTACAAAAAGTTTTTGCCCATGTATTTGAGAAGAGATTACTTCCGTAATCCACGGAGTCCTACTAAAAATCCATGAAATAACATTATTTGTTTCTTTGGGAACTTCTATAGCACCTAACCACCAGATATCTCTCTCTGATTGCACATTGTAAGTCAAATGGTCCCTCCCTCCTAAAGTTTCATCACTCATTGCATGGTCCATAATTTCGTTCATTAGCGTCACACTCAACCTTTCTAGTCGCCGACCCTTTATGATTTGACACTCATCAAGCTTCAGTATGAACTTTAACTTAACATTACAGTCTGCACAAAAGAGAAAACATTATCTTAATATGACACTTGAATGCAATAGAACTTCAACACCAAATAAAATGTAGTAGGGGTACCTTTGATTGTTGAACTATAAAAGTGAACCATTGCTTGTTGAAGCTTCTGAAGATCCACAAATATATTGTTGAATTTAGTGTAAGTAAATCCTTGTGTAGATAGGATTTTTGATTGCTTCTTGGGAATATTTGGATGATAAATAGAGGCAGGCATAGTTTCTTCTATGAATAAATATTGTCCAATAGTAGGAGTCACATCCTCATTTGAAGTTTTTTTATTGATAGACAATTTATATGGGCATGGAAATATACTTTGAGAAATACCTTGTGATTGTAAGGCTTGCCTGAGAAGGGTGTACATTGCAGTATACCCATTTCTACTGATGCCTGCTTCGTCACATATTGCCTGCACATCTTGCACTGTGATAAGATTTTTTAACTTCTTTGAAAACTCAGCTTCAACAACAACTCTAATACACTTTCCTATGTGTGAGTCTAAAGCAGAAGTGATTTCTTTGGTGTTTATACAGCTATTCATCAGCTTGAATTGGTCTTGTGTTGTTGATGAAGCAGTTATGTCTTCAATAAACGACCTACACAATGAAATATTCCATTACAAATCTTCATTAAAACATATAAAAGTAAAACAAACACTCACCTTGTTGCATATATAGGTCGTTTGCGTGCTCCACCACCTTTTGAAAGAGCTTCAAAGGATGACAATGATCTTTTCCTATGTCTCATACCAAGTGGAGTCTCTTTCAGCTGCTGGAGATTGGCAGTTAACTTTGAAATTGTGCTTTGTTTTGCTTCAGTATCCTGTTCCAAATCTGCAAGTTGTTTTTGTAAAGATATGATTGTGCTTTCTAAAGTGACCACCCTCATATGATGGATGTGATGTTGTTGGAACCAATACTTAGCAGTAGCAAGTGTATGTGTAGATAATCTCTTGCAGTAACCTAATAGTCCAGCTTCACCCGCACCAATGAACTGAAGTAAAGTTGAGAGGTTATGGAATGTTGGATGGTAAGAAGATATTGGATCAAGAGGATAGAGTGAACCATGAGCCCAAAGATCAATACTTTTTTCTCCAGCTGCACGACGTTCATTTTGAGAATTGGCATCATTGTTGCATCGTGTATTTGGAGCAAACTCTCTAGGCACACGAACATGGATATTTGTTGATGCAGGAGCATGAGGACGTTCTACTGTGAAGTTTGTGATACATGTCAACACCATCTTTGCTAATGACCAACAATATCAAAAACAAAGATGAAAAACCGGTTGGAAGGGAGTCTAAAGCATAGGTTTTGCTCAAAAAATGTGTTTTCTTGTATGTGTATGGGTTAAAGTGTATTTTTCCATTGAGTATGGCTGAAAATGATGAAATTTGAAAAAAGTCATTTTTTGGGGGAAGCATAGTCACGGATTTGATGATGTGGCACTTACTTTTGGAGGGAGTTTGAAAATTATACTTTTTCTAAAAGAAACTTCAGAAAATGGGCACAAAAAAGTAACTTCTGACATATATATTAAAAAATAGGCTCTTTTGAGTTAATATACACTGAAAATGAGACTTTTTAAAAAAATTCATTTTTTTATTCAAATACATGTACGAGTTTGATGATGTGGAAAGTAGATTCTCTTTCTCTCTCTCTAGAATAAGAAAGAGAGAGGCCTATTGAAGCCTAAAAAAAAGCCTACTCCAGCCTACTAAAAAGTGCCCTATTAAATGCACTTTGTCCCCTTAAACAAGAACAGAATTAAGCTTAATCCCTAAAAATTAGGGATCCTTACAAGGCCCATGCAGGGTTCATTTTTTCCCCTAATGATGTATGTGTTCACATCATTTGCTCTGGGGGGGTTTGTTACACTTATGTGTTCCTCAAGTAGCTTTGATGTGAACCTTTTCCCTATACATAGGTACTTTTTACTCTAGTGCTAGCTAGAGGTTTTTTCCCCATGTTACCACATACATGATTCACTCATATGTGGTGGTACTTTGTACTTAGGGATATTATTCAGCTCTTACTTCAATTCAGTTCATCGTCAATAGAGAGAGCTATTCCAGCCATCATCTTCTCCATGTGTCTTGTTGCGTTTGTGCTCCTTGTGTGTGCTTCACATGTGTCTCTGACACTTCTATACGCACCCCAACAAGAATAAATCACATATATAAGCATATTTATGCATTAGTGGAGTTTAGTTAGATTTCCTTGCATGTTATTAGAGAAAGAGCAGATTCATATTTATGTAGGAAAGAAGTTGATCTAAAATAAACTAAAGATGAAAGGTATCTCTTGAAAATCCTAAATCTTTGGTTATAATTGTATTTAAAGTAGATTGCTTTATGAACAAGGTACAATTTTTCTTTAAGATGAGAGTAACTGATGCCTAAAATGACTCAAAACATTCACTTCCATTTCATATTGGTGCTTGTTTTTTGTTTCTTGTTGTCAATTTTGCTTGTTCATATATGTTGCATATTTATTCATGCATATTTATGTTGCTTATTTCAATTCTTTCTTTCATGCAAATTTTGCTTCATGTCATAGTGCCTACTCATTTATGCATATGATCAATGTTTCCTTCCATATTTCGTACGATTCCTTTAAAAGAATTTGATGCTTGGAACTTTTTTTTTCAGAAAGACGAGAGTATCACATCCGGAGGAATTGTAGGTTTAGTGGGGGCGAATGTCCTCGAGATTTTCTCTCCTCTCTCATTTCTGAAGGCCTATAGAAAACACATTCGGTGAAGGTAGCCAAAATTCCCTCAAAAGTCCAAGATGCATCAAGGATATCAAAGGGAGTTCACATGCAATCTTTGGAAGAAATCAAGCAAATTCAGGTTAGTGGTCAAAGCTGATCAAATTTTGGAAATTAGAGCATAAATTTCAATGTCCCTAAATCCCATGAAAATTCATATAATTTTAAAGCCTATCAAAGGTAGTCTATAGCCAAAATTTCACATGTAAATGGATTGTCTAACACATTGATATGCCATGTGCATTTTGTAAAAAATGTAATTTTTTCACTTACACCCTACAAAATCTTGTATAGGAATTTTTGTTAGCCATATGGTTTGGCATGTATAAAGATCATATGTGGCTACATATTTGTAAAACTTTTCAAGCGTATTAGAGCTTCCTAGACACCTAAATGCCACCTTAAAAACTCTCAAATGTAGTCAAACTTGTACAAGGGAGATTTAGATGTGAGTTTTTTCTAGATATTCCTAAAGGAGATCTTTCAAAACATAGCCCTACAAATTTTCATCTTCATCAAAGGATATTTGGAGAGTCAAAGAGCACAAAATCTTGTTTTCAAGGTCACCACAGTCTCCTTGAATAAGCAAATTGAAGGCTTGAAGGGTTGCCACATGGAAAACAATGATTGAGCCATGTTGTATGGTGAGGATGAGCTCCCATTCAAGGGTGGACATGCAATAAAGCTTAAAGCAGGGAGGACCCATGAGTTTTTTTCATCATATAAGCTTTTTTTATGTTCAAATATAAATAATGCAAAGTTTGTCCAAAAATAGCATCTTATCTTATCCAAATTGATGTCAGCACTGATCCAATGGTCTAAATCAGCCCTAGATCCAATGGTGGAGAATGAATGCACCTTATTTCCTCCCCTTTGCCCTAGATATCATATAAAGAAGCAATTAGGGTCATCCATTTGATAAATCCAATGGTTGTAATCAAAAGCAGCTCATCTTAGGGTTGAGAGTTGATTTCTCTAGATCGAACGCCCAACTCCATTCAAAAAACTTAAAAAACCCCCCTCCAAACTCATAGAGAGTAATTGTTAGGCATCCATAGGGCCCTTGTTATCACATGGTTTCCTTGAGACAATCACCCTCAGTTGAGCGTGCAAGGATCCAAGGTGGGCTAGTAAGAGCATAGTTCCTAGAATCAAATTTTAGACTTCCAATCTAGGATAGGCTCATAAATCCAATGGTTTCTCTTTCTTTGCTCACCTTCAGTGGAGCATGTGAGTGAGTTAAGTTTGGTTTTATGATTCTTCGACTTCTTTAGATACACATTACACTCCTAGAAAGATATAGGGTCTATGAAGTGGAACCTATCCTCTTACGTGTGACATTTGGTTGAGCTATCATGGTGACAGGGTTGTGTGTACTACCTTTGACCAGTAGAATGCTTAGCTTGACATATCAAAAAATTCATGAATCAATTCATGTGTAGCCCTCACACTAAGCATTGGCGTGCAATGAAACATGTGTTTAGATATCTCACAGGCACCTTGAGCTTAGATCTCTTTTATGGCAGAGATATTTAGCCATGCTTGCATGCTTTTATAGATAGTGATTGGACTCATTGTTATGATACTCGTGTGCCTACTAGTGGTAATTTCTTTTTCCTTGGAGACTCATGTATATCTTGGTTGAGTAAGAAGCAACCTATAGTGGTAACATTGAGTTGTGAAGTTAAGTATAGGGTAGTTTTCATAGCCACAATTGAGTGTATATGGCTCAGATGACTATTGATGGACTCTTTGCATGGAGATTGATGTTACTACACATATTCTCACTGATAGTCAGAGTGCATTGGCTCTTGCATGAAACCTAGTGTTTCATGCACAGACCAAACATATTGAGGTGCATTATCACTATGTGAGAGAGCACCTTGATGTAGAAGATCTAGATTTGGTATATGTGCCTAGACAAAATAATGTGATAAACATATTCACCAAAGCTCTTCCACGAGAAAATTTTGAAGCTTTTCGCAAAGCTTTAGGCTTAGTACCTTGTGGGGGCGGATCTCTCAATCCTTGTATGTGTTCACATCATTCCCTCTAGGGGGTTTGTTACACTTATGTGTTCCTCAAGAAGCTTTGATGCAAACCTTTTCCCAATACATGGGCACTTTTTACTCTAGTGGTCACTAGAGGTTCTTCTCCATGTTACCACATACATGATTCACTCGTGTGCTTTTTACTCACGGATATTATTTAGCTCTTACTTTAGGTGAGTTCATGGTCAACATAGAGAGCTATTCCAGCCATTCATCTTCTCTATGTGCCTTGCTACATATGTGCTCCTTGCGTATGTTTCTTGTGTGTCTCTCGCACTTCTACACACACTTGACACATGTCGCTACTCATCTAAATACTTTTGATGCTATATTCTCTTAGTTACAAGCTCAAAAAATAAAAATGGATAATGAAATGAAAGAAGTCTTGTTGTTATGTGCTTTGCCTTCAACATGGGATATTAATATCTTTGTAATCATCAAATTTATTATGAATATTTTTTTTATCATAACATTGAACCTTTAATTTATCAAATTTATCTTCATTAAGAAGTTTTTCATTCTCTAAGAATTTAGGTTCACAACCCATATAATATGTACTTTGCTTCTCAAAGTTTATTGATTTTTTATTTTCATTTTCATTATCTTTTATCCTTGCATTTACTACTTTATCAATCTTTTGCTTGTCCAATGTAATTTGATCACATCTTTGTATTTCAATAGATTTAAATTGATTGTTGCATTTATTCATAAATGTAGGTTTAGGAAGATTTTGCTCATCATGGATCTCTTTGTTAAAGAATTTACTTTGAATTTCAAATTCGGTCATAGATTCATAAAAATTCTTTTTGTCATATCTCTTAAGTTTTGAATTTGTTTTCTCATCATAGCTCTTAGGTCTCCATTGTTTTTGAATTCTTTTACATGTTTTAGGTCTAAATTTAGTTTGATGAAAGTATTCTCTCATCCCTCCTCCACCTAAGTTTAAATGCAAAGGTAGATGAGCTTGGAAATCACAAATCTTATGGTCAAATGTAGTGACTAAGTGCAATTTACATGTGTCATTATAAGTAACACAATCATCATATGTATGATCTAATTGATCACACCAAAAGCATCTTGTTGGAGGTTTCACTCTCCTATGCATAGCCCAATGGGTGGATCTCCTATGCTCAAACACATGGTTTTTTATCATGCACTTTTGTAGATACGTTTTGAGTTTCATGTTCATGCCTACAGTTGAATCTTGGTTTTCCTTAGTCAATTCATCAATGTTGCTCTTTAGATTTGTAATAACGTCTTTTAAAATACCACACATCACATGAATTGAATTGGAAAAATCACTAAGCTTATCAATTAATAGAAACACTTCTTCAAATTTGGCTTGATTTTACAATTTTAGCCTATCCCGTAGTTCTTTGAATTGTGACTCAAATTCCAAAATATTATTCTTAATTCATTCTTCAATACTAGAGCTTTTATCATGTGTATTTACTTGAACTACCTTTCTCTTTCCCATTGAAATTTTCCTAAAAGTAAGTATCAAGAGATAGATCAAATATTTGGATTATGGCTCGAAGAAGAGGCTCAAAGTGAATGTGTGTAAATTTATATAATTTGATTTGATCAAATTCTAATACATCAATATCTAATGAATGAATATGTGCAAACATCTTCGCTTCAAATGTCGATCAGAGGGGTGGAAAGAAGTGTTGAGGGCTTCTCCGTCTTGAATGCCCCTCTTCCCATGGAGGTGCTCAATTCCTTAATGAACAGCCCTTAGCAACTAGGGAAAAGGGGAAATAGGTTTGGTGCCAGCAAATTCTCCACTTGTCGTTGCAGCTCCTTTCTCCACTCACCTACAAACATGAAGAATATAAAGGTTAAAATGTTTAAATTAATATTGAAAACACACCTAAGATTTCTAAGCACACAATCGTCACATTTCACGTCAAGTTCAGCAAATTGTGCAGGGGTGTGAATGGAGACCAAGGGCGGTTCAGTACTGAACTTGCTATGGCCTCACTATGTGACTACACATGGGGTGTTTTTTAGCATACTCTAGGATGTATGATGTGTTTTAATATTGTGAGAAGTGGTTATCTAGGTGCTAGTGGCCTAATCTAAACTGGGACCATAAGGTTGTTTAGCTAGAAATCTAGATAGACAATATTCATATGATGGAGAAACTAAGGTTTCACTAGTAATATGGTCTTTGATAAATTCCTTTTCTTCTAATTCTATATTAGATGTGTTATGTTCAGGTTGAGTGGTAGTGTTTACAGGTGGTGGTAATAAAACCTCAAAAATGAAAGATGTAGAAATGGTATTTTCGTTCATAGACTCATTACTCACAGACTCATTCGTAGACTCATTAGACATAAAAAACAAATAGAAATTGCCAATTGATCAATGAATAATTCTAAAATTGTTTTCTTGATAATGTTAATGAATGGAAACTACTTCAATAACCTTATACAACTCTAAGTATGAATGCTAGGATAAATTGCCAAAATCCTAACACAATTTTAAGTTAAAATGTGAGTAAAGTGGAAGAAGTGGTGCATCTCTCCAATCTCCCGATCTCAATTGCTTGTAAATGCTCGTGAATCTTCATCAATGCTCCTCATTCTTCATTAATGCTCGTCAATCTTCATGAATACTTGTCAATCATCATCAATGCTTGTCAATGCTCTACAAAAATTCATTAGAAAGACATAAGTACATTTTATGAAACATAAAACATACTCATTACTTTTAACTCTAATCATATATGTATATGTTCATTCATTCACTCATACCTATGTTCACATCATTCCACATGCATATGCCAACTGACCTATGCACATGCATTTATGTATTCAACTCATATGTACATGCATTCGTATATGCTCATAAACATGCATACAATCATATGTTTATGCATTCAATCTACACACTCTCATATATATGCTAATTGACATTCTCATGCATGCTAACATACATTTTCATGCATATGCTAACTCACATTCTCATGCATGTGAACACACATTCACATATGCATGTTCATGCATACTCATGCATCTAATTCTTATGCACATGCACTCATATTATGCATTCATGCATTCTCATACACTTATGCTTGCATACTATTCTCATATTCACGCATTCATTCACTCATAAACTCAGACATGCTTCTAACTCATTTATCCACATGCACATCTTATCATGTATACATGCATCTCTCTTATGCATACACATGCATTCATTAGTCATGCATATATGCATCTATCTCATGCATATTCATTTAAACACATGCATACATCATTCATGCTTCTTACGTATACATGCATTTCTCATGCACATGTATCTAAACTCATATGCATACACATGCATTCATATCTTCTTATGCATATATACATTTCTCATGCACATGCATCTAAACTCATATGCATACACATGCATTCATATCTTCTTATGCATATATGAATCCTCCTCATGATTTTATCTTATTTATGCACGTGCTCATACATTTACTTATGCACATGCATGTATTCATTCACACATAAATGCATGCACAAAATACATAAGTACACCTATTGATCTATACACAATCCTTCATAAAACCACACACATTAACTAACTAATTTATTTAGATATCACTAATTCAATTAGATCTCTCTCTCTCTCTCTCTCTCTCTCTCTCTCTCTCTCTCTCTCTCTCTCTCTCTCTCTCTCTCTCTCTCTCTCTCTCTCTCTCTCTCTCTCTCTCTCTCTCTCTCTCTCTCTCTCTCTCTCTCTCTCTCTCTCTCTCTCTCTCTCTCTCTCTCTCTCTCTCTCTCTCTCTCTCTCTCTCTCTCTCTCTCTCTCTCTCTCTCTCTCTCTCTCTCTCTCTCTCTCTACCGCTACGCTTCTGTCATCATTCCTATCTGTAGCCGTTTTCCTCTTTTAATCCACGAAGCGACTCTCTCTCTCTCTCTCTCTCTCTCTCTCTCTCTCTCTCTCTCTCTCTCTCTCTCTCTCTCTCTCTCTCTCTCTCTCTCTCTCTCTCTCTCTCTCTCTCTCTCTCTCTCTCTCTCTCTCTCTCTCTCTCTCTCTCTCTCTCTCTCTCTCTCTCTCTCTCTCTCTCTCTCTCTCTCTCTCTCTCTCTCTCTCTCTCTCTACCGCTACGCTTTTGTCATCATTCCTATCTGTAGCCGTTTTCCTCTTTTAATCCACGAAGCGACTCCATCTCTCTCTCTCTCTCTCTCTCTCTCTCTCTCTCTCTCTCTCTCTCTCTCTCTCTCTCTCTCTCTCTCTCTCTCTCTCTCTCTCTCTCTCTCTCTCTCTCTCTCTCTCTCTTTGTGTGTGTGCATTAGTGGTAAGGGGTGTGCATGTCCAACTTCTCTCTGTCTCTCTCTCTCTCTATCTCTCTCTCTCTCTCTCTCTCTCTCTCTCTCTCTCTCTCTCTCTCTCTCTCTCTCTCTCTCTCTCTCTCTCTCTCTCTCTCTCTCTCTCTCTCTCTCTCTCTCTCTCTCTCTCTCTCTCTCTCTCTCTCTCTCTCTCTCTCTCTCTCTCTCTCTCTCGCTCGCTCTCTCTCTGTGGTGTAAGTTCTTCTTTGGCATGCAATCAACAATAGGGAACCTCTCTCTCTCTCTCTCTCTCTCTCTCTCTCTCTCTCTCTCTCTCTCTCTCTCTCTCTCTCTCTCTCTCTCTCTCTCTCTCTCTCTCTCTCTCTCTCTCTCTCTCTCTCTCTCTCTCTCTCTCTCTCTCTCTCTCTCTCCCCGCCCTACGTGGGCTATTGCCATAAAAGTTGCCACGAGGAGGGGAAATCTCTCTTTGCATGTCTACAACAACAAGACGGGGAAAGAAGAAGAATATAATCACTTTTTATGTTTAGGAAGAAAGAGAAGGAAAAAAATACCTTCGAAAATTCGTTAGAAAATAGAAGAGAATGAATACATATATATACTATGTACACACTTCCTAAATTTACCACACAATATAATTTTTCACACACATCACACTTTTAATCCTTCACTTTAATCACACAACCACACTTTAACACACACACTCACTCACCACACTTTAATTATTTACTTTAATCACTTTAGTTACACAATGCACTCACACCACTCTTTCACACACTTTAAACACATAACTCACTCAGACCACTCTTTTAACTACACACATACACCTCTCATTAATTTGCATTTTTTTTATTTGATTTCAATTTTTCTTTTTTTTCTATTTCATTTGTTTTTATTTTTCTAATTCTTTAATACTTTTAATTTAGGTTCACGCTAAGGTATAATATATTTAAATACCTTAATAGTCACACACTATTATGGTAGATAATTAAAGCGGAATATAAGGTATATTACCTAAATGTATAAGTTATAAGATATATTAATTAACTTTAATCATATATTTGTTAAAGCGAATGTTCACACATCATATTTATGTTAATGATCACACACATACACACCTATACATACATATACACAAACCCTCAACTTCATTCACATAGCATAAACACTATTAAATACTTAGCTAAACACATAGGTTTATACCTGCACATACAAATGGGTACCATACACACAATCACGCAACTATATAGGCATTTAGGGTAAACCCAGGTCATATGTTAATTAGGTAGCCATGCACTTTCACACACATAGTATCTAGACACTCTTATCCATATTCATAAATATAAGCATTCATATGATGAAGTTTAATCAGTTTATATCTTCATAAATTTTTTACCTGTCGGCACTAGAGAGAGGTTAATCAAATAAAAGAAACTTATCAAAAATGTTTGAGAGAGTTTTAGAGATAACAAAATTTTTTAATTTTTTGGTATGTGGTCGAAGGATGAAATCGTTCTAACAATGTTTTGCATAGCTACAAGCAATAGTGCACTTGGTGGTAAACTCATCTATGATGACATATGTGAATCACTCTTGGGTGAGGAGATTCGTACAAAATCTATGGTTGGCACTTAGAGTGGAAATGCATATAATGTTCTTGGTTCTTACCAAGCAATTAATCAGCAGTGTTTCAAGAGCAAGAACAAGGGAAAGAATGGTCAATGGAATAAGAGTATAAATAAATCATGGAAGAGGGATATGGAATGAAATTGTTATCATAAAAAATGATATATGAAGAATGACTGCTATGCATTAAAGAATGGTAAAGGTAAGGGACATAATTTGCATAGGTATATTAAACAACTAGGTGCACCATCTACTTCAACTGTGAAGATTGAGGAAGTCAATGCTATTTTTGATGATGCTAATCTATTGACACTTGATTGTGCCTAGTGAGGCTTTTATGGTTGATTAATTTTTCCCACAAGTGGCCGCTAGATTCTAGTGCTTCTTTCCATATGATACCACATAGAGAATGGTTTTCTATTTATGCAACAAAGTCTCTTGGTACTATGAGACTTGGTGACTCTTACCACTATGACATTTTTAGGATTGGAGATGTGGTTCTGTAGTTCATTGATGGTTCCAAATTTACTATGCATAATGTATGCCATGTACCTTAGTTATCATGCATTTTGATGTTATTTGGTCAAGTTGATGACCTTGCTTACAAGGTGGTCTTTTATGCTCAATCTTTTTCCATATCAAAGGGCAATATGGTTATTGCAAAAGGAAGAAAATTTGGCTCACTTTATCATTTATTTGTATCATAGAAAGAACACTTGTTAGTTGTTATCAATCTTTTTGAATATCAAAGGGCAATATGGTTATTGCAAAAGGAAGAAAAGTTGTCTCACTTTATCATTTATTTGTATCATAGAAAGAACACTTGGTTTGTATTTGGCATGGCTGTTTGGGCCATATATATCGTACTACAATGGAAATTCTTTCTTGTTTCGGCTACTTACTTGTGTTATCTTTCTTTGATTTTTCATTTTGTGAGCATTGTCAATATGGAAAGCAAACTAGCAATGTGTATAAAACACACATTGAATCTTCAATTCAGCCTTTAGATTGCAGTAATACAAATTTGTGTGGTCCTATGTTCATAGGGTCATTAGGTGGTTATCTTTACTTTGTCACTTTCATAGATGATGCTACTAGAAAATTTTTGGTATATCTTGTAAAATCAAAGGATGAGGTATTCTCTATTTTCAAAAAATGGCTTGCTTCAGTTGAGACCAAAAACGGAACTAAGCTTAAGGCTCTATATTGAGATAAGGGGGTGTATATACCTCACATGAATTCAACCTTTTCTATTAGTCTATAGGAATTCATAGAGAGTTTCCAACTCCTTATACTCCAATACAAAATGGTGTGGCTAAAAGGATGAATAGAACTATTCAGGATAGAGTAGATTCTATATTGCATCATGCAAACCTTTCACAAGGCCATTGGACAGAAGCAATGTTGACTGCAATTCATGTGATTAACCATTCACCTAGTACTACTAAATGTGTGAACGTGGCACAAGAGTTATGGACAAGGAAACCATCATATTATGACCATCTTTGAGTTTTTGGGTGTGAAGCATATGTTCATATACCCAAGAATTGTAGACAAAATTTAGACCATAAGCCAAAGAAATATATTTCTCTTGGATATGGGAGAGAATGTCAATTTCAATATTGCTTTTGGGATCCTAAAACAAGGTTGGCTATGTCATTTTGAATGATTCTAAGATGCATAGACAACCCATTAAAGAGGTTGAAGTTAGAAGTGTTGTCTTTGACGATACTAGTCCTCCAGTCAACATGTATAAAATTATTGCACATAGGCATGATCAATAGAATGTCTGATCAGATTAATTTCCAAATATTCGTGTTCAACATACATTTAGATGCTCTACAAGTGTCTAATGTCCACGTGATGGATGTTCCAAGTTTGGATTTTTTAGGCTAGTAGTTGTTGGTGAGCCTTTTTGCTACAAAGATGCTATGTAGACAAAGGCTCATGTCAAGTGGGAGTGTGCCATGAATAATGAGTTGGATTCTATACACAAGAATGGTACTTGGGAGTTAGTACCTTTGCCAAAGGGTAGGAAAGCTCTACCATGAAAATGGAAATATAAGCTAAAATTCACATCAGATAGTGATTCTCCAAAGTATAAAGCACGACTTGTTGCAAAAGGTTTTAAGCAATAATATGGTGTTAATTTTGAGGAAATCTTATCTCCAATGGTCAAGATGAATACCCTGTGAATGTTGCTTGGGTTCATTGCAATGGAGGACATATAGATAATCCAAATAGATGTGAAAATGCTTTCTTGCATGGAGATCTTACAAACAAGATCTATATGGAACATCTAGAGGGTGAGGTAGTTCCTACCAAAGAAAGTGTAGTTTGTAAGCTAAAGAAAAGCTTATATGAACTTAAATAGTACACTAAACAATGGTACCAAAATTTTGATGCCTTTATGAGTTCTCATGTTGTTGTCGAAGCAATGAGGATTATTGTCTCTACACAAAGAGGTGCTCCAATGGGAGCTTTATATGCTTGATAATTTATGGTGATGATAGGTTGATTGCTCAAAATCCCTCTTATGAATTGTCAATCTCAAAAGGAAGTGTCACACATTTGATACGAAGGATTTTGGGGATGTCAAACATATTCTTGGCATGTACATTACTCGCAATTGGAGTAAAACATGCATATACATATCTCATATCGAGTATATATCCAAAGTACTTCATAGATTCAATAGGTACAGTGGAAAGGCATTGAGTACACCCTCACCTACATATGTGAAAATGAGCAAGGATGGATGCGCTAATCAGATGAGGAAAAGGAATTCATGACCAAAATTCCTTATGAGTCTACTTTTTCTAGTTTGATGTATGCTATGGTAGCCATGAGACCACACATTGAATTTTTAGTAGGAGTTTTGACATGGTTTTTAGATATCTGAGTGGCATTAAGGACAAATGTCTATTCTTGTATAGAAGGAATTTGCATTCATTATTAGTTACACAGATTCTTATTATGCAAGTTATGTACACAATTGAAAGTCTATATGAGTGTATAATTTTCATTTTTTTGGAGGTGATATCTCTTAGAGATTTCATCTTCAAGAATGTATAGCTATTACCACCACAGAAGCAGAGTATATTGCAGCAACTGAGGCACGTAACAAAGCATTGTGTCTTTCTCGTCTTGCTTTTGATATGGGTCGACTTCAACATGTACCTCCTTTTCTTAGTGATAGTGAGAGTGCCATTGCTTTGGCTAAGAATCTAGCCTATCATGCAAAGATGAAGCACACTAAGGTGAGGTATCACTTCATTATAGATTGTTTAGCCACTGAGAGCATTATTCTTGAGAAGGTTCATACTTGAGATAATGTTGGAGATGTTTTGACTAAAGCTCTACCATAGGATAGCTTTCAACAGTGTTGTCACTTGATGGGGTTACTTGATTCATGATCTTACATAGTTACTTGTATACTCTACCAATCAAGTGGGAGGTATAGTTTGTATAAACTTACAATCGACTATTCTTTATCATTGTTAATTTCTCTCCCATAGTCACTTTGGCCATATTGGCTTTTAGTGGGAGATGCTCTAATACCACTAAAGTATTCCAACAGCAATACACCATAGTGGACTCTCCTTCTTGAGAGCTCCAAGATGATACCATCAACGTAGAAACCCAAGCTTCAGACACCACACGTAGTACGTTTGTGCAAATGCCAAGCCTTCACACTTGGCTGGGCATTGGAAGTTTTATGTGCAAATGCTTGAAGACCGATGAGATCCATTGCTTATGGTTTTACCATTAACTCTTGTAAAAGTCATTTGACTTTGAAGAGTCTTTGCAAAAGCATCTTTAAAAATGATTGTAAAATCTCACGGGATACACTCTTCATTCTAGTGTCTTAGTTGATCACATTGTAGAGAGTGTTTGGCTCTTACTATATCTTACACTTCTCACTATCATTGGGCATTATTCTTCATGTAAGTGATCATGTACAACATTGTCATATAATACAATAGATCATTGATCATCTTTGTTGGTCTCTCTATCATTGTCACTCAGAACAGTGTTCTTGTCTTCCTCATATCTCAGTGACTACTCCATCATTTTCAATGTTCTATGGCTTGTTGGAATCAAATCTATGTTTACTACGTGCTGACAAAGTTTGAAGACATTCCATTCAGTGCTTGGGAGAAAAGCATCTCGAAGTGGTCAGTGGTCATTCACTACAAAGGTCCTAAAAAATCGGGGGTAATGTTTCACTTGCTAAATTGATTTCTTTGTGTATAGTCAATCATTTTAAGTGATTCCACTTGGAAGCATTAGCTATTTAAGCTAATTAGATATCTTGAAAAGGAATTTTTCTAATTCCTATTGTGTTGGGAGCACTGCGCTTAACAAGCAGCAGGTGTGTGAACCAAAATAGAAAGTTTTTTGGTAACTTGTGACTTGTGAAGTGTTGGAGTTAGACGTCTACGGAAGCACGCGAACAGCACAAGGAAGAAGAAGAAGCTTGGAGCACAAACACACAATACTGAATGTATTACTAAAGAATGTACAAAGATAAGTAGCCCATTAGGGCAATAGGCGTATATACAAGCCGGGGGAAAAAAACCTCCTAAAGAGGGAAAAAAGTGCCCCGGTGGTCCTAGTGTGTTCACACACATCACTACCTGAATATATCAACAAATCCCCCCTGGGAGTGATGCAGTGAACAAGGAGCTGGCACTCATGTATAAGGAAGTGCCAAGCTATGTGGAAATCACTCCACAAAAGGAAGTAAGCCCAAATCTTTGCGAAAAGCTTCAAACTTCTCCCTAGGCAGAGCCTTCGTGAAAAGGTCTGCAATGTTCTCCTGCGTGGACACATATGCCAAGCTGATCTCCCCAGCAGAGAACCTCTCCCTGACATAGTGATAATGCACCTCAATGTGCTTAGTGCGAGCATGGAACACAGGGTTCCTCGCAACTGCCAATGTGCTCTGACTGTCAGTGAAGATGGTGGTGGTAGAAGACTGACCAACACCCAAATCAGCCGTAAGGTGTCTGAGCCACACACACTCAACAGTAGCTTGCTGTGAAAGCTTCCCTATACTCAGCCTCACAACTAGAAGTGGCCACAATAGGCTAATTCTTGCTCAACCAAGATATACATGAGCTACCAAGCATGAAGCAAAAGCCACTAGTGAACACACGAGTGTCATAGCAACCAACCCAATCAGAGTCAGAAAAAGCATGCAAATCTGGCAGTAGGGATCCCCCCTTGGGATAAAATAACCCAAGTAGCCGAGTACCACTCAAGTAGCGAAAGGTGCGCTTAATTGCCTGCCAATGCTTGACTCTTGGGCAATGCATAAATCTGTTCATCTATGAGACAGCAAACTGAATATCTGGCCAAGTAATGCATAAGTAAATCAAGCATCCAATAGCCTGCTGATAGAGAATAGCATCAAATGCATCTCCAACATCATGAAGACTCAATCGTAAACGTGTCTCCATAGGAGTGGCAATAGGCTTATAGTCATCAAGGCCAAAATGCTGCAATAATGTGTCAATATATTTCGTTTGACACAAAGCCATTCCACCATCAACTTGCATAAACTGAATGCCCAAACAGTGATGCAAATGCCCCCAATCAGACATCTCGAATGAGGCATGCAAATCAGCCTTGAAATCAGCAATATGCTTCTCAATAGGACCAGTGAGCAGCATGTCGTCAACATAGACAACAATGATCAGAAGCACATCATTAGCACGCTTAACATATAAGGTGCTTTCAGTTGGACTGTTCTCAAACCCATGTGCAACCAGATAGGCATGTATCTTCTCATACCAAGCACGTGGTGCTTGCTTTGAACCATATAATGCCTTCTTTAACCTGCACACCTGGTTTTCATGCCCTTTCTGCACAAAGCCACAGGGCTGAAAAACATACACTTCTTCATGCAACTCACCATTCACAAATGTTGCTTTAATGTCCAACTGATGTACATTCCAACCATGATGGGCTGCAAGTGCACAAATGCGCCGAACAGTAGTCATATGGCATGTAGGTGCAAAGGTCTCATCAAAATCAATGCCTCTTTCCTGCGCATAACCCTTTGCAACAAGCCTAGCCTTATACCTGTCAACTATACCATCAGGTTTACACTTCAGGTTGTATACCCACTTAGTGCCAATGGCCTTCTTGCCAGGAGGCAAGTCACATAAAGACCATGTACCATTCTTCATTATAGCATCATATTCAGATTGCATAGCAACCATCCAATTTCTTGAATTATGTGCTTCATCAAAAGAGACAGGCTCATTCTCATCACACAGACTAGATGCAGCCATAGCATAGCAATCTGATGCAAAGGAGGCACTATGAGAGCCTGAACGAGTACGGTATGACAAAGGTGTATCTAATTTGTTGTCACACAAAGTCTGCACCAGCCATTTTGGCATAGTTTTTGCCTGCTCAATATCAGCTCTCTCTCATCAACAAGTGCATCATTTAAATCTACGTCAGAAATGGAATGATCCGCATCATCATATGAAACCTGCAAAGGCTGAGAAGTTGCCTCATTAGGACCAGCACTAGACTGTCCACCTGTAAAAAGAGGCATCAAAGTATCATACATGTCTTTGGAGCTAACAGATGTCTCCTTAGTACATGAAAGCAATGGTTGAATAGCATCTTCCACAATACAACATCCGGCTAACCAAATGCGTTTAGTCTATGGATGATACAGACGATAGCCTTTACTTTCAGAACTGTATCCAACAAAAATACATTTTACTCCTTTATCATCCAATTTTCTATGATGTTGTTCAGGCACTAATGCATATGCCAAACAACCAAAAGCACTCAGATGAGCAACAGATGGCTTGCGGTCATGCGAAGCCTCATATGGAGTGATAGACTGCAGCGCTTTAGTGGGACACCTGTTCAGTACATATGCTGCACACATGACAGCCTCAATCCAAAAACTATGAGGTAAAGCTTGACTCTTGACCATACACTTCGCCATCTCCATGAGAGACATGTTCTTCCGTTCAGCAAATACATTCTGTTGAGGTGTATACGGCACTTTACACTGGTGTTTTATCCCACGTTCAGCCAGAAATGCATTAAAATCGGAAGACATATATTCCCCCCCTCGATCAAAACGGAGGGTGCCCATTTTACATGCTGACAGATTTTCAGCCAAGACCAAAAACTGTTTGAAGCACATGAACACTTTGGACTTTGCCTTCAATGGATATACCCATGCATGCTTGGAAAAATCATCAATGAAAGTCACGAAGTAAAGATAATTTCCAAAAGAAGGTGTCTGCATAGGACCACAGACATCACTATGTACAAGCTGCAATTTTTGAGTAGCCCAAACTGAACCATCTTTTGGAAAGGATGAACGCTGCATTTTGCCCAAAATACAGCCTTCACAAACATGTTTTCCAGGTGCCTCAAGTTTGGGCAAAGAGGACACCATTTCAGATTTCTGCATGCGTAGCAAACTAGCAAAATTCAAATGACCAAAGCGTGCATGCCAAAGCTTTGCATCTGACATAGCCTGAGAATCATTTACTGCACATGCCAAGACATTAATAGATCTTTCATAGTCTATGAGCTTATACAGCCCACGACATAAAATGCTAGAAGCAATAATCACATCGCCATTTGATAGATCATGAACTGTACACCTATCATCAACAAATTTCACAACCAAGCCAATCTTGACTAATGCAGAAACTGATAACAGGTTCTTCTTGATCCCTGGCACAAACAAAGCATCTGACAAAGTGAAAGAACTACCATCAGCAGTAGTCAAAATGATCTTACAACTCCCATAATAGGATAAGAGGAGTTGTTGGCGCATGTAACAGTATTCCCTGTAGGGGCAAGCTCGAGTGAATAGAAGAAACTACGCTGCGAGGTAATATATTTGGTTGCCCCACTGTCAAAATAAACATCTGAGTCTACTGCAGACATGCATTGATCATGAGAAGATGGGTCAAAACTGCAAACAGTAGTAAACGCCCATTCTTCTTCCTTCACAAGATTAGCAGACTCCGTTTTTGGTGTAGAGGCTTCTGCAACAACCATTCCAGCCTCTTTCTTCTTTGCCTCTTTTGCAGCCAGTTTTGTATAGTTCTTTATGATGTGATTATTCCCTTTACAGTACTTACAAGACAATTTTTGCTTTTCTGATTTTTTTCTCATCTTTGTCTTGGTTCTTTGAATGTGCAGCATTTGCAGATTTCTGCTTACTAGTAGAAGAGCTCCATTTTCCTTTGCCCTTCTGACTAGCTATGAAAGCTTGATCTGCAACACGCATAATGGACCTGTTCTGCATGGACTCATGTTCCTGCAACAGAACAGAGACTAACTCCTCAAATGACAAGGCATTTGGATTGCCTTTCATCATCAACCGAAGAGTAGAAGCAAAACTCTGATATGAATAAGGAAGACCATTCAGAACGGTCTGCACAAGTGAGCTATCTGGTATAACCTCATCAGCAGAAATCAATTGTTCCTTCAAGTCTTTGATCTTTGTTAGGAAACTATCCATAGAATCACCTTCATTCATGTGATCACTCTCCAACTGTTTTCGGAGGTAAGCAATATGAGCCTCATTCCTAGCTTGGTACAACGTGGTAAGTGTATCCCAAGCATCCTTAGCTGTTCTGCAAGAGCGAATGTGAGGAATAATGGCACGTTTGACAGACAAAGCTATCAATGCATGTGCCTGGGCATCTCTGCCATCCCAACAAATCTGCTCTGCAGTAGGTGCAGCAGAAACAACAGCATGAATAGGAATCTACGGAATATCATATTTGACATCATCTTCATCAGCTGCAGCACTTGTATTTGTAGTACCTATAGTCCGAGGTGTAACAGGACGTCTTTCAACACCCTGCACAATGTTCCACAATCCTTTTGCAACCAATACATGTCGCATCATATAAGCCCATAATGGGTAGTTGGTACCATCCAACTTATCCTAAACAGCCAACATACGGAATACATCACTGCTTTCAGCCATGGCCGGTGACTAAAATACCTTGATGTAGAAAATTGACTGTATCTCAAAAAGTTGAACAAAATTGCCCCAACAAATTCTGCTAGACCTGTAGCAGACTTCGAGACGCTTATACTGGCGAACAAAAACTGGTATATACCTTTGGCACAAAAAGACAAAATAGCTTGCACAAGCGCTGCGATAATGCGTTCGAAGGCCAAAACGAGCTCAAATCGCGATTTCGGCACCAAAATTCGCTGAGTATGCTCACCAAAATTTGTGCGATTTTGAGACTGCAAACGGAGGAGTGTCGACGGCACCCTAGATGAAGCGACGACCCGCTCTGATACCAATTGTTGGAGTTAGATGTCTGCGGAAGCACGTGAACAGCACAAGGAAGAAGAAGAAGCTTGGAGCACAAACACACAACACTGAATGTATTACTAAAGAATGTACAAAGATAAGTAGCCATTAGGGAAATAGGCATATATACAAGCTGGGGGAAAAAAACCTCCTAAAGAGGGAAAAAAGTGCCCCGACGGTCCTAGTGTCTTCACACACATCACTACCTGAATATATCAACATGAAGTTATTTGTTTTTTATCAATCATTACATGCATCATCTCCAAAGTACATAGGCATGTATTTAGTATCATTGGAAAGCTAAAAAGGTCTACAACGCAACTCTAAAGAGGAAGAGGGGTGATATAGAGCAAGGATTAGTGGTACCAACTCATTTCTTGGAGTGTCCATCCATTTTTCCCAACAGTGGTATTAGAGCAAGCTAAGGTAAAATGGGAAATGGTTTTCCTTCTTTCATTGATAAATTTGATAGGAAAAATTACCAAGCATGGTCCTTGAGGATGAAGACATACTTGCAAGGAATGAGTCTCTGTGGATACATCTCAAGAGATGAGGAGATGCCCATTTCCAAAAGCAAGGGACAACCTACAAGAGAAGAGCATGAAAGACTCAATTCATGGTGTGTGAAAGATGCATTAGCAAGGTCATACTTACTTAACTCTATTTTTGACTTTCTTCTTCCACACATTAGGAACTATAAGACATCCCAAGAAACTTGGGATACATTGTCATGCTATTTTTCTTCCAACACAAGGGCTAGGAAGAACCAATTGTGGATTGAGTTTACCACTCAAAGAAAGCAACCCAAGCAAAGCATCTCAAATTATGTGACCAAAGTCAAGGATGGGGCTGATCAATTGGCAAGCATAGGAGAGAATATTGAAGAGGAGCAAATTGTGAGACAAGTAATCAATGGTATTAAAGCAGATGACAAATGGGAGAGCTTCACAACTGCTATGGACTTATACATGGATATGCAGATTTCAGATCTTACCACACTCATGGGGCAGCTCTTTACCCACGAAGCCAAGCTCAATAAAAATGGATACTCATCAAGAGCTAATAGCTCTTCTGCCCTATACACAGATAAAGCCAAGTCTAAAGAGAAAGGGAAAAGAAAAAAGATTGACAATGAAGGTACTACTTCTCAAGCTAACTATGCACGAAGAGGTAGGAACTCAAGAGGTAGAGGCAGAGGAGGTAAGCAAGGTATGGGGAGACCCTTCAACTCTTCCCCATGTAATATTTGTTGGTGTAAATCACAAGCCTACACATTTGGCTTGAAGGATATCTTGAAGACCCTACATATGTGAAGTAGCATAGGAACCATTGCTAGTGGTTAATTACAACTTTATCTCCTTGTAAAAGTCAAATTGACTTGGAATCTTTTGTAATCACCTACCAAAAGGATTCGTGGAAAAAGTTAGCTATTTGATTGAAGGAATATCTCCTAGGATATAGGATCTTGATCATAGGGAGCCAAAAGTTTGAATTTGAATTCAAATTTTTACTCATTCCTTATAAAAATGGACATGGAAAAGTCGCGGGTAGAACTCATTATTCCCGAGCTTCTCATCAGTGATTTTGAGTGTTTGTGAGGCCTACACTCTAGCCCACACCTATCTACACCATTAGGCAATGATTTTCATGCCAATGGGTTTGTATACAAGTGTTCATTAATACATACATTCACATTGTTCATTTCTGAGTTCTCTATCATACTACTCAAAAGTCTGTCAACTTGTGAAGTGCATATCTCGGTCAATTCTTCACCAAATTCAGTGATTCAAAGCTTGTTGGATTCAACTTGAAGTTATCCACGTGCTGCCAAAGTTTTAAGGGATTCTATTCAGCCATTTCATAGAAATATGCGTCGAGGTGATCTCTGGTCAATATCTGCTACAGTCCTAAAAAATCGGGGGTATAATGTAACTTGCTAAATTGATTTCTCTTAGCATAGTTTATCTTTTTACATAATTCCACTTGGAATAGTTAGCTTAGTAACTTAATTAGATACCTCTAAAAGGAATTTTTCCAATTCCTACTGTGTTGGTCATACTGAGCAAAATACCCAGCAAGTATCAAGGCATAAATAGAAGGTTTTCTTGAGTTTGTGAGTTTCAAAGTTATCTGTTTTGGTTCAATCATTACACACATCATTTCCAAAGTACATAGGCCATTTTATGGTGTCATTGGAAAGCTAAGGAGGTCTACTTATCAAGCCTAAAGTAAAAGAGGGTTGGTACAAAGTAGGTTTTAGCAGTACCTACTCAGTTCCTTGGAGCATCCATCCATCTTTCCCAACAGTGGTATCAGAGCAAACTAAGGTAAAATGGGAGATGGTTTTCCTTCATTTATTGATAAATTGGACGGGAACAACTATCAAGCATGCTCTCTAAGGATGAAGACCTACTTACAAGGAAGGAGTCTCTATGGATACATCTCAGGAGATGAGGAATTGCCCTCATTCAAAACAAGAGGATTACCAACCAAGGAAGAACATGAAAAGCTTAACACATGGTCTGCTAAGGATGCATTGGCAAGGTCTTATTTACTCAACTCCATCTCTGATTTTCTTTTGCCACATATTAGAATTTGTAAGACATCCCAAGAGACTTGGGAAACCTTGTCATTATATTTTTCCTCCAACACAAGGGCCAAGAAAGATTAGTTGTGGATTGAATTCACAACATTAAGGAAGCAACCTAAGCAAGCTGTTTCAGAATTTGTGACCAAGATTAAAGATGTAGCAGATCAGTTAGCAAGCATAGGAGGAGAGATTGAAGAAGAGCAGATTGTAAGGCAAGTGATCAATGGGATCAAGGCTGATGACAAATGGGAAAGCTTCACCACTGCCATGGACCTTTACATGGACATGCAAATACCAGATCTTACAACTCTCATGGGAGAATTGTTTATTCATGAAGCAAAGCTCAACAAGAATGGAGATACTTCCAAAGGTAATAAATCTTCTGCCCTATACACTGATAAGAAGTCTAAAGATAAAGTCAAGAGCAAGAAGGTGGAAGATGAAGGCTCCACCTCCCAAGCCAACTATGCAGGGAGAGGTAGATCATCAAGAGGAAGGGGCAGAAGAGGTAAGCAAGGTAGGGGGAGATCCTATAACTCCTCACCATGTAACATTTGTGGTTTATCAAATCATACTATAGATGAGTGTTTCAAGAATTACAAGAATCAGAGAGGAAGAGGATACCAAAGAGGTGGATACTCACAGTCAAGAGGTAGATTCAATCATCACCAAGGCTACAACAACAAGTACAACAACAATTACAACAATAATTACAATGGCAACTACCAAGGAGGATTCAAATCTAGAAAGGACTACAACAACTACGCAGAGGAGCAGGATGACTCTCTAATCATGAACATGACTTCAAAATCAGGTACAAATGATGACCACCTATTCTACATTGACTCAGGATGCTCAAATCATGTGGCTGGCAATGTAGCACTACTCTCTGATCTTGAGGAACCAAAACGTAAGCATCAAGTCCAAACAGGTGATGACACCAAGCACTCAGTAGCTAAAGTTGGAAATGTTAAGACTTGTGATGGAAATCAGAATTTGTTGAGCAGGGTACTCTATGTACCAACCATTACCAAAAATCTGATGAGTGTTGGACAAATTGTGGAGAAAGGTTTGCAGGTTAGATTCAACCAATATGGAGCATTTGTGGAGGATCCAAGACATGGGTTCAAGAGGATTGCTAAAGGAGAAAAATCAAGCAGACTTTTCACTTTTGAGTTGGAAGACACAAAGAATATTGCACTATACAGTTATAAAGATCAAACACTTTCAAAACTTGAGATTTGGCACAAAAGATTAGGGCATATAGGAGAAATAACCTGAAGCAAATATGTAGGGATCAATGTGTGCTTGGAATACCTAATGTATCCAAGCAACATATGATTTATAAGTGTGGTACTTGTCAATTTGGGAAGTCTCACAGGTTACCCTTCTCAAAGGAAAGGATACATGCATGAAGACTACCTAGAGCTTGTCCACACAGATGTATGGGGACCAAGCAAAGACCCCTCAGTCTTAGGTTCAAGGTACTATGTATCTTTTATTGATGATTATAGTAGGTGGACTGTATTGTACTTCATGAAGCACAAGGATGAGTTATTTAATTGCTTTAAAAAATATCTTGCACTAGTTGAAAATCAGACAGGGAGGAATTTGAAGAGGCTAAGGTCAGATGAAGGAGGTGAGTACTTCTCCAATGAGTTTGAAAACTTCTTGCAGGATAGAGGCATCAAAAGAGAAATAACCACCAGGTATTCTCCTGAACAGAATGGGGTAGCTGAAAGAAGAAATAGGTTAATTGTTGAGACAGCTAGATCTATGTTGAATGAGAAAAAGTTACCTAACTATCTATGGACAGAGAGTGTTTCTACTGCCACTTACCCCATAAACAGGTTACCATCTAAGTCTCTTGATGGCATAACACCCTATGAAGCATGGCATGGTAAGAGACCCTCACTTGACCATTGCAGGATATTTGGATGTGTAGCATATGTACACATTCCTTCTCAGATAAGAGGTAAGCTAGACCCAAAGGCTGAAAAATGCATCTTTATTGGGTATGATCTAAATCAAAAAGGTTACAGGTTTTATAACCCTACCAATAAGGGATTCATGGTAAGCAGAGATGTTGTCTTTGATGAAAATGATTCTTGGTATGAGAATGAATGCAGGAAGGTTAAATTACCCTATGATTTGGAAGAGGAGTTTCCAAATCTTGCAAAGGAGGAACCTACTCAGAATGAAGCCTCAAGTTCAGACGATGAAAATACTATCAACCTTGAGGAGTTCAAGGCATGGAAGTCCAAGGGCAAAATGAAGATGAAGAAACTTGAAGACATACCTGAATCTTCAACTCAATCAACGAGAAGATCACAAAGAGAAAGCAAAAAACCTATCAGATATGGGTATGATACATCTCTTGTTACTAAACATTTTGTTTATCTTGCCAAAGATTTGTCAAATGAAGAACGAGGATCATATGAAGAAGCCATAACTAAATCAGAATGGAAAGAAGCTATGGATGAGGAGATTGAAGCACTCAAGGAGAGTGATACATGGGAGTTAGTACCTAAGAAGGACTCCATGAAGGTAATAGGATCTAGATGGATCTATAAGCTTAAAAGAAATTCTGATGGCACAATTAATAGGTACAAAACCAGATTGGTAGCCAAGGGTTTTGCAAAAACCCAAGGCATTGATTATGAAGAGACATTTTCTCCTGTGGCCAAGATGCCAACAATCAAAGTGTTGGTAAGTGTGACTGCATCAAAAAATTGGAATACGTACCAATTGGATGTCAAGAATGCTTTCTTGAATGGATGGATCTCAGAGGAGGTACATATGTCACAACCTCCTGGCTATGAGGACTCTAAGAAGGTAACATATGTTTGCAAATTGAAAAAGGCTTTATATGGATTGAAGCAGGCACCTAGGGCATGGAATTATAGGTTAACTACATATCTCCAGGACCAAGGTTTTGTTACGAGCAAGGTAGATACTTCTCTATTCCTCAAGAGAAGTAATTCAGAGGTAATATATCTCTGTGTTTATGTTGATGACATCATACGTACAGGTAATGATGTCAATGGAATCAGAAAAATTAAGAGTCAGATGATGAAGGAGTTCAAGATCAACGATCTTGGTCTATTGAAGTATTTCCTTGGGCTTGAATTAGTCTACACTAATTCAGGGATATACATTACTCAGAAAAAGTACATCCAGGATATGTTGAAAAAGTTTCACTTGCAGGATGCCAAAGTAGCAAGCACTCCAATGGAGGTAAACCTAAAACTAAGTGCCCATGAAGGTGATGAAGTAAATGACATTACAGGTTACCAAAGTATTGTGGGTAGCTTGAACTATGCTACCTTAACAAGGCTAGATATTGCATATGGAGTTAGTGTGCTACGTTAATTTATGCACAAGCCAAGGATACCTCATTTAGAGGCTGCCAAGAGAATTGAAGTATCTCAAGGGTACACAGAACCATGGTTTATATTTCCCTTACACTTCAAATATTGATATCAAAATTTATTCAGATGCAAATTGGGTAGGATGCAAGGATGATAGGAGGAGCACTTCTGGATACATTTCTTTTGCAGGTGACAAACCAATTTCATGGTCTGCAAAGAAGCAACCAATTGTTGCATTGTCTTCTACAGAGGCAGAGTATAGAGGACATGCTAATGCAACACAAGAAGCAATTTGGATTAAGCTTTTGTATACAGAATTGGGTTTATATACTAGGTCTCCAATAATCTTTGGAGATAACACAAGTTCTCTTCACCTTGCAACTAATCCTATATATCATGCTAGGATCAAACATATAGAGGTCCATTATCATTATGTGAGAGAAAAGTTGATAAGCAAAGACATTCAACTAACTTATGTATCAACCAACATGCAGTGTGCAGATTTGTTGACTAAAGCTTTGGATGGAACCAAACTTTGCAGGTTCAAAGCAATGATTGGATTGCAGGATATACATGAAGACTAAAGATGAAGACCAAGCCAAAATGTTTGGCTTGAGGGGGAGCTGTTGGTGTAAATCACAAGCCTACACATTTGTCTTGAAGGATATCTTGAAGACCCTACATATGTGAAGTAGCATAGGAACCATTGCTAGTGGTTAATTACCACTTTATCTCCTTGTAAAAGTCAAATTGACTTGGAATCTTTTGTAATCACCTACCAAAAGGATTCGTGGAAACATTTAGCTATTTGATTGAAGGAATATCCCCTAGGATATAGGAGCTTGATCATAGGGAGCCAAAATTTTGAATTTGAATTCAAATTTTTACTCATTCCTTATAAAAATGGACATGGAAAAGTCGCTGGTAGAACGCATTATTCCCGAGCTTCTCATCAGTGATTCTGAGTGTGTGTGAGTCCTACACTCTAGCCCACACCTATCTACACCATTAGGCGATGATTGTCATGCCAATGGGTTTGTATACAAGTGTCCATTAATACATACATTCACATTGTTCCTTTCTGAGTTCTCTGTCATACTACTCAAAAGTCTGTCAACTTGTGAAGTGCATATCTTGGTCAATTCTTCACCAAATTCAGTGATTCAAAGCTTGTTGGATTCGGCTTGACGTTATCTGCATGGTGCTAAAGTTTGAAGAGATTCTATTGAGCCATTTTAGAGAAATCTACGTCGAGATGATCTTGTTGGTGCAAGTCAAGCCTTCACATTTGACTTGGACATCTACTTTGAAGACTCTACATGAAGCAAATATCATAGGAACTCATGCCTATGATTTCTTACCATTTTATCTCTTGTAAAAGTCTTAGTGACTTGGCATCTTATGTAATCACACCTACTTGATTAAGTCGTGGAAAAATTGGTTGATTGATTGAGGGAATATCTCAATCAACTTTTAGGTGAAAGATTCTAGGAGATTGATTTGAATTCTAATTCAAATTTACACTCAACTCCTATAAAAAGCTACAAGAAAAAGTCGCGTTTAGTACTTCACTCATCCCGAGGCATTTCTGTATCAATCATTGAGTGTGTGAGGTCTACTCCATAGCCTACACCTCTGAGTACCATTGAGCTATGTTTATCATGCCAATGGGAATGTACATTTACATGATCTAATACAAATACTTACATTCATTTACTCTGTAATTCTCTGAGTATACTACTCCAAGTCAATCAACTTCAACAAGGCATATCTCAGGATCTACTCATCCAAATCAAGTGATTCAAAGCTTGTTGGAGCCAGCTCCAAGCATACTACATGCCTACAAAATTTGAAGGTCATTGGATCAGCCATCTTGGAGAAATCTTGCTCGAAGTGGTCTCTGGTATTTGTCTGCAGAGCTCCTAAAAAGTCGGGGGTAAACATATTTTTGCTAAACTTATTTCTCAGAGTATAGTTTGTCATGTCTTCTCATTCCACTTGCAATGGGTAGCTTGTTAAGCTAATTTAATATGTCCAGAAGGAATTTGATCAATTGTAAGTGTGCTGGTCATACTGAGTGAAAGACTGAGCAGGTGTCAATACCAAAATAGCAAGTTTTCTTGGATTTTTGAAGTCTCAAGTAGTCTGTTTTGATTTGATCATTACACATATCATTTGCAAAGTACATATATGGTTTCTTGGTATCATTTGGAAGCTAAGAAAGTGTATTAATCATTCCTGGAGGCAAAGGAGGGCTGGTATGAAGCAGATTTAGCAGCACCTACTCAATCTCTGAGTGCATCCAACCATCCTCTCCCAACAGTGGTATCAGAGCAAATAAGGTAACATGGGAGATGGTTTTCCTTCATTCATTGACAAATTGGACAGGAACAATTACCAAGCTTGGTCTCTAAGGATGAAGACCTATCTACAAGGAAGAAGCTTATTTGGATTCATCTCAGGAGATGAGGAATTGCCCTCATTCAAAGCAAGAGGACTACCCACCAAGGATGAACAAGAGAGGCTCAACACATGGTGTGCAAAAGATGCATTGGCAAGGTCTTATCTTCTTAACTCTATATCTGATTTCCTTTTACCTCACATCAGGAATTGTAAGACTTCCCAAGAAACTTGGGAAACCTTGTCATCATACTTCTCTTCCAACACAAGGGCCAGGAAGAATCAACTATGGATTGAATTCACTACTCTTAGGAAGCAATCAAAGCAATCAGTTTCAGACTTTGTTACTAGGGTCAAAGACATTGCAGACCAGCTTGCAAGTATTGGAGAAGAGATTGAAGAGGAACAAATAGTAAGGCAAGTAATTAATGGACTAAAAGCTGATGACAAATGGGAGAGCTTTACCACAGCAATGGACCTATACATGGACATACATGCTCCTGATCTAACAACTCTGATTGGACAACTCTTCACACATGAAGCAAGGCTTACAAGGAATGGAGAGCAATCAAAAGGTAACAACCCCTCTGCTTTATACACTGATAAGAAGGTTAAAGATAAAAGTAAAAGTAAGAAGGTTGATGAAGAAGGCTCTACCTCCCAAGCAAACTATGCAGGGAGAGGAAGATCTTCAAGAGGTAGAGGCAGAGGAGGTAAGTCAGGTAGGGGGAGACCCTACAACTCATCACCATGCAACATTTGTGGATTATCTAACCATACCACAGATGAGTGCTACAAAAATTATAAGAATCAGAGAGGAAGAGGCTATCAAAGAGGTGGATACTCTCAAGGTAGAGGCAGATTCAACCAACATCAAGGCTACAATGGATACAACAATCAGTACAACAACAATTACAACCACAACCACAATAGTAACTACCAAGGTGGATTCAGAAATAGAAGAGATTACAACAACTACACAGAGGAGCAAGATGACTCCCTATTGATCATGAATATGACCTCCAAGGCAGGTACGAATGATGATCATTTATTTTATATTGATTCAGGGTGTTCTAACCATGTAGCTGGTAATGTGGCACTACTCTCTGATTTGGAAGAACCCAAGGGCAAACATCAGGTACAGACAGGTGATGATACTAAACATTCTGTTGAAAAGATTGGTAATGTAAAGACTAGTGATGGTAATCAGAACTTATTGAGCAGAGTACTTTATGTCCCAACAATCACCAAGAACTTAATGAGTGTAGGTCAGATTGTGGAAAAAGGGTTACAGATCAGATTCAACCAACATGGAGCATATGTGGAGGACCCAAGACATGGATTCAAAAGGATAGCCAAGGGAGAGAAATCAGGTAGATTGTTTACTTTTGAGCTAGAGGACACAAAGAACATTGCTTTATACAATTACAAGGATCAAACACTTTCAGAATTAGAAATTTGGCACAAGAGGTTAGGTCACATAGGTGAAAGGACCTTAAAGCAAATGTGCAGGGATCAATGTGTGCTTGGGATACCTAATGTGTCCAAGCAACACATGATTTACAAGTGTGGTGCTTGTCAATTTGGTAAGTCACACAGATTACCCTATTCAAAGAAAGGTTTTATGCATGAAGACTATCTGGAATTGGTGCATACAAATGTTTGGGGATCTAGCAAGGAACCATCCATTTCAGGATCAAGGTATTATGTGTCCTTCATTGATGATTATAGCAGATGGACTGTGTTATACTTTGTGAAGCATAAGGATGAAGTGTTTAATTGTTTCAAAAGATATCTTGCACTTGTTGAAAACCAAACAGGAAGAAACTTGAAGAGGCTAAGGTCAGATGGAGGAGGTGAATACTTCTCCAATGAATTTGAAGACTTCTTGCAGGAAAGAGGCATCAAGAGGGAGATAACTACAAGGTACTCACCTGAACAAAATGGGGTAGCTGAAAGAAGGAATAGACTCATTGTAGAAACAGCTAGGTCTATGCTTAATGAAAAGAAATTACCAAATTATCTTTGGGCAGAGAGTGTATCTACTGCCACCTATCTCATTAACACGTTGCCATCAAAGTCACTTGATGGAATGACACCTTATGAAGCTTGGCATGGTAAGAGACCATCATTGGATCATTGCAAAATCTTTGGTTGTATTGCATATGTGCATATTCCCTCACATGTAAGGGGAAAGCTAGACCCTAAAGCTGAAAAATGTATCTTCATTGGTTATGATTTAAATAAAAAAGGGTACAGATTCTACAACCCAACAAACAAAGGTTTCAAGGTAAGCAGAGATGTCATCTTTGATGAGAATGACTCATGGTATGAAAATGAATGCAGGAAGGTTAGTCTACCTTATGACATGGAAGAAGACTTCCCAAAGCTCACCAAGGAGGAACCAATCTAGAAAGAAGACTCAAGTTCAGATGATGATGACACAATTAACCTTGAGGAATTTAAGGCTTGGAAGTCCAAAGGGAAGATGAAAATGAAGAAGCTAGAGGATATACCAGAATCCTCAACTCAAGCTATAAGGAGATCTCAAAAAGAAAGTAAGAAGCCTATCAGATATGGGTATGATACTTCACTTGTAACCAAGCATTCTGTATATCTTGCAAAGGATTTGTTGAATGAAGAACCAGGTTCATATGAGGAGGCAATCACAAAAACAGAATGGAAAGAAACTATGGATGAAGAAATAGAGGCTCTCAAGGAGAGTGACACATGGGACTTGGTACCCAAGAAGGACTCTATGAAGGTGATAGGATCCCGATGGACCTACAAGCTAAAGAGGAACTTTGATGGAACAATCAAGAGGTACAAAGCTAGGTTGGTAGCCAAGGGTTTTGCACAAACCCAAGGCATTGATTATGAGGAGACATTTTCTCCTGTGGCTAAGATGCCAACAATCAGAGTACTAGTGAGTGTAGCTGCATCCAAGAATTGGAACATGTATCAATTGGATGTCAAGGATGCTTTCTTGAATGGATGGATATCAGAAGAAGTCTACATGTCACAACCACCTGGCTATGAAGATCCCAAGAAGGTAAATTATGTTTGTAAATTGAAGAAGGCTCTATATGGATTGAAGCACGCACCTAGAGCATGGAATTACAGGTTGACAACATATCTCCAAGACCAAGGATTTATGATGAGTAAAGCAGACACTTCTCTATTCATAAAGAGGAGTAGTACAGAGGTAATATACTTGTGTGTTTATGTTGATGACATCATCATTACAGGAAATGATGTCAATGGAATCAGAAGCATAAAGAATCAGATGATGAAGGAGTTCAAGATCAATGATCTTGGATTATTGAAATACTTCTTAGGTCTTGAATTAGTGTATACTAATTCAGGTATATATATTACTCAAAAGAAGTATGTACAGGATATGGTCAAGAAGTTTAATTTGCAGGAAGCTAAAGTCTCAAGCACTCCAATGGAGGTCAACCTAAAGCTTAGTGCTCATGAAGGTGATGAAGTCCAAGACATTACAGGATATCAAAGTATGGTAGGTAGTTTGAATTATGCTACCTTGACTAGAATTGACATAGCATATGGTGTGAGTGTGCTAAGCCAATTCATGCACAAACCAAGGGTACCTCACCTAGAGGCAGCAAAGAAGATCTTGAAGTATCTAAAGGGAACTCAGAACCATGGTTTGTACTTTCCTTATACATCAGACATTGATATTAAAGTGTATTCAGATGCAGATTGGGCAGGATGCAAGGATGATAGGAGAAGCACATCAGGATACATATGTTTTGCAGGTGATAAACCTATTTCTTGGTCAGCCAAGAAACAACCTACAGTAGCTTTGTCATCTACTGAAGCAGAGTATAGAGGGCTAGCCAATGCCACTCAAGAAGCTATCTGGTTGAAACTTTTGTATACAGAGTTAGGTCTATACACAAGGCCACCAATTATCTTTGGTGACAACACAAGTTCTCTTCACCTTGCAGCTAATCCAATATATCATGCTAGGACAAAACACATAGAGGTTCATTACCACTATGTGAGAGAAAAATTGCTAAGCAAAGACATTCAGTTCACCTATGTGTCCACTAATATGCAATGTGCATATTTACTCACTAAAGCTTTGGATGGAAACAAATTATGCAGATTCAAATCCATGATTGGATTGCAGGATGTGATTGAAGAATGAAGCTGAAGACTTAAGCCAAAATGTTTGGCTTGAGGGGGAGCTATTGGTGCAAGTCAAGCCTTCACATTTGGCTTGGACATCTACTTTGAAGACTCTACATGAAGCAAAGATCATAGGAACTCATGCCTATGATTTCTTGCCATTTTATCTCTTGTAAAAGTCTTAGTGACTTGGCATCTTATGTAATCACACCTACTTGATTAAGTCGTGGAAAAATTGGTTGATTGATTGAGGGAATATCTCAATCAACTTTTAGTTGAAAGATTCTAGGAGATTGATTTGAATTCTAATTCAAATTTACACTCAACTCCTATAAAAAGCTACAAGAAAAAGTCACGTTTAGTACTTCACTCATCCCGAGGCATTTCTGTATCAATCATTGAGTGTGTGAGGTCTACTCCATAGCCTACACCTCTGAGTACCATTGAACTATGTTTATCATGTCAATGGGAATGTACATTTACATGATCTAATACAAATACTTACATTCATTTACTCTGTAATTCTCTGAGTATACTACTCCAAGTCAGTCAACTTCAACAAGGCATATCTCAGGATCTACTCATCCAAATCAAGTGATTCAAAGCTTGTTGGAACCAGCTCCAAGCATAATACATGCCTACAAAATTTGAAGGTCATTGGATCAGCCATCTCGGAGAAATCTCGCTCGAAGTGGTTTCTAGTATTTGTCTGCAGAGCTCCTAAAAAGTCGGGGGTAAACATATTTTTGCTAAACTTATTTCTCAGAGTATAGTTTGTCATTTCTTCTCATTCCACTTGCAATTGGTAGCTTGTTACGCTAATTTAATATGTCCAGAAGGAATTTGATCAATTGTAAGTGTGCTGGTCATACTGAGTGAAAGACTGAGCAGGTGTCAATACCAAAATAGCAAGTTTTCTTGGATTTTTGAAGTCTCAAGTAGTCTGTTTTGATTTGATCATTACACATATCATTTGCAAAGTATACATATGCTTTCTTGGTATCATTTGGAAGCTAAGCAAGTGTATTAATCATTCCTGGAGTCAAAGGAGGGCTGGTGTGAAGCAGGTTTAGCAGCACCTACTCAATCTCTGAGTGCATCCAACCATCCTCTCCCAACAGATCTCTGGTCAATATCTGCTATAGTCCTAAAAAATTGGGGGTATAGCTTAACTTGCTAAATTGATTTCTCTTAGCATAGTTTATCTTTTTACACCATTCCACTTGGAATAGTTAGCTTACTAAGCTAATTAGATACCTCTAAAAGGAATTTTTCCAATTCCTACTGTGTTGGTCATACTGAGCAAAATACCCAGCAGGTGTCAAGACATAAATAGAAGGTTTTCTTGAGTTTGTGAGTTTCAAAGTTATCTGTTTTGGTTCAATCATTACACACATATTTTCCAAAGTACATAGGCCATTTTATGGTGTCATTGGAAATCTAAGGAGGTCTACGCATCAAGCCTAAAGTAAAAGAGGGTTGGTACAAAGCAGGTTTTAGCAGTACCTACTCAGTCTCTTAGAGCATCCATCCATCTTTCCCAACAATATTTGTGGTTTATCAAATCACATTACAGATGAGTGTTATAAGAACTTCAAGAATCAGAGAGGTAGAGGTTTCCAAAGGAGGCTACAAATCAAGGAAAGACTACAACAATTACAGAGAGGAAGATCAACCATCATCAAGGCTACAATAACAACTACAACAACAACTACAGTAACAACTACCAAGGAGGCTACAAATCAAGGAAAGACTACAACAATTACAGAGACGAACAAGATGATTCCCTTCTTATTATGAATATGACATCAAAGCAAGGTATGAATGATGACCATCTCTTCTACATTGACTCAGGATGTTCAAACCATGTGACAGGCAATGTAGCTCTTCTCTCTGAACTTGAGGAACCTAAGGGAAAGAATCAAGTACAAACAGGTGATGACACCAAGCATTCAATGGTCAAGGTAAGAAATGTTAAAACCTCTTATGGAAATAGAAATCTATTGAGGAGGGTTCTATATGTATCCACAATCACTAAGAATTTGATGAGTGTTGGACAGATTGTGGAAAAGGGTTTGCAGGTTAGTTTCAACAAATATGGAGCATGTGTAGAGGATCCCGAACATGGATTCAAGAGAATCACCAAGGGAGAAAAGGTAGGTAGGTTATTTACATTTGAACTTGAAGATACAAAGCATATCGCACTTTACAACTACAAAGATCAAACATTGTTAGAGCTTGAGATTTTGCATAAGAGATTAGGGCATATTGGTGAGAAAACCTTAAAGCAAATATGTAGAGATCAATGTGTGCTTGGGATACCTAGTGTATCCAAGCAACACATGATCTATAAATGTGGTGCTTGCCAGTTTGGAAAATCTCACAGGTTACCCTTCTCCAAGAAAGGCTACATACATGAGGATGACTTGGAGCTTGTCCATACAGATGTATGGGGACCAAGTTAGGATCCCTCAATTTCTAGATCAAGGTATTATGTATCTTTCATTGATGATTTCAATAGGTGGACTATCTTATATTTTATGAAGCACAAAGATGAAGTGTTCAGCTGCTTTATGAAGTATCTTGCACTTGTGGAAAACCAAATATGAAGAAGCCTAAAGAGACTAAGGTCAAATGGAGGATGTAAGTACTTCTCAAATGATTTTGATGCATTCTTGGAGGATAGAGAAATCAAAAGGGAAATTACAACAAGGTATACCCCTGAGCAAAATGGGGTGGCAGAGAGGAGAAATAGGTTAATTGTTGAAAGAGCTAGGTCAATGCTAAATGAGAAAAAACTACGTAATTATTTATGAGCAGAGGGTGTATCTACTTCTACTTATCTTGTTAATAGGTTGCCATTTAAATTTCTTGATGGGATGACCCCATATGAAGGATGGCATGGTGGAAGACCTTCACTTGACCATTGTAGGATTTTTGGATGTGTTGCTTATGTGCATATCCTATCTCAAATCAGAGGTAAGCTAGACCCTAAGGCAGAGAAGTGCATCTTCATAGGGTATGATTTAGATAAGAAAGGATACAGGTTTAATACTCCATCCAACAAGGGATTCATGGTTAGTAGAGATGTTTTGTTTGATGATAATGATTCTTGGTTTGAAAGAGAATGCAGGAAAGTTAGGTTGCCATATGGCTTGGAAGAAGAGTTTCCAAGTCTCACCAAGGAGGAGCCAAACCAGATTGAAGATATCAAATCAGATGATGAGGACATCATCAACCTAGAAGAGTTCAAGGCATGGAAATCAAAGGGCAAGGTCAAGATGAAGAAGTTGGAGGACATACCTGAATCGTCCAACCAAGCAATCAGAAGATCACAAAGGGAGAGCAAGAAGCCAATCAGATATGGGTATGACACGTCTTTAGTTACTAAGCATTCTATTTATCTTGCCAAATATTTATCACTTGAAGATTCATCATCATATGAAGAGGCAAAGACCAAGGCATAATGGAAGGAAGCTATGGATGAAGAAATTGAAGCACTCAAGGAACGATACTTGGGAGCTAGTGCCAAAGAAGGAGTCTATGAAGGTAATTGGTTCTAGATGGGTCTACAAGAGAAATTCAGATGGATCAATGAGCATGTATAAAGTTAGACTTATGGCTAAGGGTTTTGCACAAACCCAAGGAGCTGATTATGAAGAAACCTTGTCACCTGTGGCCAAAATGACAACCATTAGGGTATTGGTAAGTGTGGCTGCATTAAGAAATTTGAAATATGTACCAATTGGATGTCAAAAATGCATTTCTTAATCGTTGGATTTTAGAGGAAGTTTACATGGCTCAACCTCCTAGATATTAGGACTCAAACAAGGTAAATTATGTGTGTAAATGTAACAAAGATCTTTATGGATTGAAGCAGGCACCTAGGGCATGGAACCATAGGTTGACTACATACCTTCAAGATCAAGGATTCATCATGAGCAAAGTAGATACTTCTCTATTTGTGAAGAGAACTAATTTAGAGGTGATATACCTATGTGTGTATGTTGATGACACCATACTTATAGGTAATGATGCCAATGGCATCAAGCAAATCAAAAATCAAATGATGCAAGAGTTCAAATTAAGTGATTTAGGGTCATTAAAGTATTTTCTTGGACTTGAGTTAGTCTATACAAATTTTGGAATTTATATCACTCAAAGAAAGTATGTACAGGATATGTTGAAGAAGTTTCACTTGGAGAATGCCAAGATAGCAAGAAATCCTTTGGAGGTAAACCAAAAATTAAGTGCTCATGAAGGTGATGTGCTTGAGAATGTTGCAGGATACCAAAGCATAGTTGGAAGCCTAAACTATGCAACATTGACAAGGATTGATATTGCTTATGGAGTAAGTGTCTTAAGTTAATTTATGCACAAACCTAGAGCACCTCACTTGGAAGCTACCATGAGAATTTTGAAGTACCTTAAGGGCACTCATAATCAAGGTTTATATTTTCCTTATAGATCAGATTTGGACATCAAAATATACTCAGATGCAGATTGGGCAGGTTGCAAGGATGACAGGAGGAGTACCTCAAGTTATCTCTCTTTTGTAGGTGATAAGCCCATTTGATGGTCTTCCAAGAAGCAACCTACTATTGCTCTATCTTCAACAGAGGCTGAATATAGAGGACTAGCCAATGCCACTCAAGAAGCAATATGGATTAGATTGCTATATGCAGATTTGGGATTACATGCTAACTCTCCAATGATTTTTGGAGATAATACAAGTTCTTTATATCTTGGAGCAAATCCTATCTATCATGCTAGGACCAAGTATATAGAGGCACACTATCATTATGTGAGAGTGAAGCTATTAAGCAAGGAGATTAAGTTGGCATATGTATCAACTAATATGCAATGTGTGGATTTATTGACCAAAGCACTTGATGGTACAAAACTTTGCAGGTTTAAAGCTATGATTGGACTGTAGGAAATTCAAGAGGCTTGATGAAGAAGACCAGCCAAGATGTTTGGCTTGAGGGGGAGCTGTTGTTGCAAATTCCAAGCCTTCACACTTGGCTAGGCATTGGAAGTTTTATGTGTAAATGCTTGAAGACCCACAAGAACCATTGCTTATGGTTTTACCATTAACTCTTGTAAAAGTCATTTGACTTTGAAGAATCTATGCAAAAGCCACTAAATTCATGGAGTTAGATAGAATGAAAATCACGACTCTTCCTTGAGGGAATATCTCCTATATTAAGTTATTACTTTTAGAGAGAGCCAAATTTGAATTCAAATTCAAATTTGAACAAAGCATCTATAAAAATGATTGTAAAATCTCGCCAATACACTCTCCATTATAGTGTCTTAGTTGATCACATTGTAGAGAGTGTGTGGCTCTTAATATATCTTACACTTCTCACTATCACTGGGCATTATTCTTCATGCCAATGATCATGTACAACATTGTCATATACTACAATAGATCATTGATCATCTCTATTGGTCTCTCTGTCATTGTCACTTAGAACAGTGTTCTTGTCTTGCTCATATCGCAGTCATTACTCCATCTTTTTCAATATTCTATGGCTCGTTGGAATCCACTCTAAGCCTACTACATGTTGACAAAGTTTGAAGACATTAGATTCACTGGATTGGGAGAAAAGCATCTTGAAGTGGTCACGGGTCATTCATTGGAGAGCTCCTAAAAAATCGGGGGTAATGTTTCACTTGCTGAATTGATGGCTCTATGTATAGTCAATCATTATAAGTGATTCTACTTGGAATCATTAGCTCTTTAAGCTAACTAGATATCTCCAAAAAGGAATTTTTCTAATTGCTTTTGTGCTGGGAGCAGTGAGCTTAACAAGCAGCAAGTGTGTGAACCAAAATAGAAAGTTTTTTGGTAACTTGTGACTTGTGCAGTTATGTGTTTTGGATCAATCATTGCATGCATCATGTCCAAAGTACATAGGCACTTATTTAGTGTCATTGGAAAGCTAAAAAGGTCTACAACACAACTCGCAAGAGGAAGAGGGCTGGTATAGAGTAGGGATTAGTAGTACCAACTCATTTCTTGGAGTGTCCATCCATCTTTCCCAACATAGTAATCCACACAAAGGCTGAAGAATACCTCGAATACACAATGTACAAGGGGCATGAACAAAGATTTCTTAGTTTTTTACAATTTGTGGCTGATCAAGCTACTATATTTTTTATTAAGGAACATATAAAATATTGTTCGACAACTATTCGGACTTTCACATGAAAACTAATAGTAACATAAAATAACATAAATAATAAAATCTCTCTCTCTCTTTCTCTCTCTCTCTCTCTCTCTCTCTCTCTCTCTGTTGGGTGCATTTGTCTACATCTCGATCTTTCTCTGTTGCTCTCTCTTTTGATATTTCCATAGACTTTGTCACACACATCCCCTTCTACCATCATGCCTTAGCATGTGTAGCTTCAGTGACCTAATCTCTCTCTCTCAAAAATTTTTTTTCTAAAAGGAAGTTCAGATGTAGCCTATTCTTCGATGCTTTCATTAATAAAATGAACAATTATACAACCCTTTGGATTCCCTATATCCCACACAGTAGGGGTATAATGCTTTGAAATGTATGATAGACCACAACCGATACAATATCTAGGATTCGAGAGGAGAAAAATGTTTTCAACGACAATTGTTGAGAAGTTTAATGTTTTTTTATCACCTTTGTGAGAAACCCACTTACTTTATTATTTTTTTTTTCCAAGACAAACATCCTATGGTGTGTGAAAGCCAAAGATTTTTTACAATTACATATTCTTCTACCTAAAAGGTATAGAGATTTCTCAATTGATGACTCTTTCTAATGGCCATGAAAGTTGATGGCACATCTTTCTTTCCATATCTTCTAGAGCACTTCCCCTCTGATGGCATTCCACAAAGCAAAAGAGGAGCCAATTGTTTCTCCAAGTAATGCTTGTTTCAAGCTAATTAGCCTTGGTCAGCTAAAATTCTTGGTGAGAGACTACTAGATCGAGAAGCTTTTGGGGCACAAGAAGAAGAGATGACAAAGGTCCTCTCTATTCTAGACACAAGGCTCAACATTAAGGGGCCCTACATATTCTATTATCTTTGGAATTGGTTGAGATTCCATGATGGAGGATTTTCCACATAAGAAACAATTTTTTGTTCTTTATGAGAGGGTGCCATAAGTCCCCTCTACTCAAGCTAACATGATTTCAGAGTTGTGCATCCATCCTTGGGAGTTATCCATGACTTTTGAAGAGGGGAATTGGTTTGGTAGATGTATGCATGCTATTGTTATCAATAACCTCTACAAAGGGTGAAAGATGAAACCAATGATTTTGATGATAGTTGATGGTGCAATGGAGATAATGTTCTAGAACTTGATGCACCTATTCTATTTTTTTGTTATTTTGTGGATGATTGATTATAGAAAATTTAACTTGGACCCAAAGGAGATTGCAAAGATTGTTTCGATTGATCATTGACTATATCATGAGGCGATCCATAAAGCCTACAAATATAGAAACATTCTAGCAGTGGTTGCACCTGTGATTGTCTTGGAATGAAGTGTGGCATCTTTGTGAATTTATGCACTATAATAGGAATGGCATCATGCTTATCCAAACTTGGTAGATCTATGATGAAATCCAAAGATATTAAAGGGTTTGGCATTTCTAGAATAGGTAAAGGTTGTAAGAGGCCTTGAGGTGTATGGCTTGGTACCTTAGGTCCATATAAAGTGTGAGACGTGTAGAAATATTCTTTGACTTCCTTGCATATTTGAGGCCACTCAAAATCTCTTCATATAAGTTGTATTGTTTTATTTACTCCAAAATTTTCTCTACATGATGTCTTCAAGTATCAAGAGCATCCACTATAGTGAGAATATCTTTGTCATGGATTTCATGATTCATCTTGGAAGATGAGAATTTGGTAGAATGTTATGTGACTTGATATAAGCATCCACCATGCTCATGCAGAGAAAGAATTGCTCTTCGGCCAAAGTATGATCCAGTTTTTTGTAAGAAAGAAAGATTGGAAGGATCATGATAAACTAGAATCGGAGTAGTGGAGAATGTTGATTCAAGGGACTTAAAGGCTTTTTGTGCTTCTCTACTTTACGATATTTTTTCATTTGTATTAAGCTTGGTAATCTGTACCACTATCTTGTATTGATGCTTGGTGATTATTCCATAGAAGTTGAGAAGGCCTTTAAAACATTGTACATCTCTAACACATGAACGAGATTGTCATTAAGGATTTTCTCGATCTTCTTAGGGTCCATCAATATTTCTTTTTTTGAGAAAATTTATCCCAATAATTCCACTTATGATGGAAAGACGAGTTCTCCAATTGTTTTAATAATTCTTTATCTCTTAGCTTCTCTGGAAGTATCTTTACATCACCTTCATGTTCCTCTAGATCTTTGGGGAATATCACAATATCATCTAGGTATATTACCAATGCATCTAAATATTCCCAAAATATATCATTCACCATATGCTCAAAGACTATTGGAGCATTTGTGAGACTAAATTTTATTAAAAAATATTCAAAATACCCATACTTTGTTTGAAATTGTGTCTTCTATTGATCCTCGTCTCTAATCCTAACAAGGTTGTAAGGTCCTCAAAGATCAATCTTCATGTAAAATTTTGCTCATCCAAAGTGTTATAAGAGCTTTGATATAAGTTCTAGGGGACATCTATTTTTTTATACTGATTTAACTTAATCCAAGATAGTCTACACACATTTGGAGAGTCCCATCCTTCTTTTGTACAAATAGTGTAGGGGCTCTTAGTGGAGACTTTGAGTGTGATAAACCCCTTGGCTAGATTGTAGAAAACATTCTTTTGTAATTCTATAAGTTTCTATGGGTATAGTTAATATATTGATCCAAAATTGTGGCTGCATTGCGGGAAGGGGAAGTGATGCGCTGTTTGGATGGATTGATTCCTACTTTTAGTCATCCTCACAATGTGACACTCTAGGTGTGTTTGAGGTGTAAGGGAGGGTTCCTCTCTTGCGCTTCAAGGGAAGAGAAGAGTCACGTGGGTGGGGAAGGAGAAACTCATAAATAAAATTAATATATATGTCGCTTACTAAGCATGAAACCGTAACTTCATGTAGTGTAGATTCATTTACAAGCTTAATCCCAAACTACCTCTCACCTTTACATCTCAACTTGAATTTTCCTTTCTTCCATAGAGTATTTTTTTCAATTTTTTAGGGACTTTAAAGGTAGATTCATTCTGTCATTTTTCATTCCCTACAATAATTTTTCTCTCACCAAATTGATATATGTCTTATATGTATTCAAATTTTACAAGATGTCCTTTTGAACCTAAGAGATGTAATTTAGTCAAGTATTCCTATTGGACTTTGAGGTCTACAGAATCACTCGAACAATAGAAGGACGAAGAAAATACTTGGAGCACAACACACAATACTAAATGTATTACCAAGTGAATGTACAAAGATAATTAACCCATTAGGGTTATGGGCATAAATACAAGCTAACTTTTGGGTGCAAGCAATTGAGAGTCTACTACTAAAGTTGAGATCTTCATTATACAATCGTCAAAAAACTAAATGAGCACCCACGAAACATGACACGACACAGTTGAAGTATTGCAAGGGTAGAAGAAAGGGATTTGTGTGAGATTCTACACCCATTCGCACCTGAGGGAGATTAGAAACATTTAAAGAGCACAATACACAAAAAAAAATTGAATTTAGACCTTGATAAGACCAAGTATTGTGACCGGTTGAGCTTAGTTATTAGGATACTTGAATTCTCATGTATCATGATACTTGGCAGTTATCGTGTATGGCCGATACCTAAACTTCGTATGTATTGTGATACTTTAGAAGTATCATGTATCATCAGGTCAAGTACCATGATCACTCGTGTATCGTGTATCATGTATCATCTACCCTAAGTATCATGTATCCTCAGGATTCTACGTATCATAAAGTGGGAATGTGTATCATGTATCATGAGTATACAAGTATCGTATTGTGGACTAACTAGTATAGTGTATCACTTATTCCCAAGTATCATATCGTGTAAGGAAGTATCGTGTATGGGGTATCCTTTGAATCTAGCATATTGCCAATACTGATAAACTATCATGTATCATATCTTTCTAGAATATTGTGTATTGTGACTATCCAAGTATCATATCCTAGATTACTTGGTATCTTGTATCATGCGGTGTAAGTATCATGTATTGCCTAAATTGAGAAATCGTGTATCATGTACTTGGAATATCATGTGTTGTGGTTGAAGAAAAGTGATCAAAGAGCTCGAAAAAGGAAAATTGGGAAATTTTAAGTGCTAAAACTTTGCCAACAATAGTCATTAGGTCCATAGAATCTTTTGTCAAAGGTGAATATAGGAAATCCCTAGAGGATGTCTCCACAAACTTGCATGGATTACCCATCTACCTTTATGGCCTTAATAGATCCGTTGCAAGAATGAGGAACTCGGTGGAATCAAAGATAGTTCCAAGATTAGCTTCCAAATACAAAGGAGGTGTCTACATGGATAAAATAGGACAGATACATGTAGTAATTGAGAATATAGAGTAGATAAATGAAAGAGGAGAGGTGGAGGAACTTGAAAATCATAGTGGCCCCATGAATGGAGATGCTATGACCACTCCTTGGGGAAAATCTACGGTCACCCATGTACTAACAAGAGATCTGATTCCCTAGGATGATTATCTAGTCAATGTGTATTTGGTAAGTGGGTTGGACATAGTATTGCAAGCCACTTCACCTATACAAGGAGCAGGCATCAGCCCAACCACTATCTATGAATTGAGAGATCCTGAAGACTCCTCTAGAGTTACCTACCTAGAACAAGATCAAAGATGATATTTGTTAGTTGATGATCATGACAGGTCAATCCTGAGATACATGGGGTTGCCTGTATTCCATCCTCTAGAATAGATAATCTCTTCAAACAATCCCTTTAGGACTCAGCACCATAATGAAATTGTATCCTCTTGGCAAACGAGTCCACAAAATGTAGCACTTAGGCCATAGGTGCATTTTTCCATGCTAGGAACTAACCCCAAGAATCAATATTCTAGCCCAAGATTTGGAAATATGAACTGAGCACTCTTCCTGATGAGACCACCACAAGGAGCTTGACCAGGAATACATCCACTACATCTTGCAGTTCCCATTACTCTAAGACACCCAAAACTGAGTAGAAAGATAAGGACAATTCAGGTAACTAAGTGTATAAGAAACCATTATGATGGTTCTAGAGAACCCTACAACCATATTGCAGAATTCAAGCAAGTACTACATGCAAAACAAGTGGATGAATTCTTTATCCAATATGAATGTTTTGGTCTAACCCTTATGGGAATAGCTCTAGCTTGGTTTCAACCATTCAATCCTAACTGTTTTGCAAATATTGAATAATTCATCAAATAATTTATCGGTGAATTCACCAAGAGAGGTATCAAATAGAATTCCTCTTCATTGATCCATAGTTTCAACATGCCCTAATGAGACAGTCAACACTGCTGTTAGAACATTCAACTAATATGTAGATAGATGCCTACGACTGAGAGACCCTCCGAACAAAAAATGATATCATTTTTTTTAAATGGTTTAACCAATAGAACATTAAGAACTTTGGTATATGTGAAACGATTATTGATGTTGAATGATTGTTTGGAAGAGTATAGATTTGGAAGACAACTTAATAGATGACCTAAAACCCCCTTAGAATCCCATTAAATCAGAGGATAATGTGAGCAATGCTACCTCTAGCACCAGCAACATAGAAGAACTTGCTGATTTAGTGGCTAAGAAGCTAGGAGTCGAGGGATATAGAAACTACCAAAAACCCCCTATGAGAGTACCAATGTTATGAAGATGCATGCATTATGGTGGAGACCATCCATCTCATGTCTCTACAAGAGGAGGGTAGGTGCCACCACAACCCTATCCATACAATAGGCAAACAACCAAAGGACCCAATATGTACTATCACATTGAACACATTTAACAGACAATCAAGACCCTTTGCACCACCATAATATAGACCTTATGGATGCCCAGGGACTAGGGCAGAGAGGCTCCAAGACACAATCCATACGGAGGACCACCCTAGCACCAAGGCCATAGGTGTATAGTCAACCATAACTAGTGTTAGGGCAACAACCACCACATGCTCAAAATATAGTACCTATGAACAGGAGAAAATCTAGAACGAGCCATTGTACCAGCCATGTCTTTGGCAAATACAGACAACTTAGACCAGGGATTCAATCAGACTCAGGGATATTACTATTCCTATGATACGTCTTGTAGAATACGATCAGGCCAATGAGCAACATTACTATGGACATGAGGGATATGAAAGTTTGTATGGACCAGAATATGCTAGTCTTATGTACATCGCCCCTAGGGTCCCTATTCCAATTAGACCTACAACAAGACTGCCTCCACCAAGGGGACCATGCTATAGATGCGGAGGAGATCACTTCATTAGGGAATGTACCTTGCCTTATAACCCACCACCACCACATGCTGGGAAGGATACTATAACAATTGTGGCAAAGAAAACTTATTCAAAATTTTCCCAAAGAGCGCCAATAAAATCTCTACTATGGTGCAAATCAATGTAATTGAAGTAATAAACTCGTGAGGAAGTGACAAGGAATGCACTATGCCTCTAAAGGCGATTACACAAGCCATGGCTAAGGAGAAATTCAAAAGACAATCATTAGACAACCCAAAGACAAGGAATGAGACCCTAGAGTCCAAATGGTTTAAGTCTCAGAGGAACTAGAGGAAAATTGTTGTATACTTACATGGGTTTAAGGAGTAGAACCCTTGGGTTTCTAGGTGTGAGACCCTTTGGATTTATGATTTATTTACCCCTTTTAGATGGTTCTTGAACCTTAGGGTTAATTCTCTAAGGTTGAGTACCTTAGGCTTGATTGAAAGCTTCTCCTAGCCACTTGGTTTGTACGTGAGAGCTTGGAGAGTCTTCTTTTAGAAGCCATGTGATTTCATGTGATTTCCTAAGCTTGGAAACCATGTGAACACCTTAGGGACCCATGTGATGGAAGGTACAAATGTCCTCTTGAGAGGGACTTACCCCCTTGGACTTGGAGCTATATATTGGAGGGGTTGGTTGGGTGAAAACACATCTCTCTCTCTCCTAGTGTGAGGTAGACTAGTTAGTCTTCTTAGTTGATTAGTTTTTCAGTTGTGGAGGCTATGGAGCTTCTACAACAACTCTAAAATTAAAAAGGCTCAAAGCTAGAAGGTGAGATGACAAAAACTAAAAAATAAATGGCCATAAAGAAGGAGCAAGGAAAAATAGAAAACTCTAAAAGAAACAGGGAATGGTGAAAACCATCAAGCACACCAAAAAGCCAACATAGTAACAAGGAAGTCAGGTGAAGAGCAGATAGGATCCACTCTAGTGGATCCCATGCCTAAAGACCTAAACATGTGGTTGAAAGCATATCAAGCCAAGATAGAGACAGGACTTGGTCTAAAGCAATATGAAAAAAGCTACGGAAGAGGAGACCTAGAGAAGGAGAGATTCGAAATATGTAATAAGTTGTTTGATATTGCACAAACTACACTTGAGCAATCAATACCAATCCTCCCCAAGACTAGGATACCGGAAGCTAAGTTTCAAGAATGATTAGAATATATGAATCAATGATAAAAAGAGAGACAACAAGATGAGGAGATAGAGGAAGACATACGTGTTGAAAGAGGAGAAGAAAATTTTGTAACTCCAGAAGGATAGGCAAACTCGTCACAAGACCTTTGGGTGAAAATTTGTAATGAACGATGGAGGAAAGATGAAGCTAAGGAACTACCCTTTGCAGAAATAGACATCAATATAAATCAACCAAACTTAGAACCAAAGCGATCTATGAAGAGTTATCCTATCTAGACCACGAAAAAAGAAGCGAAAATGAGCCTAACAATGCTTTCTAATTCTACAGGATAATATGGACCTAAATTTGAACTTTTACATGGACCTACAATAAGGTATGAAGGAAAGAAACTAAAAGATTGAATCTCAAGAACATTATCAAAGTTGAAGGAAACAAAAGTCCAATGCTCTTTAACATTGGAGGAGTCACTTCAAGTTAAACCTCAGTTGTGGAAGAGACTAGCCTAACAATTGAATTTGGAAGAACTTAACCCACTCATGGAAGATAATAAGGTGGTGAACTCAACCACAATCAACATTCTGACTGATAAAGTGGGAGAATTTAGTGAGGGAGATGAAGGAAATACATGCCTCCCTATCACCTTTAGAGGAATATCACCATAGCGAATTTGGACACTATAGCAGGAATGGGAATTGCATCCAAAGAAATTCGGGAAAAATAGGGAAGGCCTACTCTATGACCAACTAGGATGAAGCTACAATTGGCTGATGGTCATGTTGAGAAACCCTTAGGAATCCTAGAGAAGGTCATTCTAACCACTTGCAATGTGGAGTTTGAACACACTCTAGAAATTTATCACTTTGGAAAAGCAAGTAACTATGAGATGATACTAGGATGAACCTTTATGAGATGCGAGTGGTGCAAGATTGGGGAAGAGATGCTTTGTACCTACAACATCAAGGAGCCACAATGAAAATCATTTTGCATACTTTTGCGTATAGAGATGTACCACCCCTACAATGGAATCCTATACACAAGGAAGAGGACAAGGTATCCATTCATAGTGCTGGAACAAGTGGTCTATCTTGGATGAATGAAGATGATCTATTGTAGATGTGTAAAGAGGCAAAACAGAAAGATGGGAGACAAAAATTATGGCCTATAGGACATAAAAATTAAAAATCCATGAGAAGACCCATTATACATGCCATAGGGTTTATACATGAAGCCTTCAAATCTCACAGCTCGATGGAAATATTAGCAACACCAGATGTCTATGTGAATGAAGAGGTGTTAACAATGTAGGAATGCATCGATGAAGAAGGATATGATGTAAACTTATACATGGTAGTCCTCTAGGAAGTAGAAGCAAGAGAAATAGTAGAAAAAGAGTGGAACGAGGACTACAAAAGAATTGAAATGGAATCGGAATTTGATATAGAAGAATAGTACTTAAGAGAAATAAAAGAGAAAGACCAAGAAAATACTAAGATACTAGCCGTAGAAAAGTATCAAAGGAGCTCACAAGACAAGAGAAAGAAAGTTCAAGATGAGCTACATCATGAATCATTCGAAGTTCTAGAGCATTTAAGGTGATATGAGGTTGAAGAAAGAAAAATAGTCATTCAAATGCCAAGAATAGAAGCTCAAGGAGTAGCATATGAGAACAAAGAACAAGTGAAGAAACTGATAATAACTATAGAAGGAGAAGAGGAGAGATGTACTTACATAGGTAAGGATGTGTCAATGGAAGAGGAAAACGAATTGATAGAACTAATTCGAGAATATAGAGACGTGTTTGCTTGGACGTACAAAGATCTCAAAGGAGTAGATCCCTCTATTTGTTCCCATAGAATCCCAATGACCCCAAAAGCCAAACCCACGAAACAAAGACCATACACCGACAATGATGTTTTCTCTGCCAAGATCAAGGAAGAAATTGATACATTTTTGGGTTGCATGTGGTGAACTTGGTGTGGTGGTTTTACAAACAGGTGGAGAAGAGTCATCCACCCCACTCCAAGGTTCATCGGAATCTAGTTTTCATAAAAAGTCTACAATGGCATGTGTAGAGCCCGAACAATGTACAACATCATAGTCAAATTCCTACAAAAGTAATACCCAGTGAGCAAGGCGACCTCCCATATGCTGGTATCAGGCTAGGTAGAGTAGAGCATAATTATCCATGTGGAAGGTAAACTTACGGCCTAGTAGATAGTGCTGAAACTTCTTAATGGAGGTTATCAACCCCAAACACTCTCGCTCGGTTACAGAGTACATTTGAAGCAAGATGGCAAGTGGCATAATAGATGGGTTTGTACCACTTTACCTAGTGTTGCATTAATACACTACCAGATGCATCAACAAAAACATGGAAAGGTAATTGCCAGTTTGGTGCCTGCAAGATGGAACCATACATAAGAGAGTTTTTGGGCAGTCAAAACTAAGCTAGCCTTCCTCACTCCAACGAAATTGGTGAGGACACATAGTGATTAGCCAAGTAAGTGGGATAGTTAAATGAGCCAACCACCAGAGATGGGGGACTTGCCAATAGATTTGGCATAGGAAACACATGACTTCCTTAGGCATTTTTGTGGGACGTGCATCTAAGATCACTTGTACTTTATCATGGTTCACTTGAATACCTTGTTTAGAGATAATCTGACCTAGGAGTTCACCACAGGTGATCGAAAAATAGACTTGTTAGGGATCAAACAAAGATGGTATTGCTTGCACTTTAAAAAGAAACATTGAAGATGTTGTAAGTCGTCAAAAGTGTCACTAGATAGGGAGAAGTCATCAAGGTAAATCTCATCAAAATCTTTAGGTAAGGTGAGAAGATTTCTTGCATATAGCGTTGAAAGGTGTTGGGAGCATTGTGCCGGCCAAACCACATTACTGTAAACACATACATCCCCAATTAGTAATGAAGGCAATCTTGGGTATATCTGCTTCCACCATCCTGACCTAATTGTAACCACTGTATGCATCTAAAAATGAGTACATTTCTCTGCTAGCTACATCATCGACCATGCTATATAAGAATGGTAATAGAATGGATCAAGCACAATAGTGGCATTCAATTTTCTATAGTCAACACAGACTTCATAATGGGTTTACCAAGGACCATGACAAAAGAATTCTATTCTTGTGGTGGTTGATCATTTGAGCAAAATGGCACACTTTATCCCTACAAAGGAATAAGAGGAGGATCTGCAGGTCGTGGAACTATTTATCCAAAATATTTTTAGATTGCATGGTCTACATAAATCAATAGTTTTAGAGAGGGATCCTAGATTTATAGGAAATTTCTGGAAACACATGTTCAATAAGCTTAAAGTTCAACTCAAGATGAGTGGTGGAGAGCATCCATAGACACATGGTCATACCAAAAGTGTTAATCAGATAATAGAAGATATGCTAAGAGCATATGTTTTAAAAAAGCAAACAGATTGGGATAGGCCAATTGAGTTTGCTTATAATAGTTGGAAGCACAAAAGTACTAAGCTTGCACCTTTTGAGGGTGATTTATGGATTTATTCCCCACAGTCTAGCTACCATTGGGTTGCCCAAGAAATATCTGAGTGCTTCACATTTTCTACTAGATATGCAAGCTAAGTTGAAAATAGCTCAGTTCAATCCACAACAAGCTGCTGAAAGCATGAAAGCATTTGTACATTGACATCGTATATCATGAACATTTTAGGAGGGTGATTGTGTGATTTTACAGGTTCCACTTTTTTTGTCGTTGATAGTGGGTTAGAAAATAATAAAGATTAGTCATAATAAAGACTAG
>CM035429.1:71806770-71836770 GCA_020310875.1 Ceratopteris richardii | reverse complement strand
TTCTCAGCTCCTTGGTATCCCTTTGGTTTTGAAGTTTCAATTGCCCAACATGGGAATTGGGTTCTAGCCCAACTTGATACTAAACTTGCCTAGGAAAAGGGCATGTAGTGCAACCTAGTGGGCCATGGTATGGTGATCAACACCTTCCTCATTTTATATATTATCTATTTTCTTGCATGCAAGAGAACAAAAGACAAAGAACTAGAAAAGCTTGAAAGTACTTGTAGAAGATTCCTTTGGACTAGATATCCCAACAAGAGGAGTGTGCCCAAAATCGTGGGACATGTGTGCTATCAGAAAGAGTATGGTGGACTGCACATTATCGATGTGGGAGGTAGGGTAGGTAAACTAGCTACCAAGTGCCTAATCAATGCATGGTGCAATGGGGAAGCTTCTAGAGCAAAATGTATTCTTAGAGACATACCTTGTCTTTGTTGGAGTTAGACGTCTGCGGAAGCACGCGAACAGCACAAGGAAGAAGAAGAAGCTTGGAGCACAACACACAAGACTGAATGTATTACTAGAGAATGTACAAAGATAAGTAGCCCATTAGGGCAATAGGCGTATATACAAGCCGGGGGAAAAAAACCTCCTAAAGAGGGAAAAAAGTGCCCCGGCGGTCCTAGAGTGTTCACACACATCACTACCTAAATATATCAACAAATCCCCCCTGGGAGTGATGCGGTGAACAAGGAGCTGGCACTCATGTATAAGGAAGTGCCGAGCTATGTGGAAATCACTCCACAAAAGGAAGTAAGCCCAAAGCTTTGCGGAAAGCTTCAAACTTCTCCCTAGGCAGAGCCTTCGTGAAAAGGTCTGCAATGTTCTCCTGCGTGGGCACATATGCCAAGCTGATCTCCCCAGCAGAGAACCTCTCCCTGACATAGTGATAATGCACCTCAATGTGCTTAGTGCGAGCATGGAAAACAGGGTTCCTCGCAACTGCCAATGCGCTCTGACTGTCAGTGAAGATGGTGGTGGCAGAAGACTGGCCAACACCCAAATCAGCCATAAGGCGTCTGAGCCACACACACTCAACAGTCGCTGTGAAAGCTGCCCTATACTCAGCCTCACAACTGGAAGTGGCCACAGTAGGCTGCTTCTTGCTCAACCAAGATATACATGAGCTACCAAGCATGAAGCAAAAACCACTGGTGGACACACGAGTTTCATAGCAACCAGCCCAATCTGAGTCAGAAAAAGCATGCAAATCTGGCGGTAGTGATCCCCCCTTGGGATAAAACAACCCAAGTAGCCGAGTACCACTCAAGTAGCGAAAGATGCGCTTAACCGCTTTCCAATGCGTGACTCCTGGGCAATGCATAAACCTGCTCATCTGTGAGACAGCAAACTGAATATCTGGCCGAGTAATGCATAAGTAAATCAAGCATCCAACAGCCTGCTGATAGAGAACAGCATCAAATGCATCTCCAGCATCATGAAGACTCAATCGTAAACCTGTCTCCATAGGAGTGGCAATAGGCTTACAGTCTTCAAGGCCAAAACGCTGCAATAATGTGTCAATATATTTCGTTTGACACAAAGCCATTCCACCATCAACTTGCATAAACTGAATGCCCAAATAGTGATGCAAATGCCCCAAATCAGACATCTCAAATGAGGCATGCAAATCAGCCTTGAAATCAGCAATATGCTTCTCAAGAGGACCAGTGAGCAGCATGTCGTCTACATAGACAACAATGATCAAAAGCACATCATTAGCACGCTTAACATATAAGGTGCTTTCAGTTGGACTGTTCTCAAAACCATGTGCAATCAGATAGGCATGTATTTTCTCATACCAAGCACGTGGTGCTTGCTTTAAACCATATAACACCTTCTTTAACCTGCACACCTCGTTTTCATGCCCTTTCTGCACAAAGCCACGGGGCTGAAAAACATACACTTCTTCATGCAAGTCACCATTGAGAAATGCTGTTTTAATGTCCAACTGATGTACATTCCAACCATGATGGGCTTCAAGTGCACAAATGCTCCGAACAGTAGTCATACGGCATGTAGGTGCAAAGGTCTCATCAAAATCAATGCCTCTTTCCTGTGCATAACCCTTTGCAACAAGCCTAGCCTTATACCTGTCAACTGTACCATCAGGTTTACACTTCAGCTTGTATACCCACTTAGTGTCAATGGCCTTCTTGCCAGGAGGCAAGTCACATAAAGACCATGTACCATTCTTCATTATAGCATCATATTCAGATTGCATAGCAGCCATCCAATTTTCTGAATTTTGTGCTTCATCAAAAGAAACAGGCTCATTCTCATCACAGAGACTAGATGCAGCCATAGCATAGCAATCTGATGCAAAGGAGGTACTATGAGACCTGAACGAGTACGATATGACAAAGGTGCATCTAATTTGCTATCACGCAAAGTCTGCACCAGCCATTTTGGCATAGTTTTTGCCTGTTCAATATCAGCTCTCTCATCAACAAGTGCATCATGTAAATCTGCATCAGAAATGGCATGATCTGCATCATCATATGAAACCTGCAAAGGCTGAGAAGTTGCCTCATTAGGACAAGCGCTAGCCTGTCCACCTGTAAAAAGAGGCATCAAAGTATCATACATGTCTTTCGAGCTAACAGATGTCTCCTTAGTACATGAAAGCAATGGCTGAATAGCATCTTCCACAAAGACAACATCACGGCTAACCAGAATGCGTTTAGTCTGTGGATGATACAGACGATAGCCTTTACTTTCAGAACTGTACCCAACAAAAATACATTTTACTGCCTTATCATCCAATTTTCTGCGATGTTGTTCAGGCACTAATGCATATGCCAAACAACCAAAAACACGCAGATGAGCAACAGATGGCTCGCGGTCATGCCAAGCCTCATATGGAGTGATAGACTGCAACGCTTTCGTGGGACACCTGTTCAGTACATATGCTGCACACATGACAGCCTCAAGCCAGAAACTATGTGGTAAAGCCTGACTTTTGACCATGCACCTCGCCATCTCCATGAGTGACCTGTTCTTTCGTTCAGCAACTCCATTCTGTTGAGGTGTATACGGCACTGTACACTGGTGTTTTATCCCACGTTCAGCCATAAATGCATTAAAATCTGAAGACATATATTCCCCCCCTCGATCAGAACGGAGGGTGCCCATTTTACATGCTGACAGATTTTCAGCCAAAACCAAAAACTGTTTGAAGCACATGAACACTTCGGACTTTGCTTTGAGTGGATATACCCATGCATGCCTGGAAAAATCATCAATGAAAGTCACGAAGTAAAGGTAATTTCCAAAAGAGGGTGTCTGCATAGGACCACAGACATCACTATGTACAAGCTGCAATTTCTGCATAGCCCGAACTGAACCATCTTTTGGAAAGGAAGAACGCTGCATTTTGCCCAAAATACAGCCTTCACAAACATGTTTTCCAGGTGCCTCAAGTTTGGGCAAAGAGGACACCATTTCAGATTTCTGCAGGCGTAACAAACTAGCAAAATTCAGATGACCAAAGCGTGCATGCCAAAGCTTTGCATCTGACATAGCCTGAGAATCATGAACTGCACATGCCGAATCATTCACAGATTTTTCATAGTCTATGAGCTTATACAGCCCACGACATAAAATGCCAGAACCAATAATCACATCGCCATTTGAGAGATCATGGACTGTACACCTGTCATCAACAAATTTCACAACCAAGCCAATCTTGGCTAATGCAGAAACTGATAACAGGTTCTTTTTGATCCCTGGCACAAATAAAGCATCTGACAAAGTGAAAGAACTACCATCAGCAGTAGTCAGAATGATCTTACCAACTCCCATAACAGGATAAGAGGAGTTATTGGCGCATGTGACAGTATTCCCTGTAGGGGCAGGCTCGAGTGAAGAGAAGAAACTGCGCTGCGAGGTAATATGTTTGGTTGCCCCACTGTCAAAGTACCAAACATCTGAGTCTACTACAGACATGAACTGATCATGAGAAGATGGGTCAAAACTGCAAACAGTAGTAAACGCCCATTCTTCTTCCTGCACAAGATTTGCAGACTCTGTTTTTGGTGTAGAGGCCTCTGCAACAACCATTCCAGCCTCTTTCTTCTTTGCCTCTTTGGCAGCCAGTTTTGGAGAGTTCTTTATAATATGATCATTTCCTTTACAGTACTTGCAGAACAATTTCTGCTTTTCTGATTTCTTCTCATCTTTATCCTGGTTCTTCGATTGTGCAGCATTTGCAGATTTCTGCTTACTAGTAGAAGAGCTCCATTTTCCTTTGCCCTTCTGACTAGCCAGGAAAGCTTGATCTACAACACGCATAATGGACCTGTTCTGCCTGGACTGATCTTCCTGCAACAGAACAGAGACTAATTCCTCAAATGACAAGGCATTCGGATTGCCTTTCATCATCAATCGAAGAGTAGAGGCAAAACTCTGATATGAATCAGGAAGGCCATTCAGAACGGTCTGCACAAGTGAGCTATCTGGTATAACCTCATCAGCAGAAATCAATTGTTCCTTCAGGTCTTTGATCTTTGTAAGAAAACTATCCATCAAATCACCTTCATTCATGTGCTCACTCTCCAACTGTTTTCGGAGGTAAGCAACATGAGCCTCATTCCTAGCCTGGTACAAAGTGGTAAGTGTATCCCAAGCATCCTTTGCTGTTCTGCAAGAGCGAATGTGAGGAATAATGGCACGTTTGACAGACAAAGCTATCAATGCATGTGCCTGGGCATCTCTGCCATCCCAACGAATCTGCTCTGAGTAGGTGCAACAAAAACAGCAGCACGAATAGGAATCTGCGGAATATCATCTTCGACACCATCTTCATCAGCTCCAACACCTGTATTTGCAGTACCTGTCGTTACAGGTGTAACAGGACGTCTTTCAACACCCTGCACAATGTTCCACAATCCTTTTGCAACCAGTACATGTCGCATCATATAAGCCCATAATGGGTAGTTGGTACCATCCAACTTATCCTCAACAGCCAACATACGGAATACATCACTGTTTTCAGCCATGGCCGGTGACTAAAATACCTTGATGCAGAAAATTGACTGTATCTCAAAAAGTTGAACAGAACTGCCCAGACGAGTTCTGCTAGACCTGTAGCAGACTTCGAGACGCTTAAACTGGCAAACAGAAACTGGTATATACCTTTGGCACAAAAGGACGAAATAGCCTGCACAAGCACTGCGATAGTGCGTTCGGAGGCCGAAACGAGCTCAGATCGCGATTTCGGCACCAGATAGCAAAGCTGTTTTGATCTCGGAAACACTCTGAGACTGCAAACGGAGGAGTGTCGACGGCGCCCTAGAAGAAGCAACGACCTGCTCTGATACCAATTGTTGGAGTTAGACGTCTGCGGAAGCACGCGAACAGCACAAGGAAGAAGAAGAAGCTTGGAGCACAACACACAAGACTGAATGTATTACTAGAGAATGTACAAAGATAAGTAGCCCATTAGGGCAATAGGCGTATATACAAGCCGGGGGAAAAAAACCTCCTAAAGAGGGAAAAAAGTGCCCCGGCGGTCCTAGAGTGTTCACACACATCACTACCTAAATATATCAACAGTCTTGTGCTTAAGTGAATCCCTAGGTGGAAGGATTTGAATATGCTTACCTTGATGTTTTCTCAATGTTTTGTGACTCGTCAAGGCTTAAACCTCATCTATTTCATATGGAAGAGTTGGAACAACATGAAACTATATATCAAGGTGAATGAAGATTAGAAATGGGCAATGGGGATTAGGGAAAATGATTGGGATTGGTTTCCTATTCAGGTAATCAAAGATTTTGAATCGTAGGACATCCAAAGAGCAAACAAGTTATGGAACAAAGCTTTTATCAAGTGGAAACACCTTGGGAACCATTCGAGAGGTCATTGGATTGTAATACAAGACATAGATCCTATTAAATCCACTATGATGACTGGTGCCTTCTCAGACACACAATCAACTCTTGGGACATCTCAAAGACTCATCTCCTAATAGGGAATGACCCACCCTCGATTGAGGGGTTAAGATGGAACAAGGGTAATAAACTCGATAAAACTTTGAGGATCCACAAGTGCACTGAATTGCATGTCTCCCTTACGCGGAGGTGCCAATAGAAGTTGTCTCGCATTAGATGGAAGCTTAGGTGTGGGGACCTAGGACATCCTCTCGTAGAGAACAAAAAATTTGTTTTGATGTGGTGAATCTTCCATCGTGGAATCTAAACCCAGAACATAGCTTAAAAATATGTGGGGTCCCTTACTTGTGCAAGTCTTTCATTAGGGGTAAATCTCTTACTAGGATTTTGAGTGTACAAAAGAAAATCAATTTGAAACTAGAATACTTGGCTACTCTTTTGCTTTGTGGAACACCATTAGAGGGGAAGAACTATGGAAGATATGGAAAGAAATATGTGCAATCAACTTTGATGCCCATCCAAAAGAGTTGTCAATTGAGAAATCCCTTGACCTTCTAGGTAGAAAAATAAGTAACAGTGAAAAATCTCTAGGTTTTAGGAATCATAGGATGTTTGTCTTGAAAAACAACAACATTAAAAGCAAATTGCTTGCTCATGAGGGTGACAAAAAAACATTAATCTTCTTAGTAACTCTCTTTAAAATGCATGTCACCATCAAGTTCTAGGTTTCCTACCAATCTTGGACCATCTTAGCTATCGTCCCTTTTGGCCATTCTACCCTTGCTTTGTGGGATATAGGGGATCCCAAGGTCACTAAGCCCATTCAATGTATAATTGTTCTTTTATTAATTCAAGCTTGGAAGAATAGGCATCTACAACTTCCTTTTTGTGAAAAATGATATTCATAATAAAACAAGTGATAATCACTAGCCTGCTTTTGAATCCACATGTATAAGTGAAAGTACCACAGAGCATCTAGTGGTCTAAGTATTCATATTTCACATATAATAATTGGAAAAAGATTCTTACTATTTTATGAAACAACATATCCATATATATATATAGTAGATGCATGAAGTAGGATCTTTATTCTTTTTGAGATACATGCACTTTTCTTTAGCTTAATTGATGCTAACTTCTATAAAAGATACAAAATAATCAAAAGAGAAAAAGTAGCTTCCTTTAGAAAAAAGGGAAATTTACATTATAAAAGAAAACAAATTCAGATAAGAGGCTTTACTTTTCAAGTGGTGTCTCTAATTGGGAGACCATTTTGATTCGTTTTTTTTATTGGTTGAGTGCAAAATATGTGGGTTTGACAATTGAGAGTGGGTGGGGAATTTGCTTCCCATGATTTCTAATGCTAAACCATCTTTGTGGAGAGGGTCTAGCTACCCTTGGAATGTATGGATCAACTCGAGCCAAAAGTCCCAAACAATCTCTACTCGAGGGATCTTACACTGCTCAAAGATACATGGGCATCTTGCTCTTCAAATAAACCACATGGGAAGGCTACTACTCAGCTCCTAGTAGGGTCCTCATTGCTACTCCATATGGAGATGCTTAGATCATGAGTGGTGGAAATCTTCCAATTCGGGCTGACGTCTACGCTCTTGAATCAGCTATTACTTTGGTGGTTGCCCAATGTTTGACACGCGATGTTTTTTTGCACTTTGGTCTCCCCTTGGAGAGTGTCTCTGGTCTCAGCACACATTTTGCTCATGATATAGTTATGGACCTTAATCGATTCAGATTATCCATAAATCTAGTACACCATATTATCCTCATGTGAATGGATTGGTAGAGAGTACTAATAAAGAAATATTGACTATGTTGAAGAAGTTGATTGTAGATTGTCTTGAGCTTTGAGAGTAGCTATTGCAGGCTATTTTATGGGCCTATCGCACTACCTATAAAGTTGCTACTTGTTGTACTCCTTTCAAAATCACTTTTGTTCTAGAACCTATTGCCCATATGGAAATTGTTGTTCCTAGTCTACGTGTGGCTTTTGAAGAGAAGCTTCTTCTCAAAGTTTCCTTATATTCCCAACTTGATGAACTTTGTGCCTTGGATGAGCAGCATTTTGAAAGCTTCTTATTGTGCAAGGATTGCAAATTTTGCAAGCCCACACCCAGGATTGTTTTCTCAAAAACCCTATCTTTAAAGAAGGACTAGTGCTCTTTTATAATCTCGAGATACCAAAAGCAATGAAACTTTATAGATATATAGTAGAAACATTGTTCTAAATATACCGAGTTAACATGGAGAAAATGATCAAGTATACATAGATAAATTGTTTCTATAGATGACTAAAATAATGAAGATATGACAGAGAAGCGTAGACATAGATGATCATGAAGTAATGTATCTAATAATGCACATATGATACATGGAAGTGTAGAGTACTACTCTAGACTCTCAATAGTGGCTCATATCCCCGTGACTAAGTCACCTCTATTTATACTCTTTTCATGAGTTCAAATTTTGAATTTCCCTCACCTAGATGTGTTCCTACAGTTTAGGGGTGATTGAAATGATTCTTCCTACCACATGAGTAATGGGTTTAGCTCCCTATCTTCACGAGATTCTATTCTCTTTTCACTTTTACATTTTATCGATGGTGAATACAACTAAATGTATAACTAGGTGTTCATATGTGATCCTCTATGTGAAGTATATAAACCAAGGTGTAATTATGAGATAATAACCAAGAACTTAGCCTTGCTATTTACACCAACAGCTCACCCTCAAGCCTAAGATGCTTGATTCTTTAGCCGGTCATAATTTCCTACAAACCAATCATTGACTTGAACCTATTCAATTTTCTTCCATCCAATGCCTTTATCATCTTATCTACACATTGTTGATGCTTGGATACATATGAGAGTTGTATCTCCCTACTCATGATATTTTCTCTAACATAATGGTAGTGAACTTCAATGTCTTTGGTCTTGGCATGATAGATAGGGTTAGTAGGAAGATGCAATGAATTAATGTTCCACATAGCTTCTCGAGTAGCATTTGCAAGTGCTTTGTATTCAACTTCACTTGATGAGATAGCAACTATAGGTTGCTTCTTTGATGACCAAGAAATCAAATTTGTACATGCAAAAGTGAGATAGCCTGATATGCTTCTCCTATCATCTTTGGGCCCTATCCAATCTGCATGACAAAATAACTTGACATCTAAATCTGATGTTTAAGGGTAGTATAACCCTTCATTAATTGTTCCCTTCAAATATTCAAGATTCTTTTAGTTGCTTCCATGTGAGGATTCCTTAGAGTTTGCATGAATTGACTGAGCATACTAACTCCATGACATACATCCACTCTGGTTAGAGTAGAATAGTTCAAGCTTTCAACTAAGCTTTGGTAACTGGTCACATCTTCAATTAGTCCATCTTCATGAGCACTTAGCTTGTGATTTACTTCCATTGGTGTGCCTGCAACCTTTGTATTCCATCTTGAACTTGGAGAGAATATCTCCAATGTACTTTCTCTAAGTTAGAAACATACCTCTTTCTATGTATACTACTTCCAAACGTACGAAGTAGGTAAGTAAGCCAAGATCACTGATCTTGAACTCTACTTTCATCTGAGCCTTGACCCTCTTGATTCATCTGCATCATTACCTATAATGATTATATCATCCACATATACACAGAGGTATATGACCTCTAATGGTTCCTTTTTATAAAGAGGGAAGTATTTGCTTTTCTAACCATGAATCCTTTATATTGCAAGTAAGTAAAAAATCTATGATTCCAAGCTCTAGGAGCTTGCTTCAAGCCAAATAAGTCTTTCTTCAACCTACATACATGTTCTCGACATGATTTATCTTCAAAGCCGCAAGGTTGGGCCATGTATACCTCCTCTGAGTACTCTAATAGTAGACATATTTGCCACAAGTGAGAATGTCTCATCATAATCTATTGGGCAAACCTCTTAGCTACAAGCCTTGATTTGTACTTGTCAATTGAGCCATGAGAATTCTTCTTTACCTTGTAAATACACCTTGATCGAATGAACTTCATGGATGGTCTCTTGGGAACCAATTCCAAAGTCTGATTCTCTTGAAGAGATTCTATCGCTTCTTCCACAACATATATCCATTCTAGTTTCTTCTTGGCCTCTTCATATGTTGATGGTTCTTCTAAGTTTGTATCCTAAACAATGTAAATGGAATGCTTAGTGACTAAGGGCATGTTGAAACCATACCTTTTTTGCTTCCTTTTCTCTCTAGTAGATCTTGTTATAGTTGATTGAGATTATTTTGTCACATGTCTCGTCTCCTACACTATAGCTTTGCCTTTGGAGTTCCAAGAATTGATTTCTATTCTTGGAGTCTTTTGATCATCCTCACAATCACTTGAGTCTTCATGTGTATGCTCATTCCTCTTTGTCAATGTTGGAAAGTCTTCCTCTAGGTCATAAGGAAGTTTGATTTTCTTGCAATCATCTCCAAATCGAGATTTGTTTTCATCAAAAACAACATCTATAGTAACAATGAAACTTTTATTGCTTGGATTATATAATATATAACCTTTTGATTAAGATCATAACCAATGAATATACACATTCTTTCATTTGGATCTAATTAGTCTCTGATTTGTGAACGTATGTGTGCATATGTTATGCACCCAAGATTCTACAATGGTTAAAGCTAGGTCTTCTTCCATTCCATGCTTCATATGGTGTCCTCCCATCCAATGCTTTTGATGGAAGCCTATTGATTAGATAGGTGGTTGTCGACACAACCTCTGCCCATAGGTAATTGGGCAATTTCTTCTCATTTAGCATTGACCTGTAGCCTCCACTATGGTTCTATTCCTCCTATTTGCCACTCCATTTTTCTTTGGACTATACCTGGTTGTAATCTATCTTTTGATTCCTCTCCCTTGGAGATAAGCATCAAATTCATGGGAGAAATATTCTCCCACAACATCTCTTCAAAGTCTTTCCTCTTTGATTTTCAACAAGTGCTAGATATTTCTTGAAACAAGAGAAAACTTCATCTTTATCCTTCATGAAATATAGTATAGTCCATCTACTACAAAGCCATCTCTTATATTCATTGGAATAAGCATGTAAGTATGTGGTCTACGTTTTTTTTTTTAATGTAGACTCATATGTTGTGCATAGGACCATGTCTACAAGTGCTTGTAAAGCTTCCCCGTCAATAGCAGATAAAAAGACCTTAATCTGACATATACAGATGAAGATGAGGAGCTTTTGTAGATCATCACTCTGTAGCAATGCATACGATGCAGATGCCAAATGATAGTAGACAAGGCAGGTGCTTTCAAATATATATATATATATATATATATATATATATATATATATATATATATATATATATATATATATATATATATATATATATATATATATATATATATATATATATATATATATATATATATATATATATATAGAGTGCTTATTCTATTTCATAGATGCACTAAGCATGGGACAACCACGATCTTATAGATTGGTAAGAAAGTACACCCACTCAAGACATTGGTAAACAAAGCATCGCATCCTAGTACATTTCAAGAATTTGCAAATAGCTAAAACTATGGGGAATCGAAAAGGAATGAGTGACTTATACAATAACTAAAGAGATTTTTGGAATTTAAAAGAAGAGATATATATCTTTCTTGTATTTAATTTAAGGGCCAAAATATGGCTAATAAATAACCTCAAGCCTTTAATGTTCTGTGATCACTCCTATCCTCATAGGTTTGAACATGCATTTTGCATTTGCTTTCTATCTGGGAACTAGACACACCCTCAATTCATAAGAGGGAAGGACATTTCCCATATCATTTTGTCTCTATCTTTGTACAAGTTTTCTCAGGTGCCTACAACAAATTGAACAATATTCAAGCAAGCAAGTGTTGGAGTTAGACGTCTGCGGAAGCACGCAAATAGCACAAGCTTAAGGAAGAAGAAGAAGCTTGAAGCACAACACACAATACTGAATGTATTACTAGAGAATGTACAAAGATAAGTAGCCCATTAGGGCAATAGGCCTATATACAAGCCGGGGGGAAAAAACCTCCTAAAGAGAGAAAAAAGTGCCACGGCGGTCCTAGAGTGTTCACGCACATCACTACCTAAATATATCAACAAATCCCCCCTGGGAGTGATGCGGTGAACAAGTAGCTGGCACTCATGCATAAGGAAGTGCCAAGCTATATGGAAATCACTCCACAAAAGGAAGTAAGCCCAAAGCTTTGCGGAAAGCTTCAAACTTCTCCCTAGGCAGAGCCTTCGTGAAAAGGTCTGCAATGTTCTCTTGCGTGGGAACATATGCCAAGCTGATCTCCCCAGTAGAGAACCTCTCCTTGACATAATGATAATGCACCTAAATGTGCTTAGTGCGAGCATGGAACACAGGGTTCCTCGCAACTGCCTATGTGCTCTGACTGTCAGTGAAGATGGTGGTGGCAGAAGACTGATCAACACCCAAATCAGCCATAAGGTGTCTGAGCCACACACACTCAACAGTCGTTGTGAAAGCTGCCCTATACTCAACCTGACAACTAGAAGTGGCCACAGTAGGCTGCTTCTTGCTCAACCAAGATATACATGAGCTACCAAGCATGAAGAAAAAGCCACTAGTGGACACACAAGTGTCATAGCAACCAGCCCAATCAGAGTCAGAAAAAGCATGCAAATCTCGCGGTAGTGATTCCCCCTTGGGATAAAACACCCAAGTAGCTGAGTACCACTCAAGAAGCGAAAGATACGCTTAACCGCCTGCCAATGCTTGACTCTTGGGCAATGCATAAACCTGCTCATCTGTGAGACAGCAAACTGAATATCTGGCTGAGTAATGCAAAAGTAAATCAAGCATCCAATAGCCTGCTGATAGAGGACAACATCAAATGCATCTCCAGCATCATGAAGACTCAATCGTAAACCTGTCTCCATAGGAGTGGCAATAGGCTTACAATCTTCAAGGCCAAAACGCTACAATAATGTGTCAATATATTCTGTTTTGCACAAAGCCATTCCACCATCAATGTGCATAAACTAAATGCCCAAATAATGATGCAAATGCCCCAAATCAGACATCTTAAATGAGGCATGCAAATCAGCCTTAAAATCAGCAATATGCTTCTCAATAGGACCAGTGAGCAGCATGTCATCAACATAGACAACAATGATCAAAAGCACATCATTAGCACGCTTAACATATAAGGTGCTTTCAGTTGGACTGTTCTCAAAACCATGTGCAATCAGATAGGCATGTATCTTCTCAAATTAAGCATATGGTGCTTGCTTTAAACATACACAAAGCCACGGGGCTGAAAAACATACACTTCTTCATGCAAGTCACCATTCAGAGATGCTATTTTAATGTCCAACTGATGTACATTCCAACCATGATGGGCTGCAAGTGCACATATGCTCCGAACAGTAGTCATACGGCATGTAGGTGCAAAGGTCTCATCAAAATCATTGCCTCTTTCTTGTGCATAACCCTTTGCAACAAGCCTAACCTTATACCTGTCAATTGTACCATCAGGTTTACGCTTCAGCTTGTATACCCACTTAGTGCCAATGGCCTTCTTGCCAGGAGACAAGTCACATAAACACCAAGTACTATTCTTCATTATTGCATCATATTCAAATTGCATAGCAGCCATCCAATTTTCTGAATTTTGTGCTTCATCAAATGAAACAGGCTCAGTCTCATCACATAGACTAGATGCAGCCATAGCATAGCAATCTGATGCAAAAGAGGCACTATGAGAGCCTGATCAAGTATGATATGACAGAGGTGCATCTAATTTGCTATCACGCAAGGTCTACACCATCCATTTTGGCATAGTTCTTGCCTACTCAATATCAGCTCTCTCATCAATAAGTGCATCATGTAAATCTGCATCAGAAATGGAATGATCTGCATCATCACATGAAACCTACAAAGGCTGAGAAGTTGCCTCATTAGGTCCAGCACTAGACTGTCCACCTATAAAAAGAGGCAGCAAAGTATCATACATGTCTTTGGAGCTAACAGATGTCTCCTTAGTACATGAAAGCAATGGCTGACTAGCATCCTCCACAAAAACAACATCATGGCCAACCAAAATGCATTTAGTCTGTGGATGATACAAACGATAGCCTTTACATTCAGAATTGTACCCAACAAAACTACATTTTACTACTTTATCCTCCAATTTTCTACGATGTTGTTCAGAAACTAATGCATATGCCAAACAACCAAAAACACGCAGATGAGCAACAGATGGCTTGCGGTCATGCCAAGCCTCATATGGAGTGATAGACTTCAGTGCTTTAGTGGGACACATGTTCAGTACATATGCTGCACACATGACAGCCTCAAGCTAGAAACTATGTGGTAAAGCCTGACTCTTGACCATACACCTAGCCATCTCCATGAGTGACTTGTTCTTTCGTTCAGCAACTCCATTCTGTTGAGGTGTATACAGCACTATACACTAGTGTTTTATCCCACGTTCAGCCAAAAATGCATTAAAATCAGAAGACATATATTCCCCCCCTCGATCAGAACGGAGGGTGCCCATTTTACATGCTGACAGATTTTTAGCCAAAACCAAATACTGTTTGAAGCACATGAACACTTCGGACTTTGCCTTCAATGGATATACCCATGCTTGCCTGGAAAAATCATCGATGAAAGTCACGAAGTAAAGATAATTCCCAAAAGAAGATGTCTGCATAGGACCACAGACATCACTATGTACAAGCTGCAATTTCTGAGTAGCCCTAAGTGAACCATCTTTTGGAAAGGATGAACACTGCATTTTGCCCAAAATACAGCCTTCACAAACATGTTTTCCAGGTGGCTCAAGTTTGGGCAAAGAGGACACCATTTCAGATTTTTGCAGGTGTAGCAAACTAGCAAAATTCAGATGACCAAAGCGTGCATGCCAAAGCTTTGCATTTGACATAGCCTAAGAATCATTTACTGCATATGCCAAATCATTTACTGATCTTTCATAGTCTATGAGCTTATACAACCCACGACATAAAATGCCAGAAGCAATAATCACATCGCCATTTGACAGATCATGAATTGTACACCTGTCATCAACAAATTTCACAACCAAGCCAATCTTGGCTAATGCAGAAACTGATAACAGGTTCTTCTTGATCCCTGACACAAATAATGCATCTGACAAAGTTAAAGAACTACCATCAACAGTAGTCAAAATGATCTTACCAACTCCCATAACAGGATAAGAGGAGTTGTTGGTGCATGTTACAGTATTCCCTGTAGGGGCAGGCTCGAGTGAAGAGAAGAAACTGTGCTGCGAGGTAATATGTTTGGTTGCCCCACTGTCAAAATACCAAACATCTGAGTCTACTGCAGACATGCACTGCTCATGAGAAGATGGGTGAAAACTGCAGACAGTAGTAAACGCCCATTCTTCTTCTGCACAAGATTAGAAGACTCTGTTTTTGGTGTAGAGGCCTCTGCAACAACCATTCCAACCTCTTTCTTCGTTGCCTCTTTAGCAGCTAGTTTTGGACAGTACTTTATGATATGATCATTCCCTTTACAATACTTACAAAACAATTTCTACTTTTCTGATTTCTTCTCATCTTTATCTTCCTTCTTCGAATATGCAGAATTAGCAGATTTCTGCTTACTAGTTGAAGAGCTCCATTTTCCTTTGCCCTTCTGACTAGCCAGGAAAGCTTGATCTGCAACTCGCATAATGGACTTGTTCTGCCTGGACTGATCTTCCTGCAACAGAACAGAGACTAACTCCTCAAATGATAAGGCATTTGGATTTCCTTTCATCATCAACTGAAGAGTAGAAGCAAAACTTTGATATGAATCAAGAAGACCATTCATAACGGTCTACACAAGTGAGCTATCTGGTATAACCTCATCAACAGAAATCAACTGTTCCTTCAAGTCTTTGATCTTTGTTAGGAAAATGTCCATAGAATCACCTTCATTCATGTGCTCACTCTCCAACTGTTTTCGAAGGTAAGCAACACGAGCCTCATTCCTAGCTTGGTACAATGTGGTAAGTGTATCCCAAGCATCCTTAGCTATTCTGGAAGAGCGAATGTGAGGAATAATGGCATGTTTGACAGACAAAGCTATCAATGCATGTGCTTGGGCATCTCTGCCATCCCAACAAATCTGCTCTGCAGTAGGTGCAACAGAAACCGCAGCACGAACAGGAATATGCAGAATATCATCATCTTCGACACCTTCTGCATCAGCTTCAGTACTTGCAGTTGTAACAATTGCAGGTGTGATAGGAGGTTTTTCGACAGCCTGCACAATGTTCCACAGTCCTTTTGCAACCAACACATGTTGCATCATATAAGCCCATAACGGGTAGTTGGTACCATACAACTTATCCTCAACAGCCAGCATATGGAATACATCACTACTTTCAACCATGGTCGGTGACTAAAATACCTTGATGCAAAAAATTGACTGTATCTCAAAAAGTTGAACAGAACTGCCCAGACGAATTCTACTAGACCTATAGCAGACTTTGAGACACTTATACTGGCGAACAGAAACTAGTATATACCTTTGGCACAAAAAGACAAAATAGCCTGCACAAGCACTGTGATAGTGCGTTTGGAGGCCGAAACGAGCTAAGATCGTGATTTCGGCACCACTGAGCGAAGCCGTTTTGATCTTGGAAACACACTGAGTATGCTCACCAAAATTCGTGCGATTCTGAGACTGCAAACAGAGGAGTGTCGACAACACCCTAGATGAAGCGACGACCTGCTCTGATACCAATTGTTGGAGTTAGACATCTGCGGAAGCACGCGAACAACACAAGGAAGAAGAAGAAGCTTGAAGCACAACGCACAATACTGAATGTATTACTAGAGAATGTACAAAGATAAGTAGCCCATTAGGGCAATAGGCGTATATACAAGCTGGGGAAAAAAACCTCCTAAAGAGGGAAAAAAGTGCCCCGACGGTCCTAGAGTGTCCACACACATCACTACCTAAATATATCAACAACAAGTGCAAGTCAAAACAAGAAGCTGAAGAAGGGGATGGAATTACAAGAACAAGGACAAGGACAACAACAAACAATGATAACGATAACAAAACAATGCTATAAGCCTTTCAATCCCCTTTGTACCATCCTCATATGTATAGGGAAGGATTTGTACCACCTATGAGTTTTTTGAAGGAAGGATATAAACATTGTACCACCTTCTTTATACATGGGAAGGAAACATATTTTTGTACCACCCTAGCTTAGTTGTGAGGAAAGGATAGTCCCCTAAAGAACTACTTGTATAATCAAACTCAAGGGGGTGATTGTTGGCTATGAGCTCTGGCATGAACCTCCTCTAAGAAAGAGGAAATCTTATCTTCATCATATCTTCATTCTGATTGGTCAAAGACCCACCTCTCTTTGTATAAATATATGTATTTGCTTCAAGAAATACAAGGCACATCTTTACTGTCATATCTGTGCATACATAGATAGAAGACTCTTTCGCTCTCTCTCTATTTTCTTTATCTCTCCGTGCATTATCATCTTTGTAGATTTTTGCTCATTTGGAGTGATACTTGTTGTGCCTTGGAGTGATACTTGCTACACCGTATGAACTTTATCCTTTGGTATGCTTGATGGAATGGCTCAATCACCATAGCGCACTCACATCATGGATTTGTCTAATTAGTCACTCTAGAAGGTGACATACTACCGACTTACATCAGTGGATGTAGAGTGAAATTGTATCAAGAACCTCTAACGGAGGAAATGCTCAATCAACTAAACACTACAAAGAAACACAAAGAAGAAGAGAGACAAATTCGAGGAGAGGCTTAGGCAGAAGTGCTAGAATGTATTTGATGAATGAAGTTGAGAAGAAGGGTAGAGAACAACCTAGGCAAGATGTTCATGAAGCCCCAACATATCACATAGCTATGTGGGAGACAGTAAGTGTCACCCCTCACCGAATATTCGATAGACATCCATTTGTGATCATAGCGATAGGACAAAGAAAGAGTGAAGGGACTATAAGATCCTTGATTGGCTTAGGTGCTACCACTAGCACATTTTGACGTTCTCACTATCAAGACTTACAACTGAACATCCATCCTATTGAAGATTATCTCATAGGATTGGGAGGTGTGGGAACCCCTTGCATGGGGGAGGTGGAGCTTCCCACCAATACTCAAACTGTCCATATGACAGTTAAAGTGCTAGTGTGTCAAGATGAGGACCTCACGGAACCTCTTATCTTGGGTCAAGATTGGATCTATGACCATGTGGTAAACCTAAATCTGAGAAGTGGACTTCTTCATGTCTGGGTAAATCAGCAATGCATCATTGTTGAACTAGTGAATCAAACACTCCAAGAATTAGGAAAAGCACCAACTCTTGGTCCTTCTAGGAGCACATATGAGGATAACAATGTTGTTCTTGTCCCAAGCTTTGTGATGCAGAAAGATGCTGATCTCAGTTAAAGAGTCACAGATAAGTTGGAACTCCCGTCTTTGTCAAAGGTGGTCACAACAAAACATGGGTAGAAACTCAAGAACCCGATGAAGCAGACAACCCAACCTCATGCAAGATCAACTCAAAATAGGATACCTCATGTCATAAAGCAAATTTGGATGCAAATGAGTGAATAAACCGCTTAACCCTCTACAGGACCAGGGGTAAATACCAAACAAATGTCGTAGTCTAAGAAGATCAAAGTTGAAAGTTCTAAGAGTCAACCTTGACGAGTCATCTCTATTTGGATTCCTAAGTGGTCAACGAAGGTTGACCCCAATGCCAAAAAAGTTTGGGTGTCAAAGGCTTGCTTAAAGGATCAAGTATTTGTATATAAGCTTCTAGAGTTAAATTGGTGCTCACGGGCACTCACTCCACTGACATATAGGATGAAATCTATTTTCATCACATTAACACATAGAACTATGCCTAGAATTACTTGGATGTGGGTACCTTAAAAGCCCCATATTCAAGTAGAGAGACTCCCTACACCCCTAATGGTCACCAATGGCGAAACATCTAATCCCATAAGGGAAAGGTGGAAAGTCAAACTTTGTAACAAACCCCCTGACCCAACCATGTAAAAATTGTCACGAGGAAGGAGAGAAGGAAGAGAGCTCACACACACACTATCACAATCAAAGAGAAGCACACACTCAGATTGAGGCAAGGAAGAATGATCTTATTCTTCTTCTTCTTCTTCTTCTATTACATAAAAAGGAATGTACAAGAATGACCTAAAAACAAGAATACAACAAGTGCAATATATAAAGACTAGTGCATAAGGAAAAACCTAATGTCCACAAATGAGTGAGCTGGCAAGAAACAAATGTGCCATCACTCTCGGTAGATAAATCTAGTACAACTCATTGAAGTATCCTTGACATATACCGGTGTGACCACTATACATGTTAAAGAAATGAAAAACTGATACGTGTCATCCTGGATCATCACATGTTGAGCTTGATATCTCAACACTCCCCCTCAAGCTCAACATCATGTCCTCTAATCCAAGCATCTTCCGAAACTTCTTCAGCTTCTCTGCTCCAAGTGCTTTAGTGAAAATGCCAGATACTTGCTCATCTGTTCTCGCATAAATAAGATCAATATCACCTGCTAATACCTTCTCTCTGATGAAGTGATAATGTACCTGGATGTGCTTTGTTCTAGCATGAAAAACAGGGTTACATGCTAACTGTATACTACTAAGATTATCACAATAGATAGTGATAGGCTTTTGCATTTCCACACCTAAATCTACAAGTAGCATCTCCAGCCATGATGCCTCACATGCTTCCATTGTAGCACCTCTATACTCAGCCTCTGTACTCGACAAAGCAATAGTGGGTTGCGTCTTGTTGCTCCATGTAATAGCTGCACTCCCAAGTGAGAATAGAAAGCCATTAGTAGATCTTCTATTTGGAATGCTACCAACCCAATTTGCATTGGTGTATCCATGAACGTGCAAATCTACACCAACTTCATAAAATAATGCATAATCCAAAGTAGCACTCACATAACATAGAGTGTGCCTCAGAGCATCCAAATGTGGCTTCTTGGGAACCTGCATAAATTGACTTTCAAGTCCAACAATGTAGCTAAGATCTGGCCTTGTAATTGTGAGATATATGAAACTTCCCACAATTTTCCTGTACATAGTAGCATTTTCCAATGCTTCACCTGATGTAGTGTCTAACTTCCAATTCTGATCTATAGCCATGCTGGCTCTGATACCATGTCATGAGGAAGGAGATAAGGAAGACATCTCACACACACACTCTCACAATCAAAGAGAAGCACACACTCAAATTGAGGAAAGGAAGAATGATCTTCTTCTTCTTCTTCTATTACATAAAAAGGAATGTACAAGAATGATCTAAAAACAAGAATACAACAAGTCTAATATATAAAGACTAGTACATAAGGAAAAACCTAATGTTCGCAAATGAGTGAGCTGGCACGAAGCAAATGTGCCATCACTCTCGGTAGATAAATCTAGTACAGCTCAATGAAGTATCCCTAACATATACCGGTGTGACCACTATACATGTTAGAGAAATGAAAAATTGATACATGTCATCCTGGATCATCACATGTTGAGCTTGATATCTCAACAAAAATCTCCTTGTAGAAGAATAGATGCATTCTGAGTACATTGCATATCTAGAGTATGCATCTAGGGAAGTGACTAACCACTTAATGCATACTCACAACCGCACCACACCTCACCATTACTGACTCACTAATAAGAATGAATCTCATGTTGGTATTGTAAAGGGACAAGGTATCATTTTCTTTCCAATGCAATGCTAATATAATCTTCTTACTTCTAGCATATTCAGATGCAACAATCATCCCTAGCACTATGGAAGATATGGAAGGAACCAGTTCAGAAGCAGGGATCAACTATCAGAATGTTGACATAGAAAGCTTACCTATTAAGCCTAAACCAAAGGAACGACCCAAAGAGATGCAAGCAGTGCAAATGATCCCAATACAAGATCCACCCATGGGACACACTATGAGAGTTAACAAGAACTCACATTGGTTCAGTGAGATGGCAAGACCTCTAGGAGAAGGCATGTACATGTGGGAAGTTGAGATTGAATACAAGAACACATGGGGAAAATACCATTTCTTTACTAGAGAATTTGAGAAGCTACAAAGCATAGCACACTTAAGGCGTGTGTGGTAGAAATCGGGCTTGGTAGAATGCTTTGCTATCAGATTACCACAACCAGATTTCATGAGATAAAAAACTTGAGGATCAATATTCCATATTGGATTATTGATCAAATTCATCAACCATGCAAGAAGTGGCCATGTAAACTAGTGTTACATGGTTGTTGTTCTCTCATGAGAATCACATATCGATGCCTAGAATATGATGTTCCTATTCAGAGGGCTCTTTCCTGGAACATAGCGCAATAGTTCAAGATCAGGAAGTCTTTGGCTCCACCTTCCAAGAGGATGAGGGGATTGATGCCTTGTGCACAACCAAGAGGAACCATCTTGACACCAAATATATCTCTTGTGCAACAACGGGTAGTCAAACCATTCATGTTAAGAATACCGAGGAGAAGTACAAATGGGTCAAGTTTAATCTTCCCCTTAGTGCCATCTAATCTAGAGTTTCCTAGAGGAGTTCTCTTCGAGGAGCTCAGTAATGCAAATTTTAAATGAATCCTTCACGAGATAAACCTTGAGGCGGGAGAAGAACTAGAAGGCAAGCAATGACAACCACATGAAGAATTTTGGCAACAAGAACAAGTGGGAGAAGAAGGAGATGAAGAAGATGAAGACGACGAGGAAGAATAACATGATGAGTAACAAGGAGAAGCTACAGGAGCCCCCACTTACACTTCCAAGTTACAAAGACTCTATGATGCAATTGTGAGTGTGCAAGAAAGCACCGAATCTCCTTTAGTACATGCATAGCATTGATTAAAAATATTCTTCGTGAAGAAGGAGTGGATCCACACTTCATCGAGACCCTCCAACTTTTGACCAAAACTCTAGGAATGACCGAGATTGTCCATACGATGTTACAAAAACTAACACCTCACTATGACAGAAGGCGTGTTGAGACATGAGAACACACTGGCAAGAACATCCGAATTCTTGTATCTAAACACAAAGCAACTATAGTGCAAGAGGCCACCTCAACTGTAGCCATTGACCTCATGGCAGAAACGTTTGCACAAACCTCACCAATCTCACCTCAGAACCCTCCATCACCCCCAATTGACACCGAGGTATAGGCAACCATAGGAACCACAGAACCCATCTACCAAACCCCTCCCCAATCACCACCTCATACCGTCTGAGTCATAACCACCACCTTCAGCTTTCGCAAACCAATCTCCCAGGCCACTCTCTTCTCTTCCATCACTAACCCTCTCTACACTACCACTGCTAAACTTTTGGAACCAACAATCCATCACCCAATCATACTCATTATTGTAGGCCACCCTCGACCTACTGAAGGTAGTATTGGTTTGCCCCTAACCCCCTACAACCAAGTCCCTTTCACCATGGATCCCTACTTTCCATTCTTGTCTTCCATTTTCCCATATGTAGCCATCACCACCACTATCCCACACAACTTCATTTCATTGATGGAAGGCTTCACTCGTTATCCCATGAAATATCCTTTCTACTCGTGCACAACAACAACCACATCACTTTTACGGACACCATGTGCACCACACCTACCATCCCTATTTCATGGTAGGACCCATACACATGACACTGTCTAATCCCATGGACATCTCACCATCCACGGTACCACCCCTCCCCTACACTTACACAATGCCCTATCCCTCCTCCACAAACATCACTTCCGATTCTTGCATCTTCACACATAGCATTCAAAACTCCCATTCACCCCCATCACCCTTGCATCCACATATGTACATAATACATTTAACATGATGATTCGTTGTGTATCAAAGCTCCAATAGGATTATCAACAACTTGAAGAAAGAAACACAGTTCTCTTAAGTGAGTCTCAACTCGTATAGACTAGAGTAACAGAGTTGGAAGAAGCTAATAATTAATTACAAGCTCAATACCTCACCCTCCAACAAGAGCATGATGAATTGAACACTAAACGACAAATGGTGGATACAGAAGCTATTAAAGATTTGGAGGAGATACTATGTGAATAGATTGCAAGGAATGGTGAACTTATAGAGGAATGTAGGTCTTCTACAAAGAGATATGTCTATAACCATGGAAGAGAGTAAGAGACTTCAGCAAAAAATTCAAGATAATCTTGAGGCTTCCATGGAAGGAACCCCACAAACAACCATCAGTCCCACTTGATTCCAAGCTATGCCTTCGGATAGTATTCGGATATTATTAGAAGAACATGCCAATTTCTTGGAGTCATATGCCAAGCTAGAAGAAGAGTGTGCAGATCTCAAGAAGCAACTAGACAAGTCCAACACACAAGTACCGAAGGCCATCCCTCTCCCACCCAACACACAGGAATTGGAAAGCCTACAAAGCAAGTTAATGAACTTCAAGCACGATTACTACAATGTGAAAGACCACCCTCTCCACCTGTGGAACCTGAACATGAAGAAGTAGTGGAAATCCTAGTGGAAGAAACCTTCAAGGAAACCTATGAGCCCACACTAGAACTCTAAGGAAGCACCACAGAGGAAGGCCAAGACGCCTTTGAGATTGAGGTACCAGAATGGCTGAAAAGGGTTGAACAAATAGGTAGAACACACGATGACGGAGTGTCCATACAAATACAATCAATGTCAAATCTCGAGGACACAATACTCAGGTCCTCATACTTCTAAAATCTCTCTCATTGACGATTCATTACCATGGCAGAGGTACAATATATGCCTTACTTTGTACTACTCATCGACTATAATCCAAAGATGAAAAGGGTGACTAGAGTAGAAACCACATTTGCAATGCAATTTGAGCCAAAGGAACTTTCGGAGTCAGTGAGAAAATGTACAATATTTCAACCTAACTAGTGTGTACGACTATTAGAGACCTATCCAGAAATGATGCGCACTTGGTCTAATGCACCCTTGTATATCAAATATAATCCATGCTATTTCCCTATATTGTGCCGAAGGCCATGGCCAAACTTTGTAGTTAAGGTGAACACCACTAAGGGTTTCTTAGATTGGGTCAACTATCTGTACTTTGCTCCATTGAACGGCCCACCAACTGTAGCTTACATGATATCAACCATACACCATCGTTCATTCCGCTTCAAGAATGTGCATGACATTATTTCCAATATGTATATGAAGATTTTTGAGCTGATGACGATGGTCTTCAAAACCTTCAGGAATATCAAGGCATCATATATCTCTACTCAAAGCTTCAATGAGGATAATCTGGACATACCAGGTCTTGTCGATTGGGACAACTTAATAATAGATCTAGCAAGAGGCCTTAGACTCAAAGAACATCACTTAGCTACTACTATAATTGAATATTACATTGCACACCCTTCACAACAAAGGTATGTCAGGGATGGTAGATGTGAGAGATGGGGGTGTTGGTAGTGGCAATAGCCAAGGAGGTCCAAGCACCTTGTCGAGACAAGGAAGCATGCAACAAACCAGTCAGAGAGAGTCAGAACAAAGGGAGAGCCAAGCAAGACCAAGTAGACAAGGAAGTCAAAGAAGATCAGGCAACTAGGCCCAACAAATTTTTGAATGCAACTCCTTATGAAACAATGGTTTTGATCAATACACGCCATTGTAAATAATTTTGTTACTCCTTACTCCATTTTGTTTGAGCCAAGGAGTCCTCAAGCTTTAAGAGTATTGGTTCTAGGTATACACAAATTTTCATATCTTTTAGAGCTCGTTTGAGCCTCTGAAATAGTCTAGGAACCTAATTTTTAATTAGGCCAGACACTAGGTTTGGATAGGGCGAAAGCTAGTAAAAAACTATAAAAATAGCTAGAGAGCTCATTTTTAAGGTTGGATTCTTGGGAATTGAAGTAACTAGAGCACATTGTAACTACAGTTTTGTCTTATCAAAGATTCCATTGCTCCATCTACTGGTCTTATCGTATGTGCGTGTGTATGTGTGTGCATGTTGTTGTGCTTCTCACTCACACACTTGTACTCTCACGTGATCATGGTCATCATACCACCCTCATGTCTCCTCAGATTGACAATTATGAGTTGGATTTCCTCACGTTGATACTCATCATTGTGATAGAGTGACAAAGGTGGATGCCCAATGATAGCCTTGAAAGCAGTTTTAGAATGGTTTATTTTGCAGCCCATTGCCTCAGAAAAAGTATTTAGGAAACACCAAAAGGTATCAATGCTGGGCAGATAGTTATGCCCAAAAGCGTTTGTGTCATCGAGAATGAGCTCATGATGATTTGGTATTGATTGAGGGGAAGAACAAGGCCTTGAATAAGACCTAAGCATGCGTGATGTTTAACCAAGCATCTGAGACCATTGATAACAATTGCAAAAAGAAGAGGAGCCAAGAGGCATCCTTGTCTGATAGACCATTTTAAATGAATAGCTTGAGAAAGCTGGCCATTGATGTTTATCTGAGCTAAATCATTTCCCAACAATGTAGAGATCATCTCAATAAATTTTTGTCTGCAGCCAAGGTCTTTTAGAGATTGGAGCATGAAGTCCCATTTGAGTATGCCATAAGTTTTGTCAAAGTCAATCTTAAGGAAGAGGACATCTTGAGTAGACTCTTCAACAAAAGTCAACCCTTCCCAAACATGAATAATAGCCTCGAGGATGGAGCTTCCCTTGATGAACCCCTTTTGAACCTCATTGATCCAATTTTGAAGTTGACCGGCAGTGTGATTAGCAATAACCTTAACGAGGATCTTGTACCGATTTTTAGCATCGTTATTGGATGCCATTTTCAATCCTATTTTTGCTACCCTTTTTATGAATAAGCTTGATAATGCCTTCATAGAGGCAGTCTGAAAGCACACCGAAAGATACAACCTCTTGCCACACCCAATGTAGTGGAGTAGTCACCACTAGGCCATCCATCACTGGGCTTTTGCCATTAGGAAGCACATCAATAGCTTCAAAAATCTCATCATATGAAATGGGAGCTTCAAGACGAGGATTATTTTGCAAAATTCTTTGGTTCTAACTCTAGAGATGGCCGCAATGCTATCACGACTATGAGGTGAAAGAGGTGTGAAAACCTCCAAAAGCTGGGTGAAGTGATTGAAAATCAACATACTATTTTTTTATCCGTCTTGCACTCAACACCATCGATATCTATCATGAAAGAAATCGCTTCCTTCGACGACTTCTTTTAAAGAGGCAACATAACTGTTAACCTTGTAGCGTTAACCTTGGGATTCAAAACATCTAGAAGTTACTTGGGATTCGAATTTCGAAACATGTAGGAGTAAGGTTGTCTTTGTTGCGAGAGGCTCCTCCGTCGAGTAGAGATTAGCTTCTCCGCAAGAGCTGTTCCTCAATCAAGTGTGATCGTCCTTCCAAGCTACAAGAAAACTTTGTGAGTTCGACTAGTGTTCCGGTTATGTGCTGGGTCCAAATACAAACTGTAGGCTCTGTAACCCTGTTGCTCTTGAGCGTTTTTTTCGCAATTGACAATAAAATTCCTTTCTGCACTTTCATCCAAAGCAACCTCAACAAGTATTGCCATGAATCGGTTTTTCTTTTGCTGATTATCCCGATCCCTTCTGTAGTCCCAACCGAATACATCTCTGATCTGATTCGTATTGCCTTTCCCCCCCTTGGTGACTGCTCCGGTTTCCCGTAAAGATCAAAACCGGTTGCTTCCCCTAAATGGTTCTCCGATCATACATTCTTCATGTGTGATCGGGCGTGCCCAATCTGCCTCCTCCAGATCTTTTTAGCCACGCGTCTCACTACTCGTCCTGTCCCCCATTATTTTCACATGGCCTTGCTGCCGTTGTTTATTTCCCCTGCATCTGATTCAGGTGGATTGCACTTCGACCCAATGCAGCTCTCCCATATGCGCACATATATGGCATACATATATATGCATACACGAGTATGCATTCTTATGCTTTATGTGCATGCATACATAAATATGCATATGATCTTCTATTTGCATGAGTCCACACATTTAACTCAAGACACATAAACGTTTTTATGTTGTGGTTGCGATTTAAAGTGAATTCTTGAGAGCAAAAATGACGTGCGAAAAAAAAAAAAAGTGTATGAATCAATTGAAATTGATATCAATGTTGATTTTGCAGGTAAATCAAACTGGGTACCAGGATACTATCAGGAAGATTCAAACGGTTGCTTTGTGAAGGGTTCTTCATATAAGAGTCATCATATATTCATCATTCGGTGATCTCTATCCTAGAGAGAGGGCTCTTATTACATCTCGATGCCTGAATGGTTGACTTGCACATGCTAATGAATATTTAGCATAGTTCACTGTCTGTGATCTCCATATTCATTCTGTTTGCAAAAGATGTTAATATGAGTACGAAGGGACCGATAAAAATAGGCATCTATGCACACTCTTTTATTGTTTGTATGTGTATATGTGTTTGTAATGTGTGCGATCATGAAAGTATATGCATGAACATTAAGTGTTATGATCATGCAACTGCGTTTAACTGTATGTGTGTAAATTTGTGTATATGTATAACAATGTGCATTGAAATGTGCAAATGTGTGATTGAGATATGAATATGTTCATAAGCATTTGTACATATGTATATGTATTGTTGTGTGTTTATATTTATGTGCATGCATTTTTGATCAGTGTGTGCATATGTTTATACTTGAGTTAGTGTATGTGCACATTATGTTTCTTTGTGAATGTGCACATGTTTACATATGTGTGTGTACGAAAATGCATATGCATATGTATACATGGATGTCCGTTTATGTGTGTATACATTTTATATGTGTTTGATGTATGTTCAAAAACCATTTTTTCATGTGATGTATATATATATAGATATATACATATATATGTGTGTGTGTGTGTGTGTAAGCATGCCTATGTATGTATATACTTGGGTGCATGGGAGTGTACATTGGCATTGTGTGGTTTATATGTATATCTAAATGAGCATTAGCATGATCATGCATGTGTGGGAATATGTTTGGTGTGATTATCTCACCTTAGTTTATATGGATAGGACACTTGCTTTTGGCAGGTATGACCTTAGGAATAAAGAAAGTCTCATGGATGGGGAGAGCATGTATGCCAAATGTGGTTTCCTTGATGATGCAAGGAGAGTTCTTGACCAGTCATGATTCAATCACTTGGAGTTCAGTACTGACAACATATGCAGAACATTGTTTCTGGATGAAGTGCTTGAAGTCTTCTAAAAAGATGCAAGCAGACAATGTACGCTTGTCTATAAGTGCATTACTGTGACTGCTGAAAGCTTGCAGCTCCTTAGAGTTGCTGGAACAAGGTCAAACTATGCACTTAGAAGTTGTGCATGAAGGGGCATCAAACTCACAAGGAGAGATGATTTTGTATATTTTAGGAAGGAGAAACCATGTGAAGGCTATTTTTGAGAGAACGAGGGAGAGGTACCTTGTGGTGCAGGAAACGAAAGAAACAATCTCACAGAGGTAAGGCAGGCCACATACGTGCCATGAGGGGACATATCCACCTTGCTTGTTGACATGCAATGGGGAGTCATTTTTGCTACTTTGGCATAGTAGGTATAGAGCTTCAGCAAGGGAGTAGGAATGCACCTAGGAATTCCGTGGAAAGAACTTATTCAGGGGCCTAGAGGACCTCCATACCTTCCATTGTTTGATTCTCTGAATGGTCGAATAGATTTAGCAGGCACTTGGGCATTTGCTGCTCCGCTAGAATCATGTCTGATAAGGGAGGGAGCTCATCCTAGTCAGAATCTTTACTCGGAACCTAATAATCGACATTACCATAGTGGGATAAGGGAGCTAGCATCTGCTCGTCGTCTTTCCCCAAAAGAGGTGGGCAGGAAGGAGAGCAAGGCAGGTATAACTTCAAGAACTCTTCAGAAACCTAAGACAAATTTGCTACTCAGGAATCAGAGGGATGGTGTGTTGTATGCAAGATTGATTGTTAATTCAAAAAGAACTTGCATGTTTATGTGATTGGGGAGAAGCACAAAGCTGCAGGTGAAGACTCTCCTGTGGGAAAAACTATGGATGAACGAGCTCGGCCATATGTTCATTCACGAAAAGTGAAGATGTTTTGGGTGCACTATAGGTGTCCAGTCTATTATTGAGCATATTGTAATAGAATTGATAAGGATAAATCCCAGGAATCTTGTCAGAGTTTTCTACTCTCTTCACAGATTTGAAGGACAATGTTGTGGTTGTAGATATCTAGACAGAGGGATGGTGTGTTGTGTGCAAGATTGATTGTTAATTCAAAAAGAACTTGCATGTTTATATGATTGGGAAGAAGCACAAAGCTGCAGGTGACGACTCTCCTCTGGGCAAAACAGAGGAGGCTCCAGAGTAGAAATTATCTCCCTCATCAAGTCAGGATGAAAGAAAAAGTCTATGCCCACTGTGGATGAACAAGCTCGGCCATATGTTCATTCACAAAAAGTGAAGATGTTTTGGGTGCACTAAAGGTGTCCAGTTTAGTATTGAGCATATTGTAATAGAATTGACAAGGATAAATCCCGGGAATCTTGTCAGAGTTTTCTACTCTCTTCACAGATTTGAAGGACAATGTCGTGGTTGTAGATATCTAGACACATAATTCCAGGGTTGCATGTGATTCTATGTTATTGATGAGATTTTTTAGGAAACCATTGACGATACTTAGAGGCTTAACACAAATAAAGAGCAAATTTCTAATATCCTGGAGGTAAAGGAAGATGTTAGGGTGCAAATGGGTCTTATCCATACAGAGAAGGTTTTGTCAAATGTTGTTTGCGGAGTGAGACTATGAAAGATCAAGGACCATCCCAAGCTTTCGTTTGACACATTTTGTACGCTAACATATATACAGTATATTGCCTTCATGCTGCCATAAATTCTGATGGACCACTATACCGTGTATTAGTGCTTATACATAGCAATGTGCTTCGTGCATGAAGTGCAGATTGATTTGCACTAAAGAGCAGTATGGGAAAATTCACCAAT
>CM035429.1:71786770-71801770 GCA_020310875.1 Ceratopteris richardii | reverse complement strand
GGCATGTATGGGTATATCCATTGAATGCAAAGTCAGAAGTGTTCATGTGCTTCCAACAATTTTTGGTTTTGGCTGAAAATCTGTTAGCATAAAAAATGAGCACCCTCCGTTCAGATCAAGGGGGGGAATATATGTCTTCTGATTTTAATGCATTTCTGGATGAACGTGGGATAAAACATCAGTGTACAATGTCGTATACACCTCAACAGAATGGAGTTGCTGAACGAAAGAACATGTCACTCATGGAGATGGCGAGGTGTATGGTCAAGAGTCAGGCTTTACCACATAGTTTCTGGCTTGAGGCTGTCATGTATGTAGCATATGTACTGAACAAGTGTCCCACTAAAGCGCTGCAGTCTATCACTCCATATGAGGTTTGGCATGATCGCAAGCCATCTGTTGCTCATCTGCGTGTTTTTGGTTGTTTGGCATATGCATTAGTGCCTGAACATCGTAGAAAATTAGATGATAAAGCAATAAAATGTATTTTTGTTGGGTACAATTCTGAAAGTAAAGGTTATCGTCTGTATCATCCACAGACTAAACGCATTCTGGTTAGCCGTGATGTTGTTTTTGTGGAAGATGCTATTCAACCATTGCTTTCATGTACTAAGGAGACATTTGTTAGCTCCAAAGTCATGTATGATACTTTGCTGCCTCTTTTTACAGGTGGACAGTCTAGTGTTGGTCCTATTGATGCAAATTCTCAGCCTTTGCAGGTTTCATGTGATGATGTAGATCATTCCATTTGTGATGCAGATTTACAGGATGCACTTATTGATGAGAGATTTGATATTCCATTTTTGATGCAGATTTACAGGATGCACTTATTGATGAGAGAGCTGATATTGAGCAGGCAAGAACTATGCCAAAATGGCTGGTGTAGACCTTGCGTGAAAGCAAATTAGATGCACCTCTGTCATATCGTACTCGATCAGGCTCTCATAGTGCCTCTTTTGCATCAGATTGCTATGCTATGGCTGCATCTAGTCTCTGTGATGAGACAGAGCCTGTTTCGTTTGATGAAGAACAAACTTCAGAAAATTGGATGGCTGCTATGTAATCAGAATATGATGCTATAATGAAGAATGGTACTTGGTCTTTATGTGACTTGCCTCCATGCAAGAAGGCCATTGGCACTAAGTGGGTTTACAAGCTGAAGCATAAACCGGATGGTACAGTTGACAGGTATAAGGCTAGGCTTGTTGCAAAAGGTTATGCACAGGAAAGAGGCATTGATTTTGATGAGACCTTTGCACCTACATGTCGTATGACTACTATTCGAAGCATATGTGCACTTGCAGCTCATCATGCTTGGAATGTAAATCAGTTGGACATTAAAACAACATTTCTTAATGGTGACTTGCATGAATAAGTGTATGTTTTTCAGCCCTGTGGCTTTGTGCAGAAAGGGCATGAAGTCCAGATGTGCAGGTTAAAGAAGGCATTACATGGTTTAAAGCAAGCGCCACGTGCTTGGTATGAGAAGATACATGCCTATCTGATAGCACATGGTTTTGAGAACAATCCAACTGAAAGCACCTTATATGTTAAGCGTGCTAATGATGTGCTTTTCATCATTGTTATCTATGTTGACGACATGCTGGTCACTGGTCCTATTGAGAAGCATATTGCTGATTTTAAGGCTGATTTGCATGCCTCATTTGAGATGTATGATTTGGGGCATTCGCATCGGTATTTCGGCATTCAGTTTATGCAAGTTGATGGTGGAATGGCTTTGTGTCAAACAAAATATATTGACACATTATTGCAGCGTTTTGGCCTTGAAGACTGTAAGCCTATTGCCACTCCTATGAAGACAAGCTTACGATTGAGTCTTCATGATGCTGGAGATGCATTTGATGCTGTTCTCTATCAACAGGTTGTTGGATGCTTGATTTACTTATGCATTACTCGGCCAGATTTTCAGTTTGCTGTCTCACATATGAGCAGGTTTATGCATTGCCCAGGAGTCAAGCATTGGCAGGCAGTTAAGCGCATCTTTCACTACTTGAGTGGTACTCGGCTACTTGGGTTGTTTTATCCCAAAGGGGGATCACTACCGCCAGATTTGCATGCTTTTTCTGACTCTGATTGGGCTGGTTGCTATGACACTCGTGTGTCCACTAGTGGCTTTTGCTTCATGCTTGGTAGCTCATGTATATCTTGGTTGAGCAAGAAGCATCCTACTATGGCCACTTCCAGTTGTGAGGCTGAGTATAGGGCAACTTTCACAGCTACTGTTGAGTGTGTGGCTCAGATGCCTTATGGCTGATTTAGGTGTTGGTGAGTCTTCTGCCACCACCATCTTCATTGACAGTTAGAGCGCATTGGCAGTTGCGAGGAACCATGTGTTCCATGCTCGCACTAAGCACATTGAGGTGCATTATCACTATGTCACGGAGAGGTTCTCTGCTGGGAGATCAGTTTGGCATATGTGCCCACGCAGGAGAACATTGCATACCTTTTCACCAAGGCTCTACCTATGGAGAAGTTTGAAGCTTTCTGCAAAGCTTTGGGCTTACTTCCTTTTGTGGAGTGATTTCCACATAGCTTGGCACTTCCTTATACATGAGTGCTAGCTCCTTGTTCACCGCATCACTCCCAGGGGGATTTGTTGATATATTTAGGTAGTGATGTGTGTGAACACATTAGGACCGCTGAGGCACTTTTTTCCCTCTTTAGGAGGTTTTTTTCCTCCCGGCTTGTATATATGTCTATTGCCCTAATGGACTACTTATCTTTGTACATTCTCTAGTAATACATTCAATATTGTGTGTTGTGCTCCAAGCTTCTTCTCCTTCCTTGTGCTGTTCGTGTGCTTCCGTAGACATATATCTCCAACAATATATATACATACATACATACATACATACATACATACATACATACATACATACATACATAGGTATCGGTGCATTTTCAGAGAGTTAGTGAATTGGAGAGGTAGTTGAGACAAGTCGCATACATTGTAGCATTGATATTTCACTTACCATCACGTGTGCACATGTCTCCATGTTTGTCTGTCATGGTCTCTCAATCGTGATGGATAGGTCCGTTGCGATGGAAAGCTGTTTATATTGATGGACTGATTCTGCAATGGATACAATTAATCATCAAAAATGCTATCTGTCGTGGGTGGGTGTCTATCATGATGAACACACGTCCATCCGGCGGTGTCAATCATTTGTCGCATGATGGAAACCTATCTATCATGACAGATAGAGGTGTTTATCACGATTGACAAAAAAGAGACAAAATTTTGAAAGCTTTTTATAGATTTGTGATGTACATGGTCTCTACACTATAGTGATACACTCATTTTTACCAATTAAGCAATTTTTCAATCTGTTGTGATTGACAGAGGTCAATGTCTAGGTGTCTATGCAGATAAATTTTGTACCCGTTGGAGCGGCTGCACTTGTGGATGTCGATACCTGCAATGTTGCCTATATGGCAATGAAGACTTGGGTCACCTCTTCTTTTCATGCCCTGAGTAGGTGTTGATCTGGTAGGCCCTTGGAAGAATCCTATTGCCACATGGTCAAATCAACTAGAACTAAGCAATTCTGGGAATTAGTTGTTCTTCAACATTGTAGAATGCTATAAGAGATGAGGCCCTTTGGAAGATATGGAAAGAGAGGTGTGCTGTGGACTTTGAAAAGTATCCTAAATAATGGTCAATCAAAAAACCTCTTTTCCTTTTAGTCAAAAAATTTCCACTTGTAAGAAATCCCCACCATTTAGACATCATAGAGTGTTCTTCCTTGGGAGCAACAAGACTAAAATCAAGTGGGCCCCCCATGAGGGGGATGAAAGGGTTATTAACTTTCTTTGTAATTTTCTTTAAATCTAGCAATTATTTTAAAGCTACCCTTGCTTTATGAGATTGTGGGGGTCTCACAGGTGCTAGGCATGTTCACTTGTATAGTTCTTTCTATTAATTAAAGCTTGGCCCATTTAGGGGGTCTCATGGGTGCTAGGCCCGTTCACTTGTACAATTGTTCTTTCTAACTCCAACAAGTTTTTTTTAAAGCTACCCTTGCTTTGTGAGATTCGGGGGGTCTCGTGGGTGCTAGGCTTGTTCACTTGTACAATTATTCTTGGGAGAGCAAGCTCTAGTCGAACTGCCTTTTATTTAAAAAAAACAAAGGAAGTTGCAAAAAAGTTCGCACACGTTGCTATGCGTAAATTGCTCAATCTCTATAATTTTTCTTGATAAATTGTCTTGTATCTTTTAGATGATGTGAACAAACAACATTCTTAAAGCTGACCAACTGTCTTGTATCTTTTGGATGGTGTAAACAAAGAACATTCTTCAAGCTGAACGTTTGGCTTTGTGAAGAGGGTGTGAACAAACAACATTCTTCAAGCTGACCAATTGTCTTGTATCTTTTAGATGGTGTAACAAAACATTCTTCAAGCTGACCAATTGTCTTGTATCTTTTAGATGGTGTGAACAAACAACATTCTTCAAGCTTACCATTTGGCTTTGGGAATAGAAATGGATTGATTTGGAGTGTTTGTTCTTTACTAATTGAACAATATTGTCGGTATGTAGTCGACATCAGATTTGGTGACCTTTGGAAAATAGATTTAGTACTGGTTGTGCTATGTCTAAGGCATCCAGCTGAACTCGTGGGGAACAGATTTATGTATGTATGGCAGTATGTCTTGATGAATTATCAGTGATCACTTCCTTTCTTTGATTCACTTACATAGTTTTTTTCATGATAGCAGACAAAACGAAGATGAATGATTCGCGTTATGGTAGCGCTGCCTGTTGAAATATTGTAAAGAACTCATGAAGCTATTTTGCAAGATCAGTCTCATCTCTCCTTTCTCTCTACACTTGCCTACATGTGTGTGTGTGCCCACAAACACACAAAATTATCGATCAATAGGCAAGTACTCATCGAAAGAAAGAGGGTTGAGAATATCTTGTATTAAGATTAGTAGAACGAAGGCCGGAAGGTGAGTGGATGGTAAGTTGGAAAAGCATTTCGTTATGGGGTTCAGAATTGATACAGATGGTAGTTTCAGCTTAAGGCGAGAATTTTGATAGAAGATCATGAAAAATAGCAAACGTCGAAAACCAGCGTTCTGATGCTGCATGTGGATCTCGCATTGTCATGAACAAATGTTGCATCAGATTTTTTTTTCTTGCACGGCTATGGTGGCTTTGCAACAATAATTTTCTTGCAGTCAGTCTATTAATTGCCGCTACTCTTCGTGAATGACTCAGTTGAAGATCACTTGGGGATCTTAATAGACACACCCATGCTTCTTTTGGATTGAACTAGTTCTTCTCCGCACAGCTGGGTGCGGCCATACTTCGTTCAGGATTAGATCTTATCCCATCGTTTATGAGTTGCCGTGTCTCCTTCACACACAATTCCATTACGAGCTGAGTTGCGTTGCTATGGTCCATTGGGAGTGCAGAGAAAGAGTGATTCTATTTTGTGTATCTGAATGCATCTTGCATAAGTTCTGCTAAACTCACTGCCTTTCAATCCTCTTCAAGAGCATTATGTACATGCTTGTACAGGTTTGTAAATCAAGTCATTGACGTCAAGACCGGTATTTCGAGTAGACGGATTTTTGCTACAGTTTTCTATTGGAGCAGAACAATCAACAATTAGTGATTACATAAAATCCAGAAGTGGAAAAATGATTGGAAGACTGAAGATCAGTTTCAAGAAAGAGGAGATTCAGAAACAAAGTTCTTTTGTACATTACTCTTGTAAATATTTCAATGTATTTGGAAAATTGACGAGTAAGACTCGTATATATATATATATATATATATATATATATATATATATATATATATATATATATATATATATATACATGTTCATAGTCGTAGAGAGAGATATAGAAGAGATAGAGAAGACAATAGAAGTGAAGAATAGAAGAATAGGAGAGTATGAGATGAACATTATGCATGTCATCCATCAGATGTATGAAAAGTTATGAGAAGAAAAATCTTCAGAGAATTGCGCGTCGATCTTTTCTCTTATTCTCCTTCTGTGGTTAATCTTTTGATAAATCCTTTTGAACATGTCTAAGTTTATAGTTAATCCATCTATGGTTAAAATTTGAGAGTCCAATTGCGAACAGGCTGAGAGAATTTTGAATAGGAACATTCATATGTAGAAAGTTCTGAATGTCTTCTGAAATAGGCGTAGATTCGATGGTTAAAGAAATGGATGTGCTCAGTGCATAGTGTAAAGTTTTACACAAATGAGGATTCAAAATTTAAGTTGAGAGGTAAGCCATCTATGGCTAAAAGCATTTGATTAAACGGGCTGTAGTTTGGGAGAACCATAGCTTAGAAGTTACAGGTGTCAAAGTCGTCATTACAGAGAGACAGTTTCAGACATAGGTACATTGTCTGAGTCATTTCTCACAATCTACTTAAGCATTTGAGGATTTTTAACTTGGAGAAGATGCGCAACCTCTAGGCGACACATTCTACAAAGTTTTATGAACAACTTTACACGAATGATCAATCAATGAATGATTAATGTGCAGCAGACTTTTTCTGAGAAGTGATTTTTCACAGTTGATCAATTTCTTGATAGTTTGGTGATTGTTCTTTAAAATTAAGTGGAGTTTGAAGTTATTCTTGATATAGAGGTGGTCTAACATCAAGGATAGCTTGTTCTTTTGGAGATTAACACTCTCCATCAGTGGTATCAGAGCAGGTTATATCAAAATTGAGGAAAGGAAGACTCCGACTATTGGAGACATACAAACTTTACATCTTGAAGGATCAAAAGGATAAAGTGTGAAGAAAGATTGAAGGAAGACACATAAAGGTTGTCCAAAGGATCAGAAGGAGCAACATTCGAAGCTAAGGTACATTCATTCTTTATAAGGACTAAAGATTTGAGACTACAGGTGAAGCAAGGATGGGAGATAGTCTCCAAATTGAAAAGTTGGATAGAGAAAATTATCCAGCTTGGTCTATGAGAATGGAAGCTCATCTTATGAGCAAAGATCTGATGGGATATATCACAGGAGAGGAAGAAAAGTCAGAGTTCAGAGATCCTAGTGTTCCAACTAGGGAGGAGCTAGCAGATGTAAAGATTTGGATGAAGAAGGATGCTCAAGCAAGGAGCATAATCTACATGGCAGTCAATGATTATTTGCTTCCTCATATTAGAGGACTTAAAAGTGCAAGTGATATTTGGAATGCTTTGGAAGAGCATTTTCAGAACACAACCAAATCAAGGAAAGCTTCATTATGGGCAGAATTCACTACCTTCAAGAAGAAGGCTTCACAATCAATATCTGATTATGTGACAAAGATGGACATTGCACATTCTTTAGGTGCAGTGGATGAAGATATTGAAGAAGATAAATTGGTAAGACAAATTCTCACAGGGCTAAGAGGAGATGAGAAGTGGAAGCCTTTTATTTTGTCTACAGAACTTTCATTAGATCATTTCACTCCTGATCTAAATCAATTGTTAGGACATATGCTAACTTTTGAGAATGATATGAAAGGAGATATTGATAAGAGTGCAGGACATGCAATGTATTCTAAAGATAAGAAGAAAGCTAGCAAAGGAAAGCAACAATCAGTTGAAGATGAAGGTACTCCAAGCCAAGCAAACTTCCTAAGAGGAAGAGGAAGTGGCAGAAATAGAGGAAGAGGCAAAAATAACAAAGATAATGTCAGAGCTTGTTGGATATGTGGTAAGACCAATCATCTATCTCATGATTGTTGGCACAATAATCAAAGCAATGGTAATTTTAATCAAAATTTTAATCAAAGAGGAAGAGGTGGCAGATATTAGAGAGGAAACTTCAGAGGTAGAGGTGGTAGGTATTCTTTTGGAAGAGGTGGAGGAAGAAACTTCCAAAATCAATCATATAATAACACCTACTACAATTATGCATCAAATCAGAAAGAAGACTCGACTCTTAATTATGAATGCAACATGTGAAGCTTCACATGAAGACATGAGAGTATTTTATATTGACTCAGGATGTAGCAACCATCTGAGTGGAAACATTGACTTGATGACTGATCTAGATTATAATGCAATTAATCATACAGTCCAAACAGGTGATAATACAAAGCACAAGGTAAAGTCAATTGGTTCTGTCAAAGCCAAAGATGGAAGCACTCTTTTGAGTAAGGTGTTGTATGTTCCTACAATTCCTAAAAATCTGATAAGTGTAGGACAAATTGTGGAAAAAGGATATGAGGTAAGGTTCACTAATGATGGAGTTTATGTTTGAAGACCCTAGTCAAGGGTATAAACAGATTGTTACAAGAAAGAAGGAAGGAAGGCTCTTCACATTAAAGGTACAAGGAAACATTGGACATGCTATGTTTGCATATGGAGAGCAAAAGGTGTCAGAATTGGATCTTTGGCACAAAAGACTTGGACATTTTAATGAGAGAGGTATCAAAGAAATGATAAACAATGGTTCAGTACTTGGATTGCCTAACATTGCAGGTCAACACATGACATACAAATGTGAAGCATGTTAGTTAGGTAAGGCTCATAATCAATCATACAATAAGCATGGTTTTATGTATTCAGAAAGACTTGAATTGGTACATACAGATGTGTGGGGTCCTTCAAAGGACTTTAGTATAAATGGTTCAAGATATTATGTTATATATGTTGATGATGCTACCAGGTGGATCACAATCTATGTGATCAAAGACAAATCAGAAGCTTTTAATACATTTAAACAGTATCATGCATATGCAGAGAGAATTACAGGTAAAAAATTGAAGAGGTTAAGGTCAGATGGAGGGGGAGAGTATTTCTCTAATGAGTTCAGTGATTACTTGTGGAATGCAGGTATAAAGAGGGAAATTACTTGCAGGTACTCTCCTCAATAAAATGGGGTAGCAGAAAGAAGAAATAGGACACTTGTTGAATTTGCAAGATCCATGTTGAAAGAGAAAAATTGTCCAAATTATTTATGGGTTGAGGCTGTAAACACAGCCACATATTTGGTTAATAGATTGCCTTATAAAGCTTTGCAGGGTATGACACCATATGAAGCTTGGTGGGGTAAGAGACCTACCTTGGATCATTGTAAAATATTTGGATGCCTGGCATATGCATATGTGCCATCTCAATTGAGGCATAAGTTGGAGCCTAAAGCAGAGAAGTATGTATTCATTGGTTATGATGACAAGCACATGGGTTATAGATTGTGAAGTCCATCCACAAAACAATTCCTTGTGTGTTACATTTGATGAACAAGGTAGCTGGTATGCAGGTACATCTAATGTGTATGCAAAAGTTGAAGAAATTATGAATAAGAAGAAAGGTAAAACAAAGGTTCAGATATTTGATGAAGAAGAGAAAAATGAAATACAAGTTGGAGGTGAAGAAGTGCTAAGGTTTGGTCCAGAATGTGATGAACCAGAAACTTCAAGAAGTGGAGAACTCAGGAGGTCTACAAGGCACAAATGGCAACCTACCAGGTATAGCTATGATACTTCATTCTTGACTACTAAGGATTATGCTTACATGATAAAAGCAGATGAAGGTCCATCTACGTATGATGAAGCCAAAGGGAAGAAGAATTGGGAAGAAGCTATGCAAGAGGAGTATGATGCATTGATGGAAAATCAAACATGAGATCTGGTTCCTAAACCTAATAGTCAGAAAATCATTGGATGTAAGTGGGTTTACAAAACAAAAAGATTTGCAGATGGAAGTGTGTCTAGGTACAAAGCCAAACTTGTTGTGAAGGGATATGCACAGACATATGGAGTGGACTATGATGAGACTTATAGTCTTGTGGCAAAGATGACAACCATCAGAACACTCATAGCAATTGCTGCTTGCAAAGGTTGGAAATTATCTCAATTAGATGTTAAAAATGCTTTTTTGAATGGTTACATTTCAGATGAAGTTTACATGGAGCAACCAGAAGGGTTCAAAGATCAAGTGTATCCAAATTATGTGTGTAAGCTCAAGAGAGCTTTGTATGGATTGAAGCAGGCTCCAAGGGCATGGAATTATAGGCTTGTAAAGTTCTTGAAGGAACTTGGATTTCAAGCATCAAAGGTAGATAGTAGCTTGCTAGTCAAAGCAAGTGAAGATGGATTTATTTATGTTTGTATTTATGTTGATGACATAATACTTACAGGAACAGATGACAAAGGCATACACATGATTAAGAAACAAATGGAGAAAGAGTTCAAAATCAGTGATTTGGGAAATTTGTCATTCTTCTTGGGAATGGAGATTTCATATACTCAACATGGAGTATATGTAACTCAAGAAAGGTATCTGAGAAATTTGCTAACCAAATTTAAAATGGAAGATTGCAGGTTAGCACCAACTCGAATGGAAGTGAATCATAGATTGACTAAATATGGAGGAGAAGAATTCAAAGATATGAAGCTCTATCAGAGTTTGGTGGGTAGCTTAATTTATGCTACATTAACAAGGCCTGATTTGTCATATGCAGTTGGAGTTCTATCTCAATTCATGCATTGTCCTAGAAAGGAACATTGGATTGCAGGACAAAGAGTACTTAGGTACATCAAGGGTATACTCAAAGAAGGGTTGTACTATGGGTTTACTTCAGATACAAGAGTCAAAATATACAGTGATGCAGATTGGGCAGGTAATTTGGATGATAGAAGATCAACACATGGATATTTGTGTTATGTGGGAGATAAGCTAATCTCATGGTGTTCTAAGAAGCAACATACAGTTGCTCTATCATCCACAGAAGTAGAATACAAAGGCATGGTGGAAGCTGCAAAGGAAGTAATATGGCTAGAGACACTTATGAAGAGTTTTGATGTTATTCAGAGTACTCCTATCATTTGTGGAGACAATATGAGTTCTTTATATTTGGCAGCAAATCCTGTGTTTCATGCTAGAACTAAACATATTGAAATTCAGTATCATTTTTTGAGAGAGAAGGTTATTGATAAAGAAATTGAAATCATGCATACTCCTACAAAAGATCAACTTGCAGATATGATGACAAAAAGTTTGGATGGACCAAAGTTGCAGAGATTTAAAGATATGGCAGGAATAAAGAAGATGCAGGTAATCACAATTGATGATTGAGGGGGAGCTTTTGGAGCAGAACAATCAACAATTAGTGATTACATAAAATCCAGAAGTGGAAAAATGATTGGAAGATTGAAGATCAATTTCAAGAAAGAGGAGATTCAGAAACAAAGTTCTTTTGTACATTACTCTTGTAAATATTTCAATGTATTTGTTAAATTGACGAGTAAGACTCGTATATATATATATATAGATACATGTTCATAGTCGCAGAGAGAGATATAGAAGAGATAGAGAAGACAAGAGAAGTGAAGAATAGAAGAATAGGAGAGTATGAGATGAACATTATGCATGTCATCCATCAGATGTATGAAAAGTTATGAGAAGAAAAATCTTCAGAGAATTGCGGGTCGATCTTTTCTCTGATTCTCCTTCTGTGGTTAATCTTTTGATAAATCCTTTTGAACATGTCTAAGTTTATAGTTAATCCATCTATGGTTAAAATTTGAGAGTCCAATTGCGAACAAGCTGAGAGAATTTTGAATAGGAACATTCATATGTAGAAAGTTCTGAATGTCTTCTGAAATAGGCGTAGATTCGATGGTTAAAGAAATGGACAGTGCTCAGTGCATAGTGTAAAGTTTTACACAAATGAGGATTCAAAATTTAATTTGAGAGGTAAGCCATCTATGGCTAAAAGCATTTGATTAAACGGGCTGTAGTTTGGGAGAACCATAGCTTAGAAGTTACAGGTGTCAAAGTCGTCATTACAGAGAGACAGTTTCAGACATAGGTACATTGTCTGAGTCATTTCTCACAATCTACTTAAGCATTTGAGGATTTTTAACTTGGAGAAGATGCGCAACCTCTAGGTGACACATTCTACAAAGTTTTATGAAAAACTATACACGAATGATCAATCAATGAATGATTAATGTGCAACAGACTTTTTCTGAGAAGTGATTTTTCACAGTTGATCAATTTCTTGATAGTTTGGTGATTGTTCTTTAAAATTAAGTGGAGTCTGAAGTTATTCTTGATATAGAGGTCGTCTAACATCAAGGATAGCTTGTTCTTTTGGAGATTAACACTCTCCATCATTTTCTAAGCAATTGGGACCTTGGTGGTGATTGTTGCCCTTTCAATAGTTCAATATATACTCGTAGTTATGAAAGCTTTAAAGTAGAGATTCTTTTGTTGATTTTAAATAAGATTTTCACAAGATATATATATATATATATATATATATATATATATATATATATATATATATATATATATATATATATATATATATATATATATATATATATATATATATATATATATATTTGAGAAAGAGGCCGAGGTTTTTCGTTTAAATTAGACCCTCTACGAAACCAAGATCTCTAATGTAAGGTTTCTTGTCATTGGAACATCCCTTAGGTCTCTAGTTGGCCCATTGCTTGCTTTGTTCAATCTAAGGCCATTCAAAAATTGGAAGTGTGTCTTCATTGATTTCCTAGTTGGATCATATTGCAGAATCTTTTTCTAGAGCAGATGATCTTGCTAGACACCATCTTGATCAAAGTGATTTCACCTTTTCTTAGATTATAGGAAGAGATTCCAATCACTTTCAACAAATATCCTCGCAAGATTTGAATTCAAATTCAAATGAATCGTGTCATGGAAAACTAGCCAAGAGTCTATATAATGACTCACAACATTTTACAATATGAGCTGATGATATTTGAAGCAATACATATACATTGGTGATCACCTTAGTTCTACTTCACTATTCTCTATTCCTTCTTCCTCAGAATCAATCATCTTGTAGAGCTTGGTTCTCTCTCTATAGAGCTCCAACTTGAGTGAGTGAAAGATTAAACTTTCTAGCTTATGTGTATGAGGTTTCAAGTGATTTGGTTTAGTAGATTTAGAGAAATATCTAGTTGAAGGTCTCGGGGTCAATTTATGCATAGCCTTGAAACGTCAGGGGTACACCCAATCAATGTTAAGCTTAATTCTCCCTTATTGGTTAGTATAAATTGGGGATTTTATGCATTACCAATCTAACCCTATGTATGGCATTCCCCTAAAAGGAATTTTTCTAATTATAACTCTGCTAGTTCCTATGAGTAATTGAAGTCATAGATTCCATTCAAATAGAAAAGTTTTTTTTTGAGCTAGTGAGGGTGTAAGCTATATGTTTCACATCAACTTTTGATGTTCCAAACTACCCTTTGGGTTTTAGTGCACTAACCACTAGCGTACAAGGTCTATTCGATATTTCCAAAGAGCTAGGGTAGGTCGTGTGCTGGTCTAATAGACCACCTTCATCACTTTGCAACTCAAGTTTTAGCCTTCTCCAAAGCTTCTCCAACTTCTTTCAATGGTGTAAGAGTAACTTCAACATGAGAGATGGATTTCCATCAATGATTGAGAAGCTTGAGAGAAATAATTATGCTGCTTGGAAAAGTAGAATAGAGGCCTATTTGCAAGGTAGCAATCTATATGGATTGTATTAGGTGATAAAGCAATGCCTATTGTATAATCCAAAGGAGGAACTACTCAAGAAAAAATAGATAACCTCATACTTTTGTGTGCAATGGATGCTCAAGCAAGGTCATAAATACTAAAATCTATCTCTGATTTTCTATTACCACATATTAGAGGATGGAGGACACTCAGGAGACTTGGGAAGCCCTAGATAATTTCTTTTCTGCTAGTACAAAAGCAAGGGAGAATCATCTATGTAATGAGTTCAATAAGATGAAGAAGACTCTAAAACCAACCATCATAGAGTTTGTTACAAAGTTCAAGGAGATCGCTGATCAATTGGCATCCATTTGAGAGATGATTGAAGAAGAAGCTATCATGAGACAGATATTGAATGGGATTAGAAGTGACAAGCAATGGCAATCCTTCACCATTGCATATGACCTCATCATGGATGTGCAAAATCAAGACTTCAACATCTTTCTTGGACAACTCTTCAATCAAGAAGCCAACAATAGCATAAAGGAAGGTAACTGCTATCAATGTAATTAAGCTAGTGCTCTATATGCAGACAAGGACAAGAAACTGAGAGGCAAGAAGAAGGAAAAGGATGAAGAGGAGACTTCCCAAGCCAACTTTGTAGGCAAGAGCAAGTGGAAAGGGAAGAAGAAAGGAACAAAGCATGACAAAACCAAATGCGAGAATGTTTAACCTTGTGCCATATGTGATAAGACCAACCACACCACTTAGAATTGCTAGCTCAATGGAAAGACCAAGAAAGCAAGTGGAAGAGGTGGATATGGCAACAATAGAGGCAGAGGTGGATACAACTTCAATAGAAACAATAATAAAAGGACTACAACAAGTATCCTAAAGACCAACAACATGAAAGAATCATTTCTCCTGATGAATCTAAGCCACAAGGAAGGTAAAGAAGATTATCATTTATTCTACATAGATTCAAGATGATCAACTCATGTTGTAGGCAACATAGCTCTCTTATATGATTTGATAACTCCAAAGCATAGACATGAAGTACAAACAAGGAATGACACAAAGCATAATGTGGAGAAGATTGGAAATGTCAAGGTTTCTAATGGCAAGACAAACATTCTAAGCAAGGTACTCTATGTTCCTACTATTACAGAAAGCCTAATAAGTGTAGGCCAAAAAGTTGAGAAGGGATTGCAAGTTAGTTCACCCAACATGGAGCTTTTGTGGAAGATCCATGTAAATCCTTCAAGAAGATAGACAAAGGTGAGAATCATGGTAGCCTCTTCACTTTTGAAGTAGGAGAAACCAAAAACACAACTCTATTCAACTTTGGGTCTCAAACCCTAAGTGAAATTGAAGTGTGGCATAAGAGGCTAGCTCATGTGAATGAAAAAACCTTGAAGTATATATGTAGGGATCAAATTGTTCTAAGGCTACCAAACATATCTAAGCAACACATGATCAATAGGTGTGATTCTTGTCAGATTGATAAGGCACAAAGACAACCAAT
>CM035429.1:71634270-71784270 GCA_020310875.1 Ceratopteris richardii | reverse complement strand
TGAATGGCAACCCAATGGTTTGGAAGTTTATGCAACCTAATAGCTAGGCTCACAAAGATCATCTATAACCATCAACGATCACACATAGACTTCATCTAACTTAGAAGTTAGGGTTCCACTAATGTTTGGGCTCTCACAATGGCTTCTCCTCATAATGGGGGCCTTAAAACTTAGAGCTCCATGGATCATTCACTTGAGGGTGGAGTATTGAGCATATGTAACATTCTTGAGGGTTAGACCAAAAACATTATATTGAGTGAACAATTTCTCGGCCTCTTCAACTTTTAATACTTGTCTAAATTTTGGTACATGATCGTATGGGTCTTGAGTGCCATCAAAGTAGCTCTTCATGAACTTAACTAATTGAGTAGGTCTTAAGATCCAAGGGTGTTCTCTGGGTCTTGGTAGGGGAAACTCATCCATGCCTCTTTGATTTCTTGGGCCTCTAGGCCTTTCATTATCCGTTCCACCCGTTTCATCTCTAGTTCTTTTTCTTCCACGAGGGTTCACAAAATCCTTGTTGACCATGAGAGATATTTGACCTTGGTGTGGGAAAGACTTATTCACCCTTCCATGTGTAGGCATGCACGCCATGCTCCATCACTACGAACACTCTTTCTGGTGTGTTGTCTAAATAGACCACCTTTCCTAGTGTCTCACGGCCTTTGAATTCATACATCATGAATCCTCCTACTTCATTAGGATGATTGGATTTAAACCTCCAAAAAGCTTCATCTATCTCTCTATTCAAGGAAAGCTCTATGCTTTTATTGTCTTGGGGAATCTACTCTAGGGTAATTACTCTTGTCAAGATAAATTTTCCATGAGGATTCGTGGTCTCTCCTCTGAAGTCTCCTTGTTCTAGGTCTCCAATCTCAATTTCTCAAATAACAATTCCAAACTCATCTATCCGGTTTGGTAGGTTTCTGACTACATACATGGTTACCTCTTTATCAATGCATGAGCCTTCTTCAAACTTGACCACTAGGTGTTCAAGTCTGAAAGGTTGATCCAGGTTTTTAAGTTGGACAACAGATCTCTTGAAACCATCCTCATAGATGTGAGCACCTAATCTGTTGGTCCTAATATATTTTAGTTGGGTCTTGCAGAGATTTTCTAGTTTTTCTAGATAGGCTATACCTCAACTACTTGCAAGTCTTTCCATGTTATATGACATCTCCGAGTCACTAGTTTTTCAACTTAACACATAGGGATGATCACTAAGTTGCCGGGACCACGACCTAGCTGTGTGATTGACACTAGGTTTAGAGGATCTGAGGCTTTGTCTATCTTGACCTTAAGGTTCATAAGCTTTGCCTATTAGTCCTTGTTTTCCCAAGTAAAAAAACGTTTTATTAGTTACTTGTTCCTTATAATTTTTCTCTTGTGCAATCTTGTTTGTTAAAACAAAGTCGCTAGGAATCACTACAAGGAATACGGGCATATAGCGACGGTTAAGGCGACATAATTTCATCGCTATAAAATTGCAACATGCATCGTAATTAGCGTCACACGTGGACCGTCGATTAAACGATGAATTGAACGACCTTTTTTGCGACTTGTGGCGCGACAAGGTGCGATGCTCCCATACAGCGTCGCTAACACGACACATTTAAAAGCATCGCATAAGCGACGCTCTTTTATGTTGTATAAACGATGATGTTTGCCGTCGCATAAGTGATGCTAAAAGCATGTTGCTTATGTGACGGCGGCTAGCATTGTTTACACGACGGTCTGTTGCCAGAAAAAAATTAAACGTTGGAGGCTCTTCGATCAGCATTTTCACGCATCCCATCGAAGAGCTCTCCAACGTTCGCAATTGTGCTGTGCTTACAAGCTGAAGCAAGTATATGTAGAATTGTTGTTTTGCCTAAGCTCTCTCTTATTGTCTCCCTCTGTCTCTATTTCTCTCTTTCTACATCTTTCTCTCTTTGAATTATCTCTCTCTCTCTCTCTCTCTTTATTGCAGGTTGTTCAAGAAGCTAACCAAGCAAAAAGTATGGCTAACTATTGTAAGTACAATTTCTATTCTTTGTATATCACTTGAATTGTGTTATTTTCATTAGATAGCATACTCACACTTATTGATATGCACTTATACACTTATACATGATGAAGATGCACTTTCACACATATACACATGCACATACACACACATATATACACACAGATACATGTGCACATACACTTAGACATACATACATATACACATGCATATGCACAAACATTTCTACAACCACATAAAAAGAATTACATGCATGCATTATTGCATATATATATATATATATATACACACACACACACACACACACATATATACACACATTAACATATACACACATTAACATATACACAAATACATGTATATGCACATCCACATGCATGCACATTCAAATGCATGCACATGGATGCAAATGGAAATGCATCCACATACACATGCATGTTTCATACATATACATATGCATATACATACATTATACACATATGTACACATATATATGCACATACATACACACATATACATGTGCACACACACATGCACATACCTACATATACACATATACATGCACATACACACATATACACATAGAGTTACACATATACATGCACATACATATACACACATATACACATGCACATATACATACACATACTCATATACACATATACACTTACACATGCACATGCACATACTCATACACACATATACACTTACACATGCACATGCACATACTCATACACACATATACACTTACACATGCACATGCACATACTCATACACACTTATACACTTACACATGCACATGCACATACTCATACACACTTATACACTTACACATGCACAAGCACATACATACATATACACACACATACACATGCACATACATACAATATACACACACATACATATACACTTAGGTACACACATATGAATGAATTATATAATTAAAGTATTAAAACACATATACACATGCACACACACATACACATACCTACATATACACATATACATGCACATACACACATATACACATAGAGTTATACATATACATGCATATACATATACGCACACATACACATGCACATGCACATACTCATACACACATATACACTTATACATGCACATGCACATACATACATATAGACACACATACACATGCACATACATACATATACACACACATACATATACACTTAGGTACACACATATGAATGAATTATATAATAAAATTATTAAAACACATATACACATGCACACACACATGCACATACCTACATATACACATATACATGCACATACACACATATACACATAGAGTTACACATATACATGCACATACATATACAAACACATACACATGCACATGCACATGCACATACTCATACACACATATACACTTACACATGCACATGCACATACATACATATACACACACATACACATGCACATGCACATACTCATACACACATATACACTTACACATGCACATGCACATACATACATATGCACACATACACATGCACATACATACATATACACTTAGGTACACACATATGAATGAATTATATAATTAAATTATTAAAACACATGCTTAATATAAACAATAATAACAATAAATAGAACAAAACTCTTCATTACTTAATACCATACACATAATTCAAAACATAACTGAAATGAAAAAAAAAAAAATAAAAAATAAAAAAATATATATATATATATATATATATATATATATATATATATATATATATATATATATATATATATATATATATATATATATCAATGTAAATACATATAATCCAATGTCATAATCAACTAAAATCCTAATCATACTCCTGTATTACATATCACAAACATAAATAAATAAAACAATTAAACCATTCATAAAAATAAAATAATTATATAAAATTTAAAAATACTCACAAGGCATCAGGATGATCTTGCATATACTTGCTCAAACGCCGATATCCAAAATGTGTAGCATACTCGATCTCATCTTTCATAGGATATCGGCCATAATCCTTCCGCTGCAATGAAACAAATAAAAAACATTAGTTACTTGCATTTTAACTAAAATAAAAAATATACTCACAATAACACATATACTTACAGATGTAGCTACAAAACCATTATGGCCCATTTGGCCTAGGTGCGATGTGTGGCCTGACTCCACTCTCTTCTTTGCAGCAACGTGTTTATTCAAGAAAAAAAATACATAAATTAAATGTAAAAATTTACTAAAATATATAAAAATTATAAATATAAACTATTAATTTGTGTACCTTCTGCTGAGGAAACGACTCCTGAAGATGTAGCTGTCTACGAAAAAATTGCCACGACTCAGGTGGTATGTTAGCTCGCCTCTTATTTTTTTCGACCATACAATATCTCTTATTAATTTAATCTCAAACAGAAAAAAAAAATCAGAATACATACACATATATACACACACATACACATACACATACACATACACATATCCACATACACATATACATGCAAACATATACACACATATAGATATCCACATATATACGTACACACACATGCATGCATATACACTCATTCATACAAAATACATGCATTTATCCCACAATAATGTGTAGTGTATATGTGAATATATGTGTATGTGTAAATGTGTATATGTGAATATGTGTGTATGTGTAAATATATATATGTGAATTTTTTGTGTATGTAGAAAATCAGATTATTAATATCAAATACCATTATTTGTAGATTCTGATCAATCAGATGGAACTCCACCACCATTTCCTCATTATGCAACGACTTTATACTGTAAGTATATCAAACATTTAATTTTAAATATATTTGATGGATGCATAACTTATATATTTTTTTGTTTCTTATTATGTGCAGATTCTGATCAATCAGAGGGTACTCCACCACCTCCTACCCATGCAACGACTTCACATGTGTCCTCCGATAGGAATTATGATGAATTTTACTATGAAGAGCATATTATATGTTGGTGTAACTCTTGTTATGGAACATATCAAAGACCACAATTGGAATGTATTGAGCATGAGGTAGAGTATGGTACTTTTGAGCATGCACCATCACCTAGTCAACGTGATAATGCTTGGGTATGTATTTTTTATATATATTAATGTCATTATTTTATTTAAAAACCATATATAAAATCAAATTATTGTTGATATACAGGAATACTTGCTCGATGATGATGATGATGATAATTTTTCTCATAATGTTAATATACTGGCGCTAAAGAAAACCGGCGCTAAAGAAGACCGGTTAGGTCCGAAGGGGCGAAGCCATTAAGGTGAAGGTGCATAGCAAGCTATTACCAGTTTTCTTGAGAAGTGTTGGTCTTGTCTTGTTTTACGCTAAAGTTTCTCTTTAGAGAAAGTAAAGAAAATGAGCCTATCGTAAAGAAAACCATAAAGGGCAAGGAGGGAAGACCATGTAGAAGGTGCTATGCAAGCCATGTAGGTCTTGTCTTGCTACAGTGTTTTCTTTAGCACCGTAAAGGGCAAGGAGCTTTGACCATGTTGGTCTTGGAATGCGCTAAAGAAAATGTTTCCGAAACCGTTTCCCTAACAACTTTAGAACCAATAGGACACTTTAGCGCCTTATGGGGCGAAGCTTAGCTCCTAAAAGATTTTACCCAAAGGGAACGTGTATACCTTTAGGTGCTATGCTAATACCGTTTACTTAACGCTACACGCTTTCCGTTTACAACTCAGTCAACTTTAGCACCCGTTACACTTTAGCGCAAAACCAATAGGCCCGAAAACGTTTACTTATGGGTTCATCGAAGCGAACGCGGTAAACTAACGAAAACCTAAAGGTAAACGCTTAATCGATTAGGGAAACCGGGTAGGGAAAGCGCTATGCGTTCTTTAGCGCTTAGTTTACTTACTTACTGATAAGTTATCAGTTCAAGTAGTTAGCATTCTGTTTGGTTTTCTTCTGACAAAACAACACTGGCGCTAAAGAAAACCTAAAGGGCCACCCGGAGGGAAGACCATGAAGGGAATGCTTAAGCGACCGGTTAGGTCTTGTTTTAACGTCATGGACTTGCTGTTCATCAATTACAAGCAGAGGTTTCTAGAAATCCTCTACCTCCTAGTTTAGAGAATGAAACGGCTGGAGATTATCCATTGCTAGCTCGTGATCGTTCTTTAGTACAAACATATGATAGAAGAAGATATGGAGGATGGAATAGAGGACCACTTCCTTTAGATGGAGAGGTTTTCAACTTTTGGGGTAATCGCTATATGATTGCTCCATCCGCTATTACTAATGCTGGTCGTGCTCTCTTTATTGTAGAGGATTTGTATGTGCCTCCAAACTCTGAAGTCACTCTTATGTCATTTTGTGGTCCTATATATGGATGGGGAGATTGACATCGACTTTCACGTTATGTTCAAAGCATGAGTACTTATGGAATATGCTTGAATGCAGCATCCCTTACTAGTAGAAGGATTTTACATGCAGAAAATGAAAGATTATATATTGATGGAAGACCTTACACACATGGAAATATAGCACGTTTAATAAATAGTAGTCGAGGGTTACATAATAGTTCAAGGACTAATTGCACATTTGAGGAGCGTGAAAATAGTCATGAATCACCATACATGAGTAGAGATGTATCAAGATACATAGTTGTCAATGCTATTACTACATTACATGCTGGTGATGAACTATTAGTGAATTATGGATGGCGTAGACCTCCAAGAGCACCTTTTAGCTAGAGAGAATAAAAATTTTCTATCCATATTTAATAAGTTATATACTTAATTTTTAATTTAAAGTTTACTTTTTATTCATTTATGGAATACTAATGAATTTTATTTATATGTGTAGATTCCAACGTATGATGATGATATTTCTCCACAGCATTCACAATTACCAGTAAGACCTCATTTATCAGAAGCTTCCATGAGGAGGCTACGCAAAACTAATCCTGTGCAATATGCAAAGTTGAAAGATCTATATTCAAAAGACGATAAAGTACAAGATTTGTGTGAAAATGATGAAGATGATGGCATGGCAGATTTTATTGAGGATTGGTATCAAAATGACAGTGAGAGCATTGATATTTCTAAAAATGAGAAATATCTTTGAGAGGAATGTCTAAAGCATGTATATGAAGGAAGTCGTTTGACACGACTAAGTGTGAGCTTACTTATTCTCAACCTTCAAAATCGTTTTGGATGGAGTAATGTATCTGTTTCAACACTATTAAGGTATAATTTTCAATTTTCTATCTATTTATATATATATATATATATATGCACACACACACACACATATATATATATATATGTTTTTATTCTTACTTTAGATAAGGTAAGAACAAGAACTTAAATTCAATGGACACTTTTCGTCCGCGCATCTTTTAAAACTATTAATGCATCTTTCAAAATATTCGCATAAAATTTGATTGTTTGGATGGCAGGATACGATTGTTTGTTTGGAGGATACGAAGTATGTACCTTCATTGAATGATTTGTCGATTCTATCATATGTTCAGTTTGAAAGTGTGAGAAATGGATTTATAATTGCTATTCAAAGATTTTGGCACTGTTTATAGGCCATACAATGGTACGTGACCTAGATGAATCACATGCACAAAGGTTACTCAAGATAGAGCAATCTGATTATAATGGACTAGTGCCAGTAGGATTCCTAGGGTATGCAGTAAACCTCTTGCATGTCAATGATGAGCACCTGAACTTTAGGATACAAAGTGGAAATCATGGTGGCTTGAGAGGATCGCTTTTATACAGCTTGTTCAAAAAACTTCAATGTCATAAACCTGAAGTTCTTTGAACAAGCTGTATAAAAGTGATCCTCTCAAGCCACCATGATTTTCACTTTGTATCCTAAAGTTCAGATGCTCATCATTGACATGCAAGAGGTTTACTGCATACCCCCCGGAATCTTGCTGGTACTAGTCCCTTATAATGAGGTTTCTCTATCTTGAGTAACCTCTGTGCATGCAATTCATCCAGGCACCATCGTATGGCCTATAAACAGTGCCAAATTCTTTGAATAGCAATTATAAACCCACTTCTCACACTTTCAAACTGAACATATGATAGAATCGACAAATCATTCGATGAAGGTACATACTTCATATCCTCCAAAACAAACAATCCTATCCTGCCATCCAAAACAATCAAATTTTGCGCGAATATTTTGAAAGATGCACATAAGCATACACATATATAAAATTATATGCGTATATATATATATATTTATTTATTTATTTACTTTTTTCAATATATATCTTTTTGATAAACTTACAGGTCATTATTTGAAAAGTTTTTACCAAGTTAGAATATTCTTCCTACCTCACATGATGAAATGAAGAAGATAATCAACAATCTTGGTATAGATTATCAATGTATACATGCATGTCCTAACGATTGTATTTTATATAGAGGTGAATATGCAGACTCTTTGACATGTCCCAAATGTCAATCTCCTTGATATAAGGGCGAATAAGGTAAAATCCAAAAAAAGGTATTGAGACATTTTCCATTGTCTCCACGGATTAGACATATGTTTCAAAGCCCCGAATTATCAAAGCTTTTGTCTTGGGGACATGATCACAAAAGTATTGATGGAATAATTAGAATTCCTCATGATAGTGTTGCTTTTCAGCATATTGATTCTACATGGCCTGAATTTGCACAAAATCCATAGAATCTAGAGTTAGGAGTTGCATTAGATGGGGTTAATCCATTCTCCATGAAATCCAGTAAATGGTCAACATGGCCAGTGGTAGTCATAAACTACAATCTTCCGCCATATCTTAGCATTAAAAAGGAACATTTAATGCTTTCACTTTTAATCCCAGGCAAAAGACAAGTTAAAGATATGAATATATATCTTGCTCCTCTCATTGACGATCTTCAAGAGTTATGGAGAGGTATTAATGTCATTGATGTATCGAAAAGCATCAATGAAAGACATATTACGATTCGTGGTATTGTGGCTTGGACTATTCACGATTTTCCAGGATATGGTGTTTGTTCAGGTATTGATGTAATGTTTTTATTCAATATGCATGTAAATAAATATGATTTAATCTAATTAAATTTTTGTCATTTTCCATGATGCAGGAATATCTACTAAGGGTTATAAAGCTTGTCCATATTGTGGTGATTGGTTGAGATCAATCTATAGTTAGAATCTCAACAAAAATATTTATCTTTGACATTGACGATTCTTGCCTGATGATCATCCATTAAGATCTAAAAGAGAAGTGATACATTTTAATGGAAAGCTTGAAACGTGTCAATGTCCAAAACCTATGACGCCTATGGATTGGTATAAAAATTGGACAGATGGACCTCTGATAGATCCAAAAGCAGAAATCTTCAGTGATGATTCAGATAATGAGTATGTGAACAGAGGTAAAGGAAAATTGGCACTCGTAGAGAACATATCAATATGGTATTCTTTGGAGTATTGGAAAGAGTTAAAAGCATGTCATCTTCTTGATCTTATGCATTTATTCAAAAATATTGGTTATTCACTATGGCAGCATCTTCTTGGACTAAAAGATACCACAACATCAAGGAATGATTTGAAAGATAAAAAATCTAAGTCAAAGTTATGGCCAGTTTTTGATAGACATCGACAAGAAACGACTTATGCACATGCTCCTTGGGTACTTACAACAAAAGAGATACAGACTATCAACAATAGAATTCAATTGATTAAGACTCCTACAGGATATGAAGCATCTTTTCAAAACATGTTTACTATGGATGATAAGAGCTTATCTGGGTTAAAGACCCATGACTGACATAACTTTTTGAAACATATTTTACCTTTGGTTATCGATGGATGTACAACGAAAGGAGTACGAGATGTGATCTATCATCTTGGATCACTTATAAGGTAATTATGATACTTTTATTTTTAATATGTATGAATATTGGATATCTTTAATTTTTTAATTAACTTCTTTATAATTGTTTTTATGATATGTATAGGTGGATTACATCCAAAGAGATTGACCAAAACTCAATCCCACAAAAAAAACGTGAATGCAAAGAGCTACTATGTTTGATGGAGAAAGAACTTCCTACTTCATTTTTTGATATTCAGGTTCATTTATTAGTCCATCTTGTAGATGAAATAGAGATTGCACGTGTTGTCAACACTCGATGGATGTTTTGGGTCGAGCGATTTATGAGAGTATTAAAAGGTTATGTGCGACAAAGAGCGAAACCAGAAGGATCCATGGCAAAGGGTTGGATGCTTGAAGAGTGCATGTATTACGGTAGTGAGTACCTTGAAAGAGTTCATGAAGAAGCTCCACGTGCATGGACCAACAAGTCTTCTTCAAAAATAGCAGATGAGGTATTATCAGGTAAGGGGGTTCCATTCTTATTTACATTTCAAGAAAAAAATGATGTTTCTACTTCTGTAGCATATAATAATGAATGCATGCAAGCATTCCTTAGTGAGTACGAGGAACTTCAAAATCTCCGAAGTAAAAGGAGAAAAAACAAAAGATTTAGACGTAATCTCGATAATAATGAGATTACAGATATATCTTCTTTCACGGATTGGCTATATAGTCGTTTGCAACGCGCCAACGCAAATAATGAAGAAATTTCAGATGAGCAAAGAGAGTTAATGATAGGTTGTGAACAAAAGGTAATTTTATTAAAATAATATCTTATTTTTTTCATACATGTATGTTAGTTTCTATTTACTAATTGAATTTATTTTGCAGGCTCGAATATTCACTAATATGTGGGCTTTTGGACAACATATTAGAATCAAAGCCATTGATTCTTTACGTAAAACAGAGGATTCTATTATTGTTGCTTCTTTCAAGCAACTATCACGTGCTAGCTCAAAAGACATGAACCTTATAGATAGCGAACTTGGTTACGTACGAACTATTGTTGGTATCTACAAAATTTCAATTCGTACATTCAAACACGTAGAAAAAAGTTTATATTTTTTTATAGAGTTAGTTATTTTTTTAAGCACCTAATAATGGGTTTTTGTTGTTATATATTTTGATAGGTCATATTGAAGGTTGACTGGTTTTGAGCGGAGTATAAAGGTAGTAATTCCACATTAAGAAAGGAATTATCTAGGTTTTGGGCAATTGATTCTTCCAAGGTAATGCGATCTACTAAAGAACCATATATTCTTCCTAGGCATATTGAACAAGCATTTTTTTTATAAAAACCCAGATGCTCATCCTTGGTGGCAAGTCATTCATGTGCAACCTAGAGGTAGGTCATTGTTTGAACAGTTTATTGTGAGAGAGATCGAAGAAAGTCCTCTTGATGATTCAGCATTAGATACAGATACATCAACATCTGAAATAGAAATTAGAATCATTATACGTGATAATGATACTAATCTTTTTGATGAAGAGGTTATGCATATATATGTATTTCATGTATATGTATGTGTTTGCATGTGTGTGATATATGTATACATGTGTTAAATATGCATATGTGTATATATTCATGTAATATATGCAACTGTTTATAATTGTGTACATGTATATATGTATATGTGTCTATGTGTAAATATGTACATGTAAATATGTATGCATGTATATATATGTTTATGTGTGCATGTAGGCATGTATATGTGATGTGTACATGTATATATGTATATATTTCTATGTGTAAATATGTACATGTAAATATGTTAGTATGTATATATATATTTATGTGTGCATTTAGGCATGTATGTGTGATGCATAATATATCTACTCCATTTTATATTTATGTATCCTATCTACATGATGTGTATATATCTATATATTTATTATGATCCTCGTTGATTCGAGTAGCTATATATAGAGGCATAAGGTTGGGAGGAGAGACATCTCTCTAGTAGGACGTCGGAGGAATAGATGGAATGTGTACATATACTTCAAACATATGGGTAAAAGGATGAATTTGAGTTTTTAAATTAGGGGTTTTAAAACCCTAATATCAAAATTAGTGTTTTCAATTTAGGATTTTTGAAATAGGATTTATTTATTTATTTATGCGTATGCATTTGTTGTGTATGTATGTGTATCTATATGTGCGTATGCATGTGTTGTGTGTGTATATATGCATGTGTATATGTATACATGCATGTAAATATGATTATATGAGTCTATGTGTGTGTACATATGATTATGCATGTGCATGTGTATGTGAGTATGTGTACGTGTATGTGAGTATGTGTATGTGTCTATGTGTATTCATTGTATGTGTGTAATTTCATGCATGTATATGTGTGTGTAAAAATGTGCATGTATGTGTGTGTATGTATAAATGTGCATGTATATGTATATGTGTGTAAATGTGCATGTATGATGTATATGTGTGTGTATGCATGTATTTATACCTCTAGTCTCACTCTTTTCTCTCTCTCTCTCATATACATACATACATGCATAAACACACATACTCATATCCACACACACACACATATATATATATATATATATATATATATATATATATATATATATATATATATATATATATATATATATATATATATATATATATATATATATACATAAAAGCAGTGCATACCGTGCATTATCACGATGATGAGCCATAAGTGTCCGCATCTCTTTTAGACACCACTTAAGCGACCATCCTCTCCCAAAATCTGTCTCAAGTGAACTAAGTACGTATTTTTTATCCCTCTCATCATGCTCACTACAAAAAAAAAACACAATGTAAATAAAACATAAGATATTTGTTTCAATTTATATGTAAAATTTTTACTTACTTCCACGGTAAGTGGACAAAGCGCAGGTAAGAGTCGCATAGTGCCCGCATCCTTCTGTTGAACTCCAATCCATTCCCTATGTACACAATGTTCCCCTTTGGCTCTATATCACACTCTAGTCCTAAGGTGCCTATGCATGTCCTCATAGGCAACTCTGCTCTACTATCATGTGCTGGAGGTGGTATAGGTGTATTGAAAATAGATAGATAAAAATAAATAAAAATATGTGTTATAATATCATTAAAGAAGTTTATGAAAAAAAACATACCTATGAGCAGATAGCTCTCTTCCTGCATGTGGAGCTGCAAAAGAGCCCTCGTCTGATTGCTGGGTAAGCAGCTGGATCGTATAGTCCATCTCCTCATGAGACATCTCTGAGTAATCACACATTATGGCCCCTAGAGTATCAGACGGAACTCTTGCTCTCATAAGACTTTTTATGAGAGTGAGTTTTGCCTTTCTCTCTCTATTGGGATCCATAATACCTAACATATAAAACAAAATGGTTAGAAATCAATATATATATATATATATACGTGTACATATGTATGTGTGTATGAATTAAGTATGTGTATGTATGCATGTGTGTGTGTATGTATGTGCATGTATGTGTGTGTGTATGTGTGTATGCATATGTATGTGTGTGTATGGATCGTTATGTGTGTATTTGTCTATGTGTGTGTATATGTGTGTGTGTATGTGTGTGTGTGTCTATGTGTATGTGTGTGCATCTATGATTGTGTATGTGTTTATGTGTGTGTATGTGTATGTGTCTATGTGTGTATGTGTATGCATGTATGTATGCATATGTGTGTATGTGTGTGTATGCATGCATTATGTATGCATATGTGTGTGTATGCATTATGTATGTGTATGTATGCATGTATGTATGTATGTATGTATGCATATGCATTATGTATGTATATATATGCATGTATGTGTATGTGTGAGTATGTCTCTCTATGTGTGTGTATACATATATGTGTGTGTGTATGCATATATGTGTGTATGTGTGTGTGTACATGTGTTTGTACGTGTGTATGCATGTGTATGTGTGTGTATGCATCATTATGTGTGTATGTGTCTATGTGTGTTTGTGTGTGTGTGTATATGTGTGTGTGTGTCTATGTGTATGTATGTGCATCTATGAGTGTGTATGTGTTTATGTGTATGTATGTATCTATGTGTGTGTATGTGTCTATGTGTGTATGTGTATGCATGTATGTATGCATATGTGTGTGTATGCATGTGTATGTGTGTGTATGCATCATTATGTGTGTATGTGTCTATGTGTATGCATGTATGTATGCATATGTATGTGTGTGTATGCATCATTATGTGTGTATGTGTGTATGTTTGTGTGTGTGTGTATATGTGTGTGTATATGTGTGTGTGTATGTGTATGTGTCTATGTGTATGTGTCGCTATGCGTCTATGAGTGTGTATGTGTTTATGTGTGTGTATGTGTCTATGTGTGTGTATGTGTCTATGTGTGTATGTTTATGCATGTATGTATGCATATGTGTGTATGTGTGTGTATGCATTATGTATGTGTATGTAAGCATGCACATTATGTATGCATGTAAGTATGTATGTATGCATATGTGTGTGTATGCATTATGTATGTATATGTGTGTGTATGCATTATGTATGTGTATGTAAGCATGTGCATTATGTATGCATGTAAGTATGTAAGTATGCATATGCATTATGTATGCATATGTATGCATGTATGTGTATGTGTGTGTATGTCGCTCTATGTGTGTGTATGCATATATGTGTGTGTATGTGTGTGTATATGTGTATGTATGTGTGTGTATATGTGTATGTATGTGTGTATGCATGTGCAATATGCATCATTATGTGTGTATGTGTGTGTATATGTGTGTGTATGTGTGTGTGTCTATGTGTATATGTGTGTATCAATGAGTATGTATGTGTTTATGTGTGTGTATGTGTCTATGTGTGTATATGTCTATGTGTGTATGTGTCTATGTGTGTGTATGTATCTATGCATGTGCATTATGTATGCATATGTGTGTATGTGTGTGTATGCATTATGTATGCATATGTGTGTGTATGCATTACGTATGTGTATGTAAGCATGTGCATTATGTATGCATGTATGTATGCATGCATATGCATATGCATTATGTATGCATATATGTGTATGTGTGTGTATGTCTCTCTATGTGTGTGTATGCATATATGTGTGCGTATGTGTGTGTATATGTGTCTGTATGTGTGTATGCATGTGTAGTATGCATCATTATGTGTGTATGTGTGTGTATATGTGTGTGTTTGTCTATGTGTATATGTGTGTATCTATGAGTATGTATGTGTTTATGTGTGTGTATGTGTGTATGTGTGTATGTGTCTATGTGTGTGTATGTATCCATGCATGTGCATTATGTATGCATGTAAGTATGTATGTACATTGTATGCATATGCATATGCATTATGTATGCATATGTATGCATGTATGTGTATATGTGTGTATGTCTCTCTATGTGTGTGTGTATGCATATATGTGTGTGTATGTGTGTGTATATGTGTCTGTATGTGTGTATGCATGTGTATGTGTGTGTATGCATGTGTATGTGTGTATGTGTCTATGTGTGTATGTGTGTGTGTATGTGTGTGTGTATATGTGTGTGTATGTGTGTGTGTATCTATGAGTGTGTATGTGTTTATGTGTGTATGTGTCTACGTGTGTGTATGTGTCTATGTGTGTATGTGTATGCATGTATGTATGCATATGTATGTGTATGCATGTGTATGTGTGTGTATGCATCATTATGTGTGTATGTGTCTATGTGTGTATGTGTGTGTATGTGTGTGTATGTGTGTGTGTGTCTATTTGTATGTGTCGCTATGCGTCTATGAGTGTGTATGTGTTTATGTGTGTGTATGTGTCTATGTGCGTGTATGTGTCTATGTGTGTATGTGTGTATGTGTATGCATGTATGTATGCATAGGTGTGTGTATGCATTATGTACGCATATGTGTGTGTATGCATTATGTATGTGTATGTATGCATGTAAGTATGTATGTATGCATATGCATATGCATTATGTATGCATATGTATGCATGTATGTGTATGTGTGTGTATGTCTCTCTATGTGTCTGTGTATGCATATACGTGTGTGTATGTGTGTGTGTATATGTGTGTCTATGTGTGTATGCATGTGTATGTGTGTGAATGCATCATAATGTGTGTATGTGTCTATGTGTGTATGTGTGTGTGTATATGTGTGTGTATGTGTGTGTGCGTCTATGTGTATGTGTCTATGAGTGTGTATGTGTGTGTATCTGTCTATGTGTGTGTATGTGTCTATGTGTGTATGTGTATGCATGTATGTATGCATATGTGTGTGTATGCATTATGTATGCATATGTGTGTATGTGTTTATGTGTGTGTATGTGTCTATGTGTGTGTATGTGTATGCATATGTGTGTGTATGTGTATGCATGTATGTATGCATATGTGTGTGTATGAGTGTGTATGTGTTTATGTGTGTATGTGTCTATGTGTGTGTATGTGTCTATATGTGTATGTGTATGCATGTATGTATGCATATGTGTGTGTATGTGTGTGTATGCATTATGTATGCATATGTGTGTGTATGTGTTTATGTGTGTGTATGTGTCTATGTGTGTGTATGTGTATGCATGTATGTATGCATATGTGTGTGTATGTGTTTATGTGTGTGTATGTGTCTATGTGTGTGTATGTGTCTATGTGTGCATATGTGTGTGTATGCATGTACGTATGTATGTATGTACTCATATGCATATGCATTATGTATGCATATGTGTGTGTATGCATGTAAGTATGTATGGATGTATGCATATGCATATGCATTATGTATGCATGTATGTGTATGTGTGTGCATGTCTCTCTATGTGTGTGTATGCATATATGTGTGTGTATGTGTTTGTGTATGTGTGTGTGTATGTGTGTATGTGTGTGTATATGTATGTATATATGTATGTGCATGTGTATGCATTATGTGTGCATGTGTGTATGCAACATTATTTGTGTATGTGTGTATATGTGTGTGTATTTGTGTGTATGTGTGTGTGTGTCTATGTGTATGTGTGTGTGTATGTGTGTATATGTGTGTGTGTATGCATATGTATGTGTGTGTAAGTGTGTGTGTGTGCGTATACCTTGCAAGTAGATGCGTCTCTCTCTCTCTCTCGGTCTCTTCTTAGTCTCTTGTGTCCAAATCCCAACACAAATGTGCCGGGAGAAATGGATTTTTTTTTTTACATTCCAGAGCGTCGCATATGCGACACTCTTCAGTTTGCCAATGTCGCAAATACCGTCGCTCATTAGCGATAGTATTTGCGACGCTATTAATTTAGCATCGCATAAGCGACGCTAGCATCACTTATGCGATGGCTGTCACTTAAAAAAAAAATAAAAAAATTGACCGTCGCTTATGCGACGCCAGCGTCGCATAAGCGACGGTACCCCTTTTTTTTTCAATTTGGGGGCGTCGCTACGCCCCCCTATTTCTTGTAGTGAATACTTCAGTATTTTAATGCTATCATAGAGAAAGGGGTCATGATGGTGGAATTCACGTAGGGTTGGATTAGGCCCTTGGGGTTGCACTGGTCCTTTCTGGCGAGCTGCATTTGCACGTTAAGTGCCTTTCCTAGGGATAGTCTATAGAGCTCCGCTTGTGCTTCAAGGGTAGCACAGAAGCACGTGGAATAGGGAGCATGATCTCTTGGACAAAAACGATCGGAGGGATAGGAGTGCAAGTAGGTCCGGGCAAGAGGAGTTCAAAAACAAAAGATGCCGTACTAGTGACTGTCACACTTGATACAAAAGATAAACTGGAAACCTCAATGATCATGTACTCATCAATAGTGTTGCATCCATGGGCATGTTCATAAAAAACTCCTAGAAAAAAAACTATGACTTATTTTTTATTTTTTCTCGATTTTTTATTTTCCTTCTTTTTCTTTTTATTATTTATATTTTCTTTTCATGCTTCTTTTCTTATTTTTCTTAAGTTTCTTTTATTTTCATTTTAATTTCTTTCAAATTTTCTTTTTAATTTTAGTACTTTATTTTATTATATTTTTATTATTTATATCTTTATTCTTAATATTTTATCTATACCTTTATTTTTATCTTTTTAATTATGATTTCAACTTATATATCTATTTATTTGTTTACAATTATTTTGACTATTCATTTTGTTTACTAAGTATCTAATTGCTCAAGTCAAACTACAACAAAACAAAATAAAATAGAAACAAAAAAATTGAACCCTCCTCCTCCTCCCTCTCTCTCTCTCTCTCCCTCTCTCTCTCTCTCTCTTTAACATAGAAACACAAAACCATAAACAAAGAGAGTGAAGAGCCTTTGTCTATAGTAGACCCTTGCTTATATGGTTGAATAATGTGTATTCAAATAATTGCATTATAAGATTGGTAGCTTCTCGTAAGCCTTTCCAAAAGACAGCTCTGATATATGCGAAGTCAACAATAACTACTTGTTGTCATCCTCAAAAGCTGGAGCATCAACAGGCTGTTTTACACCTGTTACTCGGCATGGAGCATTATTCACGACATAGTTGCTTACACTGCCAAGCACAGCCCTCTGGAGTGGCATGTCAACAATCACAATGCAATCCAGTGCTATGTCAACAACTGCATCATATAATTTCTTTCTTGCATCACTCCAGTAAACTTTGAAGAGAACTAAATCTTTCTATGCTTCTACTCCTCGTGTAAAAATGAAAGAGGTTGGACATCGTGACTAACTCCATATTTGAAAGCAATGGCTGGATCCAAAAATCTGATATTGGAACTCAGGGAGAACCAGGGTCTTCGCTGAGGTGCATTTCGTCGACCTCATTAATCTTAGTCATGTTCACTATCACCGCTATGAGATGATCCCCTTCCTTTACCATGTTCTCCAGCGCCTACTTCAGCGCATACTGACTTCCTACTGAGAAATCGAGTGCGAAACCAATTCGCTTGCACCCATCCTCTCTCTCTCTCTCTCTCTCCATCTTCTGTTTCACATCGACAGCTGCCACATCTCTCTCTCTCTCTCACAGTGGCAAAGAGAAAACAGTCTTGTAACCTACATATTTACAAATGCTATTAAAACCACTGAGAAGGTGTGGCTCTGCAATTTCTATGCACATACTTAGACATAACCATTAAAGGCACAACAAATGTTGATGACCAATTATTTGGACTGAATGGAGAACCATGCGATGGAGATGCATATTGTGCAACCCTAAAAAATTGGTTTCCAAGTTTTGCCGATTGCTCCCATGTTTCAATGTCACTAAATGTCAATGAACCTTTGAATTTTCATGTTTCAGTACCCAAAAAAAAACTCAAATGATCCACTGGATTGAACTGCTGGTACATGTTATAGATTGATGCAACACTCTTCAGAATTCTTCGTGTAGAATTTTCAAGGCAAAGCCACTGCCGCATTTACCTCAATCTCTGATTCAACCTTCCAAATCCCCATGCCAAGCCAAATGTAGCAGCTCATCCTAGCACACCTCTATTGAGGTTAACTCCACAAACTACTAGACGAATGCACCAACTTGAGTAATATGGAGTGACTCTCAAAGGTTTTCCATGCTGGGGAAGCCCCTCATATTGCTCACACTTTGTAATACAATAGAAGGTGTCTTCTTCAACAAATATCCTTCTTCCAATAAGATACTCATGATTGCTATAGAAAAATGGGAACTTTTTCTCTCAATGGACAATTTCAGACCCAGCGACTGTGCAGTATTCCAATGATTTTGCCCTTATGAGCATGCCATCCCAAGTTAACCTAAGCTCATCATCCCAATAGATGTCCTTCACTAGCTCTGGAGTTGAATCTTCAACAACCCTTTGGCTCTTGTACTCAGTTGGACCATCTTGTGGGTCTCTGTACAATGTTTGGTATGTCATGCCTTGGGATGTCCGTTCCATCATCATGTTCCACTTGAGCCCTCCATCTCGATCATGAATCTCTCTATGTAAATATAGTAACCTTCTTCTCCAATAATGGAACTTGCAGCAGTCTCAGGGAGGTCTAATAAACTGTGAAGAGCAGTTAAACTGTAACCTCGCTAGAGTATGCAGAACAACTAACGTTCTTCTTCAATGAACCATGGATGGCGGTCCCTGAGAGCTACTCCAAGATTCACAAGGGGTATTTCGGATGGCTTCTAACACAACGCTTATCCATCTTGGCTTCCACATCCATCTAATGAACACGCCAAGCAAGGCTTCAATCCATAGTGAAAACGTATACATCGTAAATTCAATAGAGAAACCCATTGCAGCAACAACCGAAGCCTTCAAATGGCGATTTCAAAAATGAAAATTATGGGATAGCCCTTCTTTTTTGCGATAAACTATTATGACCAAAAGAGTAGGCAGGCCTTTCAAATTTATGCTCCGAGCTGCAACACCTCTCTCTCTCTCTCTATCTTCCTATGCGCTCTCTCTCTGTTAGATGATATTTATAATGATGTGGATCTCTGTGCGAGGCTTTCCTCGTGGATTAAGATTATTTTGCTCTAGTGTCCACAAGTTGTTCATCAACAGAAGCTCCGATTTCTCTCTCTCTCTCTCTCTCTCCTGCTCTGCACAGCAACCGATCTATAAATCTGCTTTGCCCCCCTCTCTCTCTCTCCCGATCTATAAATCTGCTTCCCCTCTCTCTCTCTCTTTGCTGCAATCTCTCTCTCCCTCTCTTGCACCAGTTCTCCCTTTGGAATCGCATTAGCATCGATTGCAGATCAATCTCTCTCTCTCTCTCACCTTAAGTATCATGCATGATGAATTTCAGTGTTCTGAGGTAACGGAGAAGAGATGTGAGGCCAGAGAGAATAGGGCTCTCTCTCTCTCTCTCCGCGTCACAGCGAGAGGGAGGATGAGGAGGTAGAGAGATAAAGATCTTCTCTCAAATTACACACAGAGCAAAAGAGAAGGAACAAACGAATCACCTGAAAAAGATTTTGGAAAACCTTAGTATACTCTAGACTCTAGACCCATATAGACCTTTTCAAATTTCTCTCTTTGCTTTCCCATTTAAATAGATCTTTCCAAATTTCTATTTCTCGATTAAAATAAATACAGATGAAGGCTTAACTTAGGGTTTTTCTTTAATGTTCAGAGGGTTAAAACATGAAATTTGAAGGATTAATTAATGGACTTTATGTGAGTAGTTTTTAGAGGTTTCTAGGGCTAAGCCAGATGAAAAATTCACCAAAAATACAAATGAAATGTTCTTCTTCAGAATATCAAGACATTCAATCAAACATTTTGAACAAACACAACTCTTTTCTTCTTCCTACAGACAAATCATCAGATCACGTTTAGTAAAAGCATAAAAGATAAAATGTAGAAAAAATTTTGCACATAATCTGAGAGGGATTTTATCCCAACAATGCAACTTGATGTGTGATCTATCTATTTTAAGTCCTTTCTCTTAGGGTTTGCCACAATAATATTCTATCTTACACTTGAAATTGAGGAATGAATTGTTCTTGTACTTGTGTTGTGCCGAACATAGCCCTAATTAATCAATATCACTTATCACACCTATCCTGAGCTTAAGAATTGATTGAGGGGCCTGAGTATTATCTTAGCCTCGAGTCTGGTGCTTTGACGAGTGCTCCAATCCACAAGAAGTAAGCTCGCCAAGCATGCTTTGAGTGCATGTTAGCTTTAACTCCTTGCACAAGAACTCCAAATGCCTGAAAAATTAATGCCAAGTTTTAGCTCAAAATTTACAAAAATTAAAAGCCCTAATTTTTTACCGATTCTATCTATCTATCATGATCGACAAGACTATCAATTGTGATGGATAAGTTTGTTCGTCATGATCTTTCAATCGTGATGGATAGTTCGATTGCGATGGATAGCTATCTATCTTTATGGACTGATTTCATGATGGACACAATTAATTGTCAAAAATGCTATCTATGTGGGTGGGTGTCTATAGCAATGGACAGACCTATCTGTCATAATGGACACATGTCCGTCGGGGATGTCAATCATCTGTCGCGTGATGGACACCTGTCTATCATGATGGACAAAGGTGTTTGTCGCGATTGATAGAAAAAGCACACATTTTTGAAAACCTTTTATAGATCTATGATGTGCATGGTCTCTACACTATAGTGTTGCACTCACTTTTACCAAATAAGCAAATTTTGAGTCTATCGTGATTGAGAGAGGGCAATGTCTCGGAGTTTGTGTAGAGAAATTATGTACCTACTAGAGCTTCTATAGCTACTGTGGATGCCGATACCTACAAGAGCTCACAAAAAACTCAAAATGCAAAATCTCTCTCTCTCTCTCACACAATGAGGGGAAAGGAGGTATATGTGAGGATATGTTCGAATCTGAAATTTCAACAAGGGAGGAGATGGAGGTGGAAGATGGTGAAGAGGGTGATGATGATGATGTAGAAGCTAACAAAAGTAAAGAAATTACCTAACTACTTACCATTACAACATCAAATCTCTATGTGTTACCATCACATGCTCGTCCTCAAAGCTTGGTCCCCAAAAACGACACCAAATTTGGTGTCACTAGTACAATAATGAGTATCAATGTGAGGGGATCCACCTCATAATTGTCAATCCTGGAGACATCGTGAGAGCACAAGTGTGTGAGTGAGAAACACAACACCATGCACACACACACACATACGATAAGACCAAGAGATGGAGCAATGGAATCTTTGATTAGCCAAAATTGTAGTTACAGTGTGCTCTAGTTACTTCAATTCCCAAGAATCCAACCTTAAAAATGAGTTCTCTAGCTCTTTTTATAGTTTTTCACTAGCTTTGGCACTATTCAGACCTAATGTTCCACCTAGTTAAAAATTAGGCTCCTAGACTATTTTCGAGGCTCAAACGAGCTCTAAAAATTATGAAAATTGGTCTACAATTGCTAGAACTAGCTCAAGGACTCCTTGGATTGAACAAAATGGAATTAGGATTAACAAAAATGGAATCTACAATGACGTGTAATGATCAAATTCATTGTTTCATAAGGAGTTGCATTCTGAAATTTGTTGGGCCTAGTTGCCTGGTCTTCTTTGACTTCATTGCCTGCTTGGTCCTGCTTGCCTCTCCCTTTGTTTTGACTCTCTCTGACTAGTTTGCTGCATGCTTCCTTGTCTCAACAAGTTGCCTGGACCTCCTTGGCTATTGCCATTGCCAACCCCCTTGAATTATGATTGACCATGGCTATTAGATGATATCTATGGGTCAAATCTTCTACCTATTAGGTATTCTGATGGGTTCGATGTTTTGATGGATCAGCAATGGAACTCAGCTCTTTCTAAAATCCATAACAAATTGGCCTACTGAAAGGTATGCAGATCAACCTAGTGGGGTACACTATGGTGGTTAACACATTCCTTCTTTTCTTTGATTATTTTACACTATGGTGGTTAACACGTTCCTTCTTTCTTTGATTATTTTCTTTTCATCATGCTATAGATCAAAAGACCAAGAGATTACCAAATTTGAAAGAATTTGTAGAACCTTTATGTGGATGAAAGATCCTAACAAGAAGGGTGTGCCCAAAATTAAATGCGCTACTTGCATAAGTCAAAAAGACCAAGGTGGTTTAGGTATTTGTCACATAATCCTAGTAGGAGATGGTTGAACCATGCCTTAAGAGAGAGGATTAGGAAGTAATCCTCAACCATGGCTTTTGGGGCAAGTGGTTAGCCCATCGCACTCTTAACCAGGAGGTTGTGAGTTCAATTCCCAACATTGGTATCAGAGCCTAGTTGAGAAATTGGGCGAGACGGAGGTTCGCGCCTCATTTGTGGGCACTTGGAAAAAGCGCTTATCCGTGGTGAGTGTGAAACTGGCCTTGGATGAAGGCGCATGGGCATTTGGGCACCCACGGAGGGTGGGATAGGTCCAAATTTGGTCCATGTGCTGGAGTTTGAGGTTGGTGGAAGCGCTCATGCATGGAAAGTGGGTCCAAGAAGGGTCCATAAGTGAGCATTGAGGACAATGCTCAGTCTAAGGGGGAAGGAATGTCACATAATCCTAGTAGGAGATGGTTGAACCATGCCTTAAGAGAGAGGATTAGGAAGTAATCCTCAACCATGGCTTTTGGGGCAAGTGGTTAGCCCATCGCACTCTTAACCAGGAGGTTGTGAGTTCAATTCCCAACAGTATTCTTGACATTGAAGGAATGGCCAATAATTTGGGAGAAAAATGGTGAATTAAAGCATGGAGCGAGAGGGAAGCCTCTTTGGCCAAACTGATTTTTGGAAACAAGAGCTCTCTTAGGTTGGTGAGTCTTTTGGGGTGGAAGGGTGTTGGTGTTACCACTCTTTTGTTCTCCCCATATATGGTGACTCCAAGAGGCTCAAATTTAGTTTTTGTTTATGGAAGAGTTGGAACAAGATGAAATAGTATGTCAAGATCTATGAAGATTGGAAATGGGTGGCCGGTATTAGACAAAATGATTTGAATAGGTTCCCAATCAAAGCCATTGGAGAGGTTGAGCCATTGAAATTCCAAAAAGCTAGGAGCTTTGGAACAAAGGGTATTGTACATGGAAGCACCTATAGAATCAAGTCACGAGACAATAGATTAGATTTGAGGACATTGAATTGGTTAGGAAATCTATTTGTGTGTACTTTCTCTATCTCAAATATCTTCCTCGAAGGACATATATTGAGGTAGTTACTAGTCCGAGCGTGAAGTTCAATTCTTTAGCATACTTGTGTGGACAGGTAGTTCATCTTCATCAGTTGCGTTTCCTAATCAAAACTTGTCCAAATTAAGTTATTTATAGCTTGTTAGAAAGCTCTCTTTGTATACTTTGATTGACTAAAGGCACATGTCCATTTGAATTTCATATTGAGAGCAGCAAACTATCTAAAGTGCAACTATTTGTCCAAGTGTCAGACATACAAGGGTTCGCTACACGTTTTCATTGCGCATAGGAGAACTCATTCTCCACACTAGCTGGATCATATTGCACAATCTTTTTGTAGAGCCGATGATCTTGCTAGACACCATCTTGATCAAAGTGACTTCAAATTTTCCTAGATTATAGGAAGAGATTCCGATCACTTTCAACAAACATCCCTACGAGATTTGAATTCAAATTCAAATGAATTCAGCCATGGAAAACTAGCCAAGAGTCTATATAATGACGCACAACATTTTACACTATGAGTTGATGATATTTGAAGCAATACATATACATTGGTGATCATCTTGGTTCTACTTCACTATTCTCTACTCCTTCTTCCTCAGACTAAGTCATCTTGTAGAGCTTGGTTCTCCCTCTACATAGCTCCAACTTGAGTGAGTGAGAGATAATACTTTCTAGTTTATATGTATAAGTTTTCAAGTGATTTGGTTCAATAGATTTATAGAAATATCCAATTTAAGGTCTCGAGGTCAATTTATGCATAGCCTTGAAAAGTTAGGGGTACACCCAATCAGTATTAAGCTTAATTCTCCCTCATTAGTTAGTATTAATTGGGGATTTTATGCTTTATACCAATTTAACCCTATGTATGGCATTCGCCTAAAAGGAATTTTTCAAATTATAACTATGTTGGTTGCGTTGAATAATTGAAGTCATAGCTTCCATTCAAATATAAAAGGTTTTTTTTGTGAGCTAGTGATCAGGATGCAAGTTATATGTTTTGCATCAAATTGTTCCTCTTGATGTTCCAAAGTACCCATTGCGTTTTAGTGCACTAACCACAAGCCGACAAGGTCTATTTGATATTTCCAAAGAACTACGGTAGGTCATGTGTTGGTTTTCTTGACCACCTTCATCACTTTGCAACTCAAGTTTTCACCTTCTCCAAAGCTTTCTCCAACTTTTTTCCATGGTATAAGAGCAACTTCAAGATGGGAGATGGATTTCCATCAATGATTGAGAAGATTGATAGAAATAGTTATGCAACTTGGCAAATCAGAATGAAGGCCTATGTGCAAGGTAGGAATCTATAGGGGATTGTATCAAGTGATGAAGCAATGTTTATTACAAGATCCAAAGGAGGACCTACCCAAGAAGAAGTAGATAAGCTCACACTTTGGTGTGCAAGGGATGCTCAAGCAAGGCCATAAATACTAAATTCTATCTCGGAGTTTCTATTACCACATATTAGAGGATGCAAGGCATCTCAAGAGAATTGGGATGCCCTAGAGACTTGATCAATATCTTAGCACAACATGATCAATAGGTGTGATGCTTGACAGATTGGTAAGGCACAAAGATAACCATTAAACCACAAAGGCTACATCCACAACAAATTAGTGGACTTAGTACATATAGATGTATGGGGGCCAAGCCAAGAAGCTTCATTGGTAGGATCAAGGCATTATGTCTTATTTATTGATGATCATAGTAGATCAACTATACTGTACTTTATCAAGAGTAAGAATGAAGTGTTTGATTGCTTCAAAAAGTATATAGCACATGTGGAGAACCATATAGGTAGATCACTCAAGAATCTCGTATTTGATGGAGGGGGAGAATACTTCTCCAAGGAGTTTGATGCATCCTTGCAAGATAAAGGCATCAAGAGGGAATTGAATACCAGGTATTCTCCTCAATTGAATGGAATTGTAGAAAGAAGAAAAAAGACATTGGTTGGATCAGCCATAACAATGCTTAAAGAGAAAAGGTTATCACATTATTTATGGTCAGAGACTATTTCAAGTGCTTTGTACCTTGTCAATAGACTATCATACAAATCATGTCAAGGCATGAATTCTTATGGAACAAGGCATGGAAGAAAACCTAGCCTAGGACATTGCAAGGTGCTTGGTTGTTTAGCTTATGTTCACGTACCTTCACAAATCAGAGGTAAGCTAGATGAAAGTCAACAAAGGTAGTATTTATAGGATATGATGAAACTCAGATGGGTTACAAGTTCTATAATCCTTCAACAAGCAATTCACTACAACTAGGGATGTTGTGTTTCAATAACACATGTCTTGGTATGATGAAGACAAACCTAAGGTAACTCCACCATATGATCTTGATTCTAATTTTGATAAACTAGGAAGTAATCATGATACACAAGTGCAAGAGCAAAGAAATGATACAGATGATGATCAAGATGAAAGGGAAACAGATTACAAGCTATGGAAGTCAAGACGAAAAGAAAAAATGAAAGAATGTGGAGAATGCTCCAAGCAAGCACCTAGAAAGTCAACAAGGGAAAAGAAACAATGAGAAAGGTATGGATATGATTTCACACTTAGCATTCAATCTACTTGGAAAAGACTTAATTTCAGAGGAACCCTCAACCTATGAAGAAGCAAAGGGAAACCCTATTTGGGAAAATGCCATGAAGGAAGAAATAGATGCCTTGAAAGAGATAGATACTTGAGGATTGGTTCCAATATCCAATCAAAAAGTAATTCGTTACAAATGGGTTTATTAACTTAAAAGGAGCTTAGATGGATCAATTTTTAGGTACAAGGCCAAGTAATTTTCCAAAGGATGTTCACAAACTCATGGTATAAACTATGAGGAAACATTCTTACCAATTGCAAAGATGACTACAATCAGAACATTGATGTAAAAAATGCACTCCTAATCCGTTGCATAAGTGAAGAGGTATACATGTCAAAACCTCTAGGCTTTGAAAACCCTAATAATACAACTTATGTTTATAGACTTAAGGAAACATTATATGTTAGTTTGTGATCAATGTCTACCACTCATGATTATGTACTAATGCACATTTTTTTAGGCCCCCCTTATGAGGAGAAGCCAAGCGTGCATCCAATTGATGGGAATCCAAATTTGCATTTTAGATGAAGTTCAAATTGGACCATGTAAGGTATTGTAAGGAAATGGAGTTACAAGAGTCCCTAACTATGGGGTCTAGGGTACTAGTGAGCAGCCTCAATTGGGTGGTCCAAAGGGGCCAATGGGCTCCCTAGCTAGGGGTTCCTAGGGGGAAGATCCTAACAAGAGGGGTGTGCCCAAAATTAAATGGGACACTTGCATAAGCCAAAAAGACCAAGGTGGTTTATGTATTCTTGATATTGAAGGAATGACCAATAAGTTGGTGGCCAAATGGTCAATTAAAGCATGGAGCTATAGACAAACCTCTCCAACAAAACTGATTTTTAACAAGAGCTCTCTTAGGTTGCTGAGTCTTTTGGGGTGGAAGGTTCTTGATCTTACCTCTCTTCTGTTCTACCCCTATGCATTGACTCCAAGAGTCTCAAGATTAGTTTTCTCTTTATGGAGAATTTGGAACAAGATGAAATAGTATATCAAGATCAATGAAGATTGGAAATGGATGGCCGATAATAGAGAAAATGATTCAAATAGGTTCCCAATCAAAGGCATCAGAAAGGTTGAGCCATGGAACCTCCAAGAAGCTAGGAAGCTTTGGAACAAAGGGTATTGTTCATGGAAGCACCTCTAGAATCAAGTCACAAGCCAATGGATTGGATTTGAGGAAATTGACTCGGCTAGGAGAGTGAACTAGGAAGATTGGTGGTTGTTGCGAAGTAGATTCAATGCTTGAATTGCTCCAAGACCTTCCTCCTTATTGGGAACGATCCCCCATGCCTAGACTCTTTAAGATGGAACAATGACAACAATATCAACAATATTTTGAGATTCAAGAAGAATATAGACTTTCATATCACGCTCAATAGGAGGTGATGTCTGAATTGATTGAGCTTAAGGTGGGATTTTAAGTTCCAATCCCTTTGGCATCCCCTCATAGAGATGAAAGTGGTTCATATGTGGCAAATACTCCACTGAGGAATTTTGACCAATGTAAAAGCAAACAAAATTTGTGGTGCTCCTTTTTGGTATAAACATTTCCTACATGGCAATGAAGACTTGGGTCACCGCTTCTTTTTGTGCCCTAAGTAGGTGTCGATCTGGTAGGCCCTTGGAAGAACCCTGTTGCCACAGGGGTAAAATCAACTCAAAACAAGTAGTTCTGGATGAAGCAATCGGTTATTCTTTAGCATTGTTAAATGGTATAAGAGATGAGGCTCTTTGAAAGATATGGAAAGAGAGATGTATTGCAAACTTTGAAAACCATCCTAGAAAATGGTCGATCAAGAAATATCTTTTCCTTTTAGGCAAAAGAATATCCAATCGTAAGAAATCCTCACCATTTAGACATCATACAATGTTCTTCCTTGGGAGCAACAAGATTAAAATCAAGTGGGCCCCCCATGAGGGGGACATAAAGGTTATCAACCTTCTTTGTAATGTTCTCTAACTCTAACAAGTTTTTTTAAAGCTACCCTTGCTTTGTGAGATTTGGAGGGTCTCATGGGTGCTAGGCCTGCTCACTTGTCTAGTTGTTCTTTCTATTAATTAAAGCTTGGCCCATTTGGGGGGTCTCATGGGTGCTAGACCTGTTCACTTGTATAATTGTTCTTTCTAACTCCAATTTTTTTTTTTAAAGCTACCCCTGCTTTGTGAGATTTGGGGGCTCTAAGGGTGCTAGGCATTTAACTTGTACAATTATTCTTGGGAGAGTAAGCTCTAGCCGAACTGCCTTTTATTTTTTAAAAACAAAGGAACTTGCAAAATAGTTCATGCACGTGGCTACGTCTAAATTGCTCAATCTCTATAATTTGTCTTCATAAATTGTCTTGTATCTTTTATATGGTGCGAACAAAACAACATTCTTCAAGCTGACCAATTGTCTTGTATCTTTTAGATGGTGTGAACAAACAACATTCTTCAAGCTGAACATTTGGCTTTGTGAAGATGGCGTGAACAAACAGCATTCTTCAAGCTGACCAATTGTCTTTTATCTTTTAGATGGTGTGAACAAACAACATTCTTCAAGCCGACAGATTGTCTTGTATCTTTTAGATGGTGTGAACAAACAACATTCTTCAAGCTGACCATTTGGCTTTGTGAAGAGAAATGGATTAATTTGGACTGTTTGTTCTTTACTAATTGAACAATATGGTCGGTATGTAGTTTTCATCGGATATTTGGTGACATCTGGAAAATAGATTTAGTACTGACTGTGCTATGTCTAAGGCAACCCGCTGAAGTCGTGGGTAACAGATTTATGTATGCATGGTAGTACGTCTGATGCACTATCACTTCCTTTCTTTGATTCACTTATATATTCTTTTTCATGGCAGAAGACAAAACAAAGAAGAATGATTCGCATTATGGTAGCGCTGCCTGTTGAAATATTGTAACGTACCCATGAAGCTATTTTGCAAGCTCAGTCTCATCTCTCCTTTCTCTCTACACTTGTACATGTGTGTGTGTGTGCGCACAAACACACAAAATTGTCGATGTAATACTTTAATAAATCAGGACGGCTAATCCGTGTGTTGACTTTTGGACTCGTCAGGCTTATGTATACATGTGATACATATGTGTTAAGTGATAGCATACGAGTGATTGATGCACGAAACTTGTGTCAGGAAAGTTTGTGAACGCCATGCCTAAAAGGAAAAGCTAACAAGGCGTTGACTATAGACAGCCCCAAGTTAACAAGGCGTTGACTATAGACAGCCCCAAGCTAGCAAGGCGTTGACTATAGACAGCCCCAAGTTAACAAGGCGTTGACTATAGACAGCCCCAAGCTAGCAAGGCGTTGACTATAGACTATAGACTTTGGGATATTTTTGACATATCATGCACTATACCTTATGTGTTGTGAAACTTTACTGTAAGTTGGATTATCTGATGCGCTAGTTTAGCATGAGTAATACGGATTCAATAACAATATATGTCTGCTAATTTAGAGACATAACATGATCAATTGGGAAATACTTCTCATCGCAAGAAAGAGGGCAGAGAATATCTTGTATTAAGATTAGTAGAACGAAGGCTGGAAGGTGAGCGAATGCTAAGTAGGAAAAGCATTTCGTTATGGATTCCAGAATTGATATAGGATGGTAGTTTCAGCTCAAGGCTAGAATTTTGATAAAAGATAATGAAAAAGGGCGCATGCCGAAAACCAGCGTTCTGATGCTGCCTATGGATCTCGCATTGTCATGAACGAATGCTGCATCAGATTTTTTTTTTCTTGCACAGCTATGGCGTCATTGCGGCAATAGATTTCTTGCAGTCTGTCTATTAAATGCCGCCACTCTTCGTGAGTGACTTAATTGTAGATGACTTGGGGATCTTAATAGCCACGCCCATGCTTCTTTTGGGTTGAATTAGTTCTTCTCCGCAGAGTTGGGTGCAGCCTTACTCCATGTCTCCTTCACATGCAATTCCATTATGAGCAGAGTCGCGTTGCTATGGTCAAGGACCAGAACTAGATTGTCCACCTATAAAAAGAGGCAACAAAGTATCATACATGTCTTTGGAGCTAACAGATGTCTCCTTAGTACATGAAAGCAATGGCTGAATAGCATCTTCCACAAAAACATCACAGCTAACCAGAATGTGTTTATTCTGTGGATGATACAGATGATAGCCTTTACTTTCAGAACTGTACCCAACAAAAATACATTTTATTGCTTTATCATCCAATTTTCTGTGATGTTGTTCAGGCACTAATGCATATGCCAAACAACAAAAAACACGCAGATGTGCAACAAATGGCTTGCGATCATGCCAAGCCTCATATGGAGTGATAGATTGCAGCGCTTTAGTGGGACACTTGTTAAGTACATATGCTGCACACATGACAGCCTCAAGCCAGAAACTATGTGGTAAAGCGTGACTCTTGACCATACACCTCGCCATCTCCATGAGTGACTTGTTCTTTCGTTCAGTAACTCCATTCTATTGAGGTGTATACAACATTGTACACTGGTGTTTTATCCAACGTTCAGCCAGAAATGCATTAAAATCAAAAGACATGTATTCCCCCCCTTGATCAGAACGGAGGGTGCCCATTTTACATGCTGATAGATTTTCAGCCAAAACCAAAAATTGTTTGAAGCACATGAACACTTCGGACTTTGCCTTCAATGGATATACCCATGCATGCCTGGAAAAATCATCGATGAAGGTCACGAACTAAAGATAATTTCCAAAAGAAGATGTCTGCATAAGATCACTGACATCATTATGTACAAGCTACAATTTCGGAGTAGCCCGAATTGAACCATCTTTTGGAAAGGAAGAACGCTATATTGTGCCCAAAATACAAGCTTCACAAAAATGTCTTCCAGGTGCCTCAAGTTTGGGCAAAGAGGAAAGCATTTCAGATTTCTGCAGGCATAGCAAGCTAGCAAAATTCAGATGACCAAAGTGTGCATGCCAAAGCTTTGCATCTGACATAGCCTGAGAATCATGTACTACACATGCCAAATCATTTAGAGATCTTTCATAGTCTATGTGCTTATACAACCCACGACATAAAATTCCAGAAGCAATAATCACATCACCATTTGATAGATCATGAATTGTACACCTATCATCAACAAATTTCACAACCAAGCCAATCTTGGCTAATGCAAAAAGTGATAACAGATTTTTCTTGATCCCTGGCACAAACAAAGCATCTGAAAAAGTGAAAGAACTACCATCAGCAGTAGTCAAAATGATCTTACCAACTCCCATAACAAGATAAGAGGAGTTGTTTGTGCATGTAATAGTATTTCCTGTAGGGGCAGGCTCGAGTGAAGAGAAGAAACTACGCTGCGAGGTAATATGTTTGGTCGCCCCATTGTCAAAGTACCAAACATCTGAGTCTATTGTAGACATGCACTGCTCCAGAGAAGATGGGTCAAAACTGCAAATAGTAGTAAACGCCCATTCTTCTTCCTGCACAAGATTAGCAGACTCTGTTTTTGGTGTAGAGGCTTCTGTAACAACCATTCAAGCGTCTTTCTTCTTTGCCTTTTTAGCAGCCAGTTTTGGATAGTTCTTTATGATATGATCATTCCCTTTACAATACTTACAAAACAATTCCTCCTTTTCTGATTTTTTCTCATCTTTATCTTCGTTCTTCAAATGTGCTGCATTTGCAGATTTTTGCTTACTAGTAGAAGAGCTCCATTTTCCTTTGCCCTTCTGACTAGCCAAGAAAGCTTGATCTGCAACACGCATAATGGACCTAGTCTTCCTGGACTGATCCTCTTGCAACAGAACAAAGACTAACTCCTCAAATAACAAGGCATTTGGATTGCCTTTCATCATCAACCGAAGAGTAGAAGCAAAAATCTGATATGAATCAGGAAGACCATTCAGAACGGTCTCCACAAGTGAGTTATCTAGTATAACCTCATCAGCAGAAATCAACTGTTCCTTCAAGTCTTTGATCTTTGTTAGAAAACTGTCCATTGAATCACCTTCATTCATGTGCTCACTCTCCAATTGTTTTCGGATGTAAGCAACATGAGCCTCATTCCTAGCTTGGAACAACGTGGTGAGAGTATCCCAAGCATCCTTAGCTGTTCTGCAAGAGCATATGTGAGGAATAATGGCACGTTTGATAGAAAAAGCTATCAATGCATGTGCCTGTGCATCTCTGCCATCCCAACAAATCTGCTCTACAGTAGGTGCAGCAGAAACCGCAGTACAAATAGGAATATGCAAAATATCATCATCTTCAGCACCTTCTGCATCACCTTCAGTACCTGTAGTTGTAACAGTTGCAGGTGTGATAGGACGTTTTTCAACACCCTGCACAATGTTCCATAGTCCTTTTTCAACCAATACATGTCGCATCATATAAGCCCATAATGGGTAGTTGGTACCATCCAACTTATCCTCAACAGCCAACATACAGAATACATCACTGCTTTCAGCCATGGCTAGTGACTAAAATACCTGGATGCAGAAAATTGACTGTATCTCAAAAAGTTGAATGGAATTCCCCATACGAGTTCTACTTAACTTGTAGCAGACTTCGAGATGCTTATACTAGTGAACCAAAATAGGTATATACCTTTGGCACAAAAAGAAGAAATAGCCTGCACAAGCACTATGATAGTGCGTTCGAAGGCCGAAACGGGCTCACATAGTGATTTCGGCACCACAGAACAAAACTCTTTTGATCTCGAAAACACCCTGAGTATGATCACCAAAATTTATGTGATTTTGAGACTACAACTGGAGGAGTGTCAACGACGCCCTAGATGAAGCGACGACCTTCTCTGATACCAATTGTTGGAGTTAGACATCTATGGAAGCACGCGAACAACACAAGGAAGAAGAAGAAGCTTCGAGCACAACACACAATACTGAATGTATTACTAGAGATTGTACAAAGATCAGTAGCCCATTAGGGCAATAGGCGTATATACAAGCCGGGGGAAAAAACCTCCTAAAGAGGGAAAAAAGTGCCCGGGTGGTCCTAGTGTGTTCACACACATGACTACCTAAATATATCAACAAAAAGATGGAGAGAATAAGTATTGCACTAGTGAATAGAGCTTTGGACCATTGCCTTGGGAAACTGGATACTCTATCTCTCAAAGTACAATAAAAAATGGAGTTATGGGGGGTTGGGTGTACTCAAGTTCCATTTGAGAATCATAAACACTTAAGTGGTTTTTCTTATAGATAGACATTCCAAATTTTATTCAAAGGCATCATTCAGGAGAATTGTTGAAAGTTAACCACTACAAAATATTTAAAATTGAGTGGCATTTGAGTGGAGACCTAACCACTCTAAAATGCATGTTTGGTATAGGCGAGGGTGCAAATTGTAAGTATCCGTGTTTGTACTACATGCAAAGTCCAGAGGATGGATTGCTAGAACTAAGGCTGAGGAAAATCCTTCCAAACAAAATATTAATCTATATAATTACTCATCTTCTACCATGATTTGGGATCCCATACTTCTACTAGAATTGATTAAGGTACACATATGTACATTGCATGTAGAGTTAATGATCATTGACAAGTTGGTCCGTCTTCACTTGGATTGTGCATATTCCATCAAGCGTGTAGCTCTTGCAGATGAATGCATAAAAAATGTGAATCTTGTGTAAGTATCCGTGTTTGTACTACATGCAAAGTCCAGAGGATGGATTGCTAGAACTAAGGCTGAGGAAAATCCTTCCAAACAAAATATTAATCTATATAATTACTCATCTTCTACCATGATTTGGGATCCCATACTTCTACTAGAATTGATTAAGGTACACATATGTACATTGCATGTAGAGTTAAGGATCATTGACAAGTTGGTCCGTCTTCACTTGGATTGTGCATATTCCATCAAGCGTGTAGCTCTTGCAAATGAATGCATAAAAAATGTGAATCTTGTTGGACTTAGACTTCTGCGGAAGCACGCGAACAGTACAAGGAAGAAGAAGAAGCTTGGAGCACAACACACAATACTGAATGTATTACTAGAGAATGTACAAAGATAAGTAGCCCATTAGGGCAATAGGCCTATCTACAAGCCGGGGGAAACAAACCTCCTAAAGAGGGAAAAAAGTGCCCCGACAGTCCTAGTGTGTTCACACACATCACTACCTAAATATATCAACAAATCCCCCCTGGGATTGATGCGGTGAACAAGGAGCTGGCACTCATGTATAAGGAAGTGCCAAGCTATGTGGAAATCACTCCACAAAAGGAAGTAAGCCCAAAGCTTTGCGGAAAGCTTCAAACTTCTCCCTAGGCAGAGCCTTCGTAAAAAGGTCTGCTATGTTCTCTTGCGTGGGCACATATGCCAAGCTGATCTCCCCAGTAGAGAACCTCTCTCTGACATAGTGATAATGCACCTCAATGTGCTTAGTGCGAGCATGGAACGCAGGGTTCCTCCCAACTTCCAATGCGCTCTGACTGTCAGTGAAGATGGTGGTGGCAGAAGATTGGCCAACACCCAAATCAGCCATAAGGCATCTGAGCCACACACACTCAACAGTTGCTGTGAAAGCTGCCCTATACTCAGCCTCACAACTAGAAGTGGCCACAGTAGACTGCTTCTTGCTCAACCAAGATATACATGAGCTACAAGCATGAAGCAAAAACCACTGGTGGACACACGAGTGTCATAGCAACCAGCCCAATTTGAGTCAGAAAAAGCATGCAAATCTGGCGGTAGTGATCCCCCCTTGGGATAAAACAACCCAAGTAGCCGAGTACCACTCAAGTAGCGAAAGATGTGCTTGACCGCCTTCCAATGCGTGACTCCTCGGCAATGCATAAACCTGCTCATCTGTGAGACAGCAAACTGAATATCTTCATATTCAGATTGCATACTAGCCATCCAATTTTCTGAATTTTATGCTTCATCAAAAGAAACAAGCTCATTCTCATCACAGAGACCAGACGAAGCCATAGCATAGCAATCGGATGCAAAGGAGGCACTATGAGATCCTGAACGAGTACGATATGACAAAGGTGCATCTAATTTGTTGTCACGCAAAGTTTGCACCAGCCATTTTGGCATAGTTCTTGCCTGCTCAATATCAGCTCTCTCATCAACAAGTGCATCATGTAAATCTGCATCAGAAATGGAATGATCTACATCATCATATGAAACCTGCAAAGGCTGAGAAGTTGCCTCATTAGGAACATCACTAGACTGTCCACCTGTAAAAAGAGGCATCAAAGTATCATACATGTCTTTGGAGCTAATAGATGTCTCCTTAGTACATGAAAGCAATGGCTGAATAGCATCTTCCACAAAGACAACATCACAGCTAACCAGAATGCGTTTAGTCTGTGGATGATACAGACGATAGCCTTTACTTTCAAAACTGTACCCAACAAAAATACATTTTACTGCCTTATCATCCAATTTTTTGCGATGTTGTTCAGGCACTAGTGCATATGCCAAACAACCAAAAACACGCAGATGAGCAACAGATGGCTTGCGGTCATGCCAAGCCTCATATGGAGTGATAGACTGCAACGCTTTAGTGGGACACTTGTTAAGTACATATGCTGCACACATGACAGCCTCAAGCCAGAAACTATGTGGTAAAGCCTGACTCTTGACCATACACCGCGCCATCTCCATGAGTGACATGTTCTTCCGTTCAGCAACTCCATTCATTTGAGGTGTATACGGCAATGTACACTGGTGTTTTATCCCACGTTCAACCAGAAATGCATTAAAATGAGAAGACATATATTCCCCCCCTTGATCAGAACGGAGGGTGCCCATTTTACATGTTGACAGATTTTCAGCCAAAACCAAAAACTATTTAAAGCACATGAACACTTCGGACTTTGCTTTGAGTGGATATACCCATGCATGCCTCGAAAAATCATCAATGAAAGTCACGAAGTAAAGATAATTCCCAAAAGAGGGTGTCTGCATAGGACCACCGACATCACTATGTACAAGCTGCAATTTTTGCGTAGCCCAAACTGAACCATCTTTTGGAAAGGAGGAACGCTGCATTTTGCCCAAAATACAGGCTTCACAAAAATGTTTTCCAGGTGCCTCAAGCTTGGGCAAAGAAGACACCATATCAGATTTCTGCAGGCGTAGCAAACTAGCAAAATTCAGATGACCAAAGCGTGCATGCCAAAGCTTTGCATCTGACATGGCTTGAGAATCATGAACTGCACATGGCGAATCATTCACAGATCTTTCATAGTCTATGAGCTTATACAACCCACGACATAAAATGCCAGAAGCAATAATAACATCACCATTTGACAGATCATGAACTTTACATTTGTCATCAACAAATTTCACAACCAAGCCAATCTTGGCTAATGCAGAAACTGATAACAAATTCTTCTTGATCCCGGGCACAAATAAAGCATCTCAAGGTGAAAGAACTAACATCAGCAGTAGTCAGAATGATCTTACCAACTCCCATAACAGGATAAGAGGAGTTGTTGGTGCATGTGACAGTATTCCCTATAGGGGCAGGCTCGAGTAAAGAGAAGAAACTGTGCTGCAAGGTAATATGTTTGGTCGCCGCACGGTCAAAGTACCAAATATCTAAGTCCACTGTAGACATGCACTGCTCATGAGAAGATGGGTCAAAACTGCAAACAGTAGTAAACGCCCATTCTTCTTCCTACACAAGATTAGCAGACTCTGTTTTTGGTGTAGAGGCTTCTACAACAACAATTCTAGCCTCCTTTTTCTTTGCCTCTTTTGCAGCCAGTTTTGGACAGTTCTTTATGATATGATCATTCGCTTTACAGTACTTGCAAAAAAATTTGTGCTTTTCTGATTTCTTCTCATCTTCATCCTGGTTCTTCGAATGTGCAGCATTTGCAGATTTCTGCTTACTAGTAGAAGAGCTCCATTTTCCTTTGCCCTTCTGACTAGCCAGGAAATCTTGATTTGCAACACGCATAATGGACCTGTTCTATCTGGACTGATCTTCCTGCAATAGAACAGAAACTAACTCCTCCAATGATAAGGCATTCGGATTGCCTTTCATCATCAACCGAAGAGTAGAAGCAAAACTCTGATATGAATCAAGAAGACCATTCAGAACGGTCTGCACAAGTGAGCTATCTGGTATAACCTCATCAGCAGAAATCAACTGTCCCTTCAAATCTTTGATTTTCATTAGGAAATTGTCCATAGAATCACCTTCATTCATGTGCTCACTCTCCAACTGTTTTCGGAGGTAAGCAACATGAGCCTCATTCCTAGCTTGGTACAATGTGGTAAGTGTATCCCAAGCATCCCCAGTTGTTCTGCAAGAGCAAATGTGAGGAATAATGGCACGTTTGACAGATAAAGCTATCAATGCATGTGTCTGGGCATCTCTGCCATCCCAACAAATCTGCTCTGCAGTAGGTGTAATAGAAATAGCAGCACGAATAGAAATCTGCACAATATCATCTTCGACACCATCTTCATCAGCTCCAGCACCTGTATTCGTAGTACCTGTTGTTACAGGTGTAACACGACGTCTTTCAACACCCTGCACAATGTTCCACAATCCTTTTGCAACCAATACATGTCGCATCATATAAGCCCATAATGGGTAGTTGGTACCATCCAACTTATCCTCAACATCCAACATACCGAATACATCACTGCTTTCAGCCATGGCTAGTGACTAAAATACCTTGATGCAGAAAACTGATTGTATCTCAAAAAGTTGAACAGAACTGCCTAGACGAGTTCTGCTAGACCTGTAGCAGACTTTGAGACGCTTAAACTGGCAAACAAAAACTAGTATATACCTTTGGAACAAAAAGACGAAATAGCCTACACAAGCACCACGATAGTGCGTTTGGAGGCCGAAACGAGCTCACCAAAGTTCTGAGACTACAAACGGAGTGTTGATGGCACCCTAGATGAAGCGACGACCTGCTTTGATACCAATTGTTGGAGTTAGACTTCTGCGGAAGCACGCAAACAGCACAAGGAAGAAGAAGAAGCTTGGAGCACAACACACAATACTGAATGTATTACTAGAGAATGTACAAAGATAAGTAGCCCATTAGGGCAATAGGCGTATCTACAAGCCGGGGAAAAAAAACCTCCTAAAGGGGGAAAAAAGTGGCCCGACAGTCCTAGTGTGTTCACACACATCACTACCTAAATATATCAACAAATCTCTACTTTCATAAATGGGATTTCATGGTGGTGATATTCATCTAAGAAAAGATCCAAAGCTTTCACTAAAAACAGGTGATGTATTAGAGGATGTGTCAATGGGAGGTGCAAAATCAAGAAGATTCTCAACACCAATAATGGAAAACAACTAAATGCAATGTGAAATTGTTGGAAACAATTCTTCAAGGTTAGAACAAATGTAAAAAGTAATTCAGAAATAGCAAAAAAAATAATGGAGGTGTGGGTCAAACTAGATAAAATTTTGAAGATCATGAGGTAACAAGTAACATGTGATACCTAGATAAAATTTAGAAGGGCAATCAAAGAGCTTATAGAAACCATCAAAGAGGCATGGAGTGTCAAAGACATAACTTACTACTTGGTGAGTTTTAAAGAAATTATCTACTCCACCATTAGTTTTATTTACTTGGTGTGTTTTTAAATAAACATTTCATGATATTCACCTTTGTGTTTTTACAACATATTCTTCTTCTGCATAGTCCATTCTTTGCAGAAAAGGAAACACTTGCCACATGGAACACGCAGGGCATGGAAAAAACTCATTATCAAGCAAGAACAAGCTTCTTCAGATGCACAAAAGGAGGAGGAGTAACAAAAAGTGATGATTTGAAAGAGCTTTTTGATTGGTTCATTAGAAGATAATTACAAAGGAGCACATGCCATATATCATCACAAGATAAACCATATAGACCACATCAATAAGAAGTATCACCAGATGTCATTTCCTTTAGGACATGTGGACTAAATACAAAAAAGAATAAGATTTCGTTCTAGTTTGAAGCTATAATATTGAGAATATCTTTCACAATTCTTCTTGCCAAAAAATACATATGGATGTATATACAGTTTTTGAACTCATGGAATTTTTGAAATGAAATATCATTATTCTTCTTTTAGTCTTTTGAATGATCTTGAATCTGGAAAATCTCCTTTTTATTTGAGGTACTCCTTTCTCTTGTAGCTAGAAATACTTTGTACATCTTAGACCTCTCCAGCCATTGCATAACTCGAATAACATAGGAAATATCTAGCTCTAGAAGCATTGAACCCTGAGGCATAGCCAAATATCTTGAATGCTATTGCTCTCTCAAGAAGTAAAATCCTATATGCATTAAAGGTTAGTGAGGAAAAGACCATATATTTTGATAGAGTCTTCAAATAAAACAATGCAAAATCAGGGTCCTCACTATAGTGCTTATGTACAAAACAGATTAAAAATGGATTCAACTTTAGAAGATAGTGAATGATTGAATGTATATCCACCTTTGCTTTTCCTTAAATATCTATAGCTTTCCTTGTGCCCTTACCCCTACCAGGATAATTGTCCTCATCCAATATAGATCACTGTGGAAAAAATGACAAAGCAAGATCAGAGAGAGCAAAACAACTTTGAATGACTTGGGATAGCACTGAAGTTGTAAGGAAAAACAATCACTGAAATGAATGTAGGACACAACCAATTCAAACGACTAGACGCATCAAAAAATATTTGATGCTCCTAAAAGCTTGAATTGGGCATACATCATAATCATTACAAATGAAGGTAATCTATGTGCCAACATATCTTAATATTGAGTGATAAAGGCCTTAAATAAAGAGCAAACAAAAACTCTATGTAATTGAACTAAAAAATGACATGACCAATTCAAGCAAATAGGCTCATGTGAAAGGCTAGGATAAGCCTCATTGCTTGAATTGGTCGGATCTCAAATATCATCATTATCATTACAAAAAGTGGTAAACTTGCCCCTTACATGATGTGCACAATAAGAATATGGGGAATTAGGTATTGGATGAGGAATAAAACTCATGAAATTGAGAAATGGAGGACATGACTAATTCAAGCAAATAGGCTAATAAAAAAGTCTTGTGTGTGCCTAATCATTTAAATCAGTCATATATTCCAAATGATCCTTATCAATACAAATAGATGGAAATTGTCTTATATTACATAAGACAAACCACAAAAGCCATAAAAAAGAACAAATCTAGACATGAACAATTCAAGCAAATAGGCTTATCTAAAAGTCTCCAATGGGCCTAATCGCTTGAATCAGTCGTGTCTCACAGATTTTCTTATTTGGATGTACCTTGATCTCATCTTCCTCCTGAATCACTTCTTTTGCATCAATTCTTATTGTTCCTATGTCCTCAACTACCTCTACAAATGAATATCCTCATCCAAATGAGTAAATCCCTACATCTTTTTGCAGTTCGTCAAAATCTTCATCTGCACGGGTTGGCTTCTTTGAGAGTACTCTTTCATAACAACATGAAAGAGATTCGGACAAATCTTTGAATCCATTATTTGATGAGGATAAGTCTAGGCTCAAAAATTCCTCCTTACTTTCTTCCTTCTCATTTATAAATTTCCTTGCAACTTCCTCTGATTCAGCTATAGCAACAAGGAAATAATCTTCTCTAATATTGAGGAGCTCTAAATGCAATACATAGGAACAAAGTCCTTCCCAGAGATAAATTAATATGGGACATTTAGGAGAAGGAGTGATTTCTCTGAGATTTTTACATGTTCTACTAGCTCTCTTATGGTAGTCTCTTCTATGAAAGTAGCGATATCAAAGTTTCTAGCCTCCTCTTCTTCTTCGTGGGGTTTAAACTCTTCAACAATCTCCTCGACTTGAATTTCTAAATATTCTCAAGAGAAAGATCTAGAATGCCCCTTTCTCTTCATCATGGTCCTTTTATTCATTCTTTTCAATTGAGATATGACCAAGACAAATCAGAAACCCTATTCAAAGGCAGCAAGCAACAATTGATTTCATGTTCTGGGAAAAGTTCTATCCTTCCTCGCAAGGATGAAATCCTCCAGATTTTCTAGTGATTATGGCCCTATCCAAAGGATCTTTCCACAAAAATGATTGGGTGGATATGATTTTTTCCAGAGAACAACTTCTTGTCCATTTACTATCCTCAGGAAGGTCTCCCATTCATCCATAAAAAATGCCTTGGTTTTCTTCACAAGTGCTTCAAAGTCAAAGGTGCAATTGAAGATTCTCATTGCATCTAGAAAATGATTCACCCTCAATCCCTCTTGAACCATAAAATCTAGAAGTTTCACAGATGGAGAAACACTAAGAATCACATTCTTCTCTTCCATCTCAGAGTAAATGTCTTCCTCCTTCTTATGCAGTAGACAACCGATGCAAGTGAATAGAAGCAGTAAAAAAGGGTCAAATTGGCATAATTGCTTGAATCGATCATGTATCGGATTCAAGCTCAGCGTGCTTGGCTATGAAGTCAAAGATTCCTTGAAGGTTGAAAATGAGAAAATACCAAGATAAGTGATATTTATAGGGGAAGAGAGGACAAAAATGTTCACATGATGTGGACCAATGCGCATGTGACACAAGGCAAAATAACCTCAAAAATCTCAATGATGAAATGATGTGGACCACTGAAAAGTTGACACATGTAATGTATGTTGGGACTTGCAATGGTTAGATGACATGGATCAATCAAAAGATGCCATGTGGCACCAACGATCAACTCAACTCAGAGACCTATATAAGCTCCTCCCTTCATTTGCTCCATTTTTTTGTGACCTACCTGCTACCCCTGACTTCCTGCAGTTTTCATGCTCTAAGCCTCTTTTGAAAATTTCTCTAAGGCAGCTTCTCTTTGAGCTCTCTTGGTGTGCAAGGTAAAATTGCTATGCTTGGAATCATCTACATGAACGGTTCAAGCGATTAGGGGAATCGGAGATTTTTGGATCTACCAAATCACTTGAATTAGTCATGTCTAATAAAAAAACCTTTTACATATCTATTTTTATCTTCTAAGGTATAAGAGCAATAGATAAATTCTAGTTCTTGTTAAATTCACATGGTATTATTTGCATGATCGATTCAAGTGATTAGGGGAATTGGAGACTTTTGGATAGACGTAATCAGTTGAATCGGTTTGTCTATTCAAAAGCATGTTTATGATCTTTTTTTGTTTTCCAAGGTATACAAGGGGAAGATTTATTCAAGAATTCATGGAATACACATAAGAAAATGGAGACCTTGATTTTTTTGACACGATTGATTCAAGCGATTAGGGGAATCAAATATTTTTGGATGGCCCTAATCGCTTGAAACGATCGTGTTCCTTAAAACATACTTTTGGAAGATTTGTTGTAATTTTATAATAAAAGAGAAAGTTTATTTCAAAAATCTCATGAAATTCACATGAATGCGGCTCACAGCTTGAGTAATTTGACACAGCCAATTCAAGCGATTAGAACAATCCGAAATTGTTCGATGGCCCTAATTGCTTGAATTGGTCGTCTATTGAATTCTTGATTTTCTTGTTGTGTTATCTCATATCCATGTGTTTGATCCTCTTCTAATTTACAAGCATGGAGAAATTGATCATTTTCTCATGAATTTTAGTGAGGAGATAGATTATAGTTTATCCGTATATTGAAAAGTAAGTTTTCATTTATATAACTCATATAAAGTCATTCCTTTCTTAATGGTGGTTTTATTTACAAGTATGTGTTACGTTTCCAAGGGTCATTCGAGTCTTATAACTATTGATTTTGTTGAATATCAACCCTTCTTCACGAACTCTCTCCAATCACAGCATGGGAATTACAAACTGTAAGTTCTTGTACACTTCAATTGCTCATATGTATCACCCTTGCCATGCATTCAGATATTAATTTAGCCTTGCAGTGCTCAAGTTTTGAAAATGCACATTGATAAGAAATATTCAAGAAAACTGAATGAGGAATAAAAGTTTGGTTATATGCAAATTCATGTGCCACTACAGAAAGACAGTACATCATTTGGATGGAGAGTAATTGCCAATGCAATAAGGTTCTTTGAGCACATATTTAACACTCCTAGTCTAAATCTATATTACTATCCAAATGCATCATTCCTTTTGGTCAGAGAAAAAGAAATTCATGCCATCTTGAAAGATGCAGTTTGAAAATATTTATATGCTCTTTGTTGTGATTACAATTTTGTGCACAAAATAACCTTTAGAGCATTGTCTGTATTGGTAAATGATGCCATTCTATATTTTTCTAGAAGATAGTATTTGTAACTCATGTTTCTACAAAGAATTGTGTTTCAATTTATTAATGTTGGTAGTAGTTTTGTCTAAAACATAATCTATGGTGTGCCCCCTATTCATGAGATCAACTAAGATAATAAGTGGTTTATCATTAATTTCTACACTTTTATGCTCTACCATGTTTTGGTGATATCTGAATTGAAATTGGGCTTGTGAAGCAAAATGGAGAAGATTGGAGGACACGAACAATTCAAGCGATTAGGGAAGTCGGAGAACCTCCGATGGCCCTAATCGCTTGAATTGGTCGTGTCGTCCAATATTCTCCATTTTTTAATATTCTTGCCCTTGATGCTCTTATACTTTGTTAATCACTCACGCAAAAGGCACGGTCGATTCAAGTGAAGAGAGCAGTCTAGGAACTTCAAATGCCCTAATCACTTGAATCAATCATGCCTTTTCATACATGGCCCATAACATAAAAAACAAAAGATGACCAATTTGAGCGATAAGGGCCTTTGAAGAACCTTCAATGGCTCTTATCGCTTGAATTGCTTATGTCCTTCAAGCTTCTCTCCCTTTGTAATATTCCTACCTTAGTGCTCTATATAGCTAACCACTAACATGGAGAACTTCTTATCCTTATCTTGCCCAATAGAATTTCTTTGGACAATAGAAACCTTGCACAACAATCATATGTCTTTGACAATGATAAAAGTCTTTGCATAATGGAGATATTCTTTATCCTAACCCAACAGTGATAAAAATCTTTGCACAATAGAAACCTTAAAAGAATGATAATATAAATCAAAACAATGCCAATATGAATATCATGAGTTTACATAAAAAAGAGATATGTATTTAGTGACTAGCATGTTAGCTAATCATTAACATGGAGGTATTCTTTATTCTAAGCCAGCAATGCTAAAAGTGTTTGTAAACAATGCTAATATGAATATGATGTGTCTTCATAAAAATAGAGATACATTTAGCATCAATATCTTTGTTTCCATTCAGAATTTTGGTAGAAGAAAAAGGTCAAAACTGGTTACATTCTTAAGGGATGGAACTTGATCACCTTGGGTGGTAGGCAAGTAATGCAAGATAATGTTTTCACTTATCTAATGTTTTCTATTGCACCATCAATTGAAAATCTAAATTGTGGTGAAACCTCATCAAGGTACTCTAGGAGCTCCCTTACAATTTTTAGGTTTCCAATTTGCAGTGATCATTATTTTCCTAGGTTGAAATCTGTATGAATTAATAATTATAACTCAAATTTTGGATAGCTCTTCTCTAAATCCAAGGGTATCCGGAGTCCAAGCTTCTTTTTTCCACCTTCTGTATTCATATCCTAGAACAAGTGATTGTCGAGATATCTGATATGAAATTGAAAGCAAATTTCGACTAACTTTACATCAAATGATGTCTCCTAGCTTTTGAATTTCTTTGTTATCCCATTCCTTACCTTAAACATCATCAATCTCTAAAATTGAAGCTCTCATATTCAACCACATTGTTTTTCTTTTTTGTAATAACATGTTTTAAACATGGTACAAAAATGTGAAGAGGAAAAATCCATTGAATCTTTATCCTTCAAGAAATTTGGCTTGCTGACATTGCCCTTTGGATGCCATATTCTTTCATTTTGCATGGAAAACTTGAAACTGTTGAATGATCAGGAGCATTCCAATCTAATGAAGAGATGCAAGGAGCAGGTAGATGTACAAGATTTCCATAAGCACTCCTCCATGATGGCACTTGATAATCAGCAAAATAGACAAATAATTGAATGCTATTAAAAAATTGAATAGATTTGTTTGCATACATAAGCTTTGCATAATCCTTATGAAGAAGTTTGAATGTTCCTCTTAAACATTCAACAGGTTTCCACTCTAGAATATTGGAAGGAAAAATATTTGCAATAAAAAAACATATATCTTGTAATACAAAAACAATTGAAAGTGATAAAAGATCATTGTTAAACTTCACTTATAGTATGATGGCAATTGCAGATGATTGTCTAGCATCAAATCCTTAGCACTATACACATGTTGAAATTTTGCAAACCAACTGTGTCTCTTTAATTTGAAACTGAGAATACGACCTTTCCAATGGTTCTTTTTGTTATCTCCTTTAGCATACTTGACTTTATGGGCACCTCTGCAACTAGGAAGCATAGTCACCCAATCATTTAGCTTCACAGAATGAGATTTCCATAAAGAATCTTCTCATCTATTGTAAACCTCACATGAGGTTACATGATTGGAATGGTGACGACAAGAAGCCATTCAAACACTCACACACATAGTAGACAATGGTCAAAGTGGGAAACCATGATTCACTAAGTTCGTGAGTGTTTATAGACAAAAAAGCTTTGTACACGTGGAATAGAGTCACAAACTTTTGATTTGATGTATCAACTGTGACCAAAATATCATAGAATTTTGTGGACCCAAAAATATTTTGATCTTCAAAAATAATTTCTCTCTTGGAAATTTAAGGTTTGCATTGCGTGGTGTACAAAAATATAATTTTTCATATGAAATAAAAAAACTGTACACTAAATACAAGAAACTCCATTGCTTTAGCAGCACTTTTAGAGCATATTTTCTTTAAAAAAATTTCTTCATAGGATTAAAAGAGACAGGGATGTTTTATTCTTGTACACGTGGAAAGACCATATTTGTTAATTTTCTTAATCCATCATTAGCAAACAACCCTTTTCGAGTATTTTTTCACCCTAATGTGATCATTTATTCTACATAGATTCAGGATGTCCAAATCATGTTGCAGACAACATAGCTCTCTTATCTCATTTGGAAATTCCAAATCATAAACATGAAGTACAAATAGGGGATGACACAAAGCATAATGTGGAGAAGATTGGTAATGTCAAGGCTTCCAATGGCAAGACAAACATTCTGAGCAAGGTACTCTATGTTCCCACTATTACAAAAAACCTAATAAGTGTAGGCCAAATAGTTGAGAAAGGATTGCAAGTTAGGTTCACCCAACATGGAGCTTTTGTGGAAGATCTATGTCAAGGCTTCAAGAAGATAGCCAAAGGTGAGAAGCATGGTAGGCTCTTTACTTTTAAAGTAGGAGGAACCAAAAGCATAGTGTTATTCAACTTTGGGTCTCAAACCATAAGGGAGATTGAAGTGTGGCATAAGAGGATAGCTCATATGAATGAAAGAACCTTGAAGGATATATGCAGGGATCAAAGTGTTCTAGGGCTTCCAAACATATCTAAGCAACACATGATCAATAGGTATGATGCTTGTCAGATTGGTAAGGCACAAGGACAACCATTCAACCCCAAAGGCTACATCCACAACAACTTATTGGACTTAGTACATATAGATATATGGGGGCCAAGCCAAGAACCTTCATTGGTAGGATCAAGCCTTCCTAGGATATAGTGAAGAGTCTAAAGCATACAAGTTATGGGCACTTGAGGCAAGGAAGATTTTTGTCAGCCGAGATGTGGTGTTTGATGAATCACCACACTTAATAAAAGATAAAGGTAAATCTACTATCTCATCAATCGAAGAAATATCTCACCTCGTGCCTTTCAAAAGATAGGATAAATTTGAGGAGAAGGAAACATCTGATAGTGAAATTTCCTCCATAAAAAGCCAACCAATTGTAGCGACACATCATAAGCCACTACCAAAGTGGGCACAACACCTCTTTGATGATTGCAATCCACACTTAGATGTACCAAAATCATCCTCGGATGTATTACATAGTTCAAAGAGAATAGAGGAGCAAAGAAGAGCCTCATAACACATTGTTAACATGGATCTAATGGCACATATCACGGGCTCGATAAAAGTAACCTACCACCATTGAGGAATTTGGTGTCTGCACATCTTTTAGATCCTAAAACGTGAGGGTGGCCCCTCTGAAGTGCTAAATTTGTTTCTCCCTATATAATGAAGCTAAAATCATGAAATAACTTGATTTAGTTAGCTATACACCTCGATTGGATGTGTGCGAAAGCTCTCTAGTCAAATCACACTAGGTTGTGAGCATTGAGCATAAACTGAGACCTTCTCTTCCAAAAATAAAAGGTTCTTCACATTTCTTGCAATTAGAAGTTATCGATTTTGATGCAAACATTTAAGAGTGATGCTCCAAAGTACTTGATAGTTCCATATGCATACTTGGGAAGCTAAGGAAGTCTACTACGCATCTCTAAATTAGATTAGCTAGTCTAGAGCATGTTCATTGTAGCACCAACTCATGTCTAGAGAAATCCCCTCATCTCCTCACAAAGGTATCAGAGCAACTAGTCAACATGGGAGATGGATTTCCCTCATCCATAAACAAGTTGGATCGAGGTAATTATTTAGCTTGGTCACTCAGGATGGAAGCTTATCTTCAATGGAGAAAACTCTATGGTTACATATATGGAGATGAGATGATGCTGATCCTCAGAGGCAAGGGTCAAGCAACACAAGAAGGACAAGAGAGGTTAAATACATGGTGCTCAAAGGATGCTCTGGCAAGATCATACATTCTTAACTCTTTCTTTGATTTTTTACTTCCACATATTAGGAGCTATAAGACATCACAAGGTACTTGGAATGCTCTTGAAGCATTCTTCTCATCAAGTACCAAGGCAAGGAAAAATTAGCTATGGATGGAATTCACCACACTCAAGAAGATGTCCAAATAGAATGTGATTGATTTTGTCACCAAAATGGACATAGTAGACCAACTAGGAAGCATTGGAGAAGTCATTAAGGAAGAGCAAATAGTAGGTAAGTGATCAATGGAATAAAGGTAGATGACAAATGGGAAACTTTCACCATAGCCATGGACCTCTACATGGACATGCAAGTTCCTAATTTCAACACCCTCATGGGACAATTGCTCATACGTAAGGCAAATCTTATGAAGAATGGAGACAACTCAAAAGGTAATCAATCCTGTGCTCTCTATATAGATAAGAATAAAAACAAAGACAACAAAGGCAAGGGTAAGAAATCAGATGATGAAGGTAGCACCTCTCAAGCAAACTTTGCAGGTAGAAGTAGAGGCTCAAGAGGAAGAGGCAGAGGAGGAAGACAAGGTAGGGGGAGAGCTCAGGTTCATGTCCATGTGCCATATGTGGTCTAACTAATCACATCATTAAGAATTTTTTTAGGAATCCTAGAAACCAAAGAGGAAGATGCTACAACAAAGGAGGCTATGGAAACTCCAGAGGTAGATTCAACAACTTCAATGGATACAATAACAACCCATACAAGAATAACAACTACCAAGAAGGATATAGAGGAAGGAGAGACTACAACAATACTGAAGATGAACAAACTCAAGGGGACTCACTCCTTCTAATTGAACATGACCAGGAAGGAAGTAAAGCAGATGAACATGTACTCTTTATAGACTTAGGGTGCTCAAATAATGCAACACGAAATGTAACTCTACTCTGAGATTTGGAGGATCCAAGGAATAGACATGAAGTCCAAATAGCCGATGACACAAGGCATCCAGTTGAGATGATAGGTAATGTGAAAAGTCCAAATAATAATAATAACATATTAAGCAAGGTTTTGTATGTGCCAACTATCACCAAGAACCTCATAAGTGTAGGAAAAATTGTTGAGAAGAGGTTAGAGGTCAAATTCACAAACAATGGAGCATTTGTTGAAGATCCACATAAGCGATTCAAGAATATAGCAAGAAGAGACAAATTAGGTATATTATTCACATTTGAGCTCCAAGATACTAGAAATATTTCCGTGTTCAATTATGCTAGCCAAACTCTATCAGAATTGGAAGTTTGGCACAAAAGATTAGCTCACATAGGTGGAAGAGCTCTCAAGCAAATAAATAGGGATTAGAGTGTACTTGGTCGACCAAATATATCAAAATAGCATTTGATTTATAAATGTAATGCTTGTCAATTTGGTAAGTCACACAGGCAACCCTTCACAAAGAAAGGCTACATACATGGAGATCTATTGGAGTTTGTCCATACAAATGTATGGGGACCAAGCAAGGAGCCTTCAAATTTTGGATCAAGTTATTATGTATCATTCATTGATGATGATTGTAGTAGATGGACCATATTATACTTTATGAAGCATAAAGATGTAATGTTTTCATGTTTCAAGAAATACCTAGCTCTTATAGAAAATCAAATAGGTAATACTTTGAAGAGACTAAGGTCAAATGGAGGGGGAGAATATTTCTCCTATGACTTTGATTCCTATCTCCAAGAGAGAGGAATTAAAAGAGAGATCACTACTATGTACATGCCAGAGCCAAATGGAGTTCTAGAGAGAAGAAATAGAACAATTGTGGAGATTACAAAGTCAATGATAAATGAGAAGAAGCTACCCAACTACTTGTGGGTAGATTGTATCGACAGCCACATACTTGATCAATAAACTCCCATCAAAAGCATTGGATGGCATGAAACCATATCAAGCATAAAATGGTAGAAGATCAAGCCTTGACGATTGCAAAATCTTTGGGTGCAAAGCATATGCTGTTGTCAGGATCTTGCTCACGTGCATACAGAGATTACGGATGCTGAAACACACAGACAAATAGACGCAATAAGAGACGAGACAGAACGCAGTATTGGGTGCAATCTCCCCCCATGCACTCCGTTTTGACAATCCACAGAGTGCATGTATTTATAGGACTTTTTGATTACGTCTAAAAGAGTGGTTACATGAGGGTGGCTTCGAAAAGCAGGCGTGAAACTAAAAGTTGATAACTTTTACAGAAAGCCATTGCTTTCAATAACAAAAACTACGGTCTACAACGACCCTTATTCTAACCATTACTTTTCTAACTGTTTCTAACAATAGAACCTTTTATGCAGTTTTATTTACAAGCTAAATAATAATTATTCGGATTATTGATATCCGCCCTTTCATGCCTTGCACGCTCCTCAACAACCTTCAGCTCCTATATCAAAAACATTAGAAACACATTAATACATTAATAATATAACACTTGAACAATGCATTGTTCAATAATAGTTTGACAATCCAACAATGCATTGTTCAACATATTCCATGTTACAATCCAACAATGCATTGGCCAACATATTCCATGTTACACTCCAACAATGCATTATTCAACATATTCCATGTTACAATCCAACAATGCATTGGCCAACATAACATATTCCATGTTACACTCCAACAATGCATTGTTCAACATATTCCATGTTACAATCCAACAATGCATTGGCCAACATATTCCATGTTACACTCCAAAAATGCATTGTTCAACATATTCCATAAGTTATAACATGCCCCTCAGTTGAAAAAGCAACTAACCTCAGTTGATAAAATAATAAACATGGATGGCCAGTCACATGTTTCATCACTGAATTAAAAAAAATAGGCATGTGCCATGTAAAAACACATGCATGGAAATGTTCATGGAGCTGTTACTTTTTACGAAAAACAATTTCAAAAGGTGCACGACCAATAGTGGTGTGTGCATTGTTATTGTAAGCAAATTGAAGCAATGGCAACTTTTCATCCCAGTTATTATGATTATCTAATGAATAACAATGCAATAAATCAAGAATAGTACTGTTTGTAGCCACACTTTGTCCATTACTTTCAAGATGAAATGCAGAACTAAAATCTATTTTAGAACCAAAATGTTGAAATAAGGCAACCCAAAAATGATTCCAAAATCTAACATCACGATCAGATAACATTACTTTAGGAAATCCATGATGTGGAAAAATGCATTTAATGAATAATTTTGCAGCTTGAGGTGCAGTCAAAGTTTTTCTACATGGAATGAAACATGCATATTTACTAAACCTATCAACTATTGTCCAAATCATATCATTATGTGATGAAGTGATGGGAAGACCTATGATAAAATCCATAGAGATTTGTTCCCATGGTTCATTTGGAATGGGAAGTGGCATTAATAATCCAAATGGTTTACCATGATGACGTTTGACACGCTGACATACAATGCATTGAGAAACATAATGTGCAATATCCTTTTCCATGTGTGGCCAAAAGAAGAAATCTTTGCAAGCAAAAATGGTGCTTTGTATGCCTCTATGACCCATGTAAGATGGTTCATGCATTTCTTTGATAACAAGATCTTTAAAAGCTTGGGTTATGCATAATCTATGTTGAAAATAAAGAAAACCATTTTGAAATGTATAATGCTCATCAGATAAAGATGCACCATTGGTGAAATCATGCCATGCACATGAAAAATACAAATCAGATGCATAAGTGGAAACCATTTCTTGAAAAGAATGAATTTGGATGGCATAAATATTATTCAAAACAATAGAATGCAAAGGAAAACGATGAAGAGCATCAGCTACAACATTAGCTTTACCAGGCTGATATTGGATGATGCCCATTTAAGATGCCTATCAGAGATTAAAGGTTGAGAGAGCATGCACAACTGCTAACAAATTCTTTATCATACGTACTATAATTCTGTTATGAGGGCTTAAGCTTCCTACTCTCAAATGCAATGGGATGGTCATTTTGCATTAAAACAATACCTATTCCTGAACCACTAGCATCAGTAACGACATGACTCAGGGTTGTGAAAAATTAGGTAATTGTAAAAGAGGTGCATGTGAAAGTGCCTGTTTAAGTTTTTCAAAGGACTGTTGTTGGGTAAGTCCCCATGCAAATTTTATTTTCTATTTCAACAACAAGGTAAGAGGCAATGCTAGATAAGAAAAATTTCAAACAAACTTCCTATAGAAACTAGCCAACCAAAGAAAAGAACGAACATCATTGAGTGATTGTGGTGTAGGCCATTCTACTATAACTCTAATCTTTTGCGGATCCACATGCACACCTTCACTTGAAATAATATGTCCTAAATATTCTACTAGGCTTACGTTGAAAGAAGTAACTCTTTTCAAGATTAGCATAAAGTGTGTTCTCTCGTAACAAATGAAAAAAAATGTTTCAAGATGCTTTTCATGTTCACTCTCATTCTTACTGTAAACAAGTATATCATTAAAGAATACAAGAACAAAAGCTTGGTAATCAAGAAAAATATTGTTCATCATTCGCGCAAATGTAGCAGAGGCATTAGTAAGTCCAAAGGGCATTACCATAAATTCATAATGGCCAGTTTGCGTTCTAAATGCAGTCTTGAAAATATCACTTTGTGTCATACGAATCTGATCTAAGATCAATTTTACTAAAGACACAAGCTCCTCGTAACTTATCTAAGAGATAATCTATTCGTGGAATAGGGTATCTATTCTTTATTGTGATCTTGTTAAGGGCTCTATAATCAATGCATATTCGATAATTTTTATTCTTCTTCTCAACTAAGAAAATTGGTGCTCCAAATGGGGAAGAACTAGGCCTTATAAGTCTTTTTTTTTTGTAGTAAGTCTTTTACTTGGCTTTCTATTTCCTTTTGGTGTAGTGGGCCATGTCTATAAGGTGCTTTATGAGGAGGAGAGCTACTAGGGACTAAGTCTATGCTATGGTCAAAGGATCCTCCAGAGGGTGGTAGTTCAGAGGGATACTCAGACATAAAATAATCCTTATAAGTACTCATGAAAGGTTTATATGCATCAGGAAGTGTATGAATATAATCATTGATGACATTGACAAAAACAATGCATGAGTTGAATCCTTTCCTAAATGCACGCTTTACTTGAGTGTGACTAATCAATGGAAACAGCTGGAAATCATGTCGTGCAGAAAAAGTAATGACTTAACCTTTAAATTCAAAGTTAAAGGTATGCGTATGGTAGCCAATACGGGGGTTATAATGGTGACAAAAAGGCATACCTAGTATAACATCGTAAGATTGCAAAGGTGCAATTAAAAATGTTCGTGAATCAACATATGGGCCTATGCTAATCGTAACATCTTGCACTTCTCGTGTTACATTATAACGACTACCGTGAAATGCAGCTTTCACTTTATACAAGGAAGGAAACGTTTGTAATTTAAGTTCTTGTACTAATAAATGTGAAATGAAGTCATGTGAACTACCATCGTCATGTAGAATTTTAACTAGTTTGTTATTTATTGTAACCTGCATGCAAAGTAGAGAGTGAAGAGAGATATTGTTACCCAAGGTACTTAAGTCCTTATCCAATGATTCCTCTGTCCAAACAGGAGGAATTTCTTCATTATGGACCTCCATGTTGTGCAATTGAGTTGTAGCCAGTTTCATGTGAAGAGGTGGCAATCTGCACCTTATTTTTGTATGTCCAGGTTTACCACAATTCCAGCAAGTGATTCGTGGTCGCTTCTGTTGGGCATCCACCACTGAAGTTTGAAGGGTAGGTGATTTGGTTGGTTGGAGAGATGAAGCAACAGGTGGAGTTGAGTAATTGGATTGTGGAGGACGAGTAAAACTAGGGTAAGATGGGGCATTAAAAGTATGCTTCATAGGAAATGTAGGTTTAACAGAAAATGGTCGTTGACGTGGTTGTTGTAGTCGGAGTGACTTGGTTATGGACTGTAATTCTTTTTCTGCATCATAAGCAAAAGATATAGCCTCGTTGAGGGTTGTAGGCCGTAGGGTGTGAAGCTTAGCTTGGATTCCCACTTCCAAACCATCTTCGTATTTCTGCTGCAAGATATCCTCCGGTACTTCTTCAAGCATTCGAACAAGTACTAAATTTTGCTAGAACCGCTCAGTGTAAGTAGTAACTGTATCACCCTCCTTCCATGTAAGGGTCGTCCATGCACGTCGAACATGCAAATGGTATTGAGGAGGAAGAAAAGAATCCTTCACTTTTTCTTAGAAAGCCTTCCACGTTGTTGGACGCTCAGTACTGTGCCGCAGGACATTCCACCAGAGTTGAGCTTTACCTACTAAATAGTTAGTGGCAAATTTAACTTTTTCACTTTCAACATACATCTCGTCAGTATAAAAATCATCAAACCACGACAAACAAGAAAGGACTAAAGGCCCATCCTTTCGGCCATCAAATCATAGAAACTGGTAGTTTCTAGTACCAATCTTCAAATGAGTAACATCAGATTGGGCAGAAACAATAGCTTTTACTACTCTCGTAAGGTTTTCTTCCTCGTTTTGTATCTTTTGGAGGACTTCATCACGTTGCCGGATTTTGTTATGAGCTCCTCGAAGCTCATGCCGCAAGAGCTCTAGTTGTTGTTCAAGCATTGCCTTAGGTAAAGGTGAATTACTGTAATCCTCCATGGTGCTCTTGGACCCTTAAGCTAGTGCTTTCCTCTCGGGATGTACCCTCAGGGAATGTACCCTAGCCGAAAAGTACCCTGTCTGGATGTACCCTAGTGTACCCTCAGAAGTGTACCCTGAGAAGTGTACCCTAGTGTACCATGAGAAGTGCACCGTGCTGCCTTGAAAACTGCAAGTTATGTTAAATTTAAGGAGAGAGAACTTGAGTATCAACATCAAGAGATGGAGGAGTGGTTAAAGTACTTCCCTTGAAAGTAGGAGGTTGTGGGTTCAAATCCTCCTACCTTGGGAAATCTAAACCACTCTATTGCCACTCAAAATTAAAATTGCCTCGTGCGTAGCCAACGGCTGCCAATGGTCGCCAAGGGAGCCTTGGGTGCCAATGTTGCCAATGTATTGCCTAAGGTATTGCCTAAGTTCTTTGCCTTAGTCGACGCCTTGGAGTAAGCCAAAGGAGTAAACGTAGGAGCAAACGTAGGAGCAAATGTAGGTGAAAACGTAGGTTCTGGTTCTGGAACTGGAACAGAAACAGAAACCAGAAACTAGAACAGGAACTGGAACCGAAGACGAAGACGAAGACGAAGATAGAGACGGAGTAGAACCCTCTGTATTGACGCATGCAGAGCTCTGATACCACTGTTGTCAGGATCTTGCTCACGCGCATACAGAGATTACGGATGCTGAAACACACAGACAAATAGACGCAACAAGAGACGAGACAGAATGCAGTATTGGGTGCAATCTCCCCCCATGCACTCCGTTTCGACAATCCACAGAGTGCATGTATTTATAGGACTTTTTGATTACGTCGAAAAGAGTGGTTACATGAGGGCGGCTTCGAAAAGCAGGCGTGAAACTAAAAGTTGATAACTATTACAGAAAGCCATTGGTTTCAATAACAGAAACTACAGTATACAACGACCCTTATTCTAACCATTACTTTTCTAATTGTTTCTAATAATAGAACCTTCTACGCAGGTTTATTTACAAGCTAAATAATAATTATTCGGATTATTGATATCCGCCCTTTCACGCCTTGCATGCTCCTCACGAACCTTCAACTGCTATATCAAAAACATTAGAAACACATTAATACATTAATAATATAACACTTTAACAATGCATTGTTCAATAATAGTTTAACAATCCAACAATGCATTGTTCAACATATTCCATGTTACAATCCAACAATGCATTGGCCAACATATTCCATGTTACACTCCAACAATGCATTGTTCAACATATTCTATGTTACAATCCAACAATGCATTGGCCAACATAACATATTCCATGTTACACTCCAACAATGCATTGTTCAACATATTCCATGTTACAATCCAACAATGCATTGGCCAACATATTCCATGTTACACTCCAACAATGCATTGTTCAACATATTCCATAAGTTATAACATATGCACATATACCGTCACAAATCAAAGGCAAATTAGATCCAAAGGTAGAGAAATGCATCTTCATTGGCTATGATCTTAATCAAAAAGTTTATAGGCTCTAGAATCCAAGCAACAAGGGTTTCATTGTAAGTAGAGATGTTGTGTTTGATGAAAAAAAATCTTGGTTTGAAGATGATTGCTGAAAAATCTAATTTCTTTTTGACATAGAGGAAGATATCCCAATACTATCAAAGACGAATGAGCATACACTTGAAGCATCAAGTGATTCATATTATGACCTAAAGACTCCAAGAAGAGAAATCAATTCTTGGAATTCCAAAGGTAGAGTCAAAGTGCAGGAGTTGAGAGATGTGGCAAAATCATCTCAACAAACTATAAGAAGATCTCCTCGAGAGAAAAGGAAGCGAGAAAGGTATAGATATGATGCCTCTTTGCTCACTAAACATTCAATATATATAACACATGAATCAAATTGTGAAGAACATTTCTACCTATGAAGAATCCAAGGAGAAGCGAGAGTGGAAAAGTTCCATGGAAGAAGAAATAGAAGCTTTACAAGAAAATTTCACTCGGGAATTGGTACCCAAGACTCCGTCTATGAAAGTCATTGGTTCAAGGTGGATATATAAGGTAAAGAATAATTTTGATGGTTCAATTAATAGGTACAAAGCAAGCCTTGTAGCCAAAGGGTTTGCATAAACTCAAGGTATTGATTATGAAGAAACATTTTCACCTGTTTCAAAGATGCCTACCATAAGGTTACTCATGAGTATTGCATCTCCCAAGAATCGCAAGATATATCAAATAAATGGGTATGAGAGCAAGTATATGTGGCTCAGCCTCTTGGTTTAGAAGATCAATCATGTCTTGAATATGTGTGTAGGTTGAGAAAATCTTTGTATGGCTTGAAGCAAGCTCCTAGAGCTTGGAATCATAGAATTGTTACTTACTTCCAGGATAAAGTTTTCAATGTAGGCAAGGAAAATCCTTCCCTCTTCATTAAGAGGAACCATTTAGAGGTCATATACCTATCTGTATATGTTGATGATATAATTGTTACAGGCAATGATGTAGAAGGAATAAGAAAGATTAAAGCTCAAATGACGGAAGAGATCAAGATCAGTGATCTTAGATTGCTCACATACTTCATAGGCTTGGAAATTGTGTATATAGGGAAAGGTATGTTTCTCACACAATGGAACTACATTAGATATATGCTCTCTAAATTGAAAATGGAGAACACAAAGGTTGAAGGTACTCCCATGGAGGTAAATTTGAAGTTAAGTGCTCATCATGGTGAGGTAATTGGAGATGTAACTAGCTATCAGAGTCTAGTTGGAAGCTTAAATTATGCTACATTAACTAGAGTAGATATTTGCTATGGAGTTAGTTTTCTGAGTCAGTTCATGCATACTCCAAGGAAGCCCCACATGGAAGCAGCCAAGGGAATCCTAAGGTATTTGAGGGGCACAATCAATGAAGGGTTATATTATCCATACACATCTGATATAGATGTAAAACTCTTTAAAGTTGATTTCATGGTCTTAAAAGAAGCAACCCATAGTTTCTCTTTCATCAAAAGAAGCTTAGTATAGACGACTTGCAAATGCTACACAAGAAGCTATGTGGATTAGAACCTCATATTCTGATTTAGGGTTGAAGACTTCCACTCCACATATATTTGGAGATAATGTTAGTTCTTTACATCTTGCTGCTAACCCAATCTATCATATGAAGACTAAACACATAGAAGTTTATTATCATTATGTCACAAAAAAGATTATGAGCAAAGTGGTTCAACTCTCATATATATCAAATCATCAACAATGTGTAGATATGATGAAAAAGGCATTAGATGGAAGCAAATTCAACATGTTCAAATCAATGATTGGACTGCAAGAAATCTTGAAGGATTGAAGACTCAAGATTCTTAGGCTTGAGGAGGAGCTATTGGTGCATTTAGCAAGCCTAAGAGATTTGCTAAGTCTTGAGGACTATACACTTCAATTAGAAGAACTCACATGATAACTCATGCTTGTCAACTCACATTGTATTCACTTTGGACCTTAATGTATAAATGTTTTGAAGTTTTTATATACATGCTTGAGGATATGATCACACCTTTTTTTCATGGATTTGAATTCAAAATTAGGCGGTTTCGTTTGTTTAGATTGATTGGAATATTTTCCTACAATCTAGGAAAAGAGAAAGTTGAAGTCACATCTACTTCTTGATTGATTTATTGAGAATCAATCCCAACCACTTCTAACTCATGGCTTTTAGTCTTTTTACTCTTTCCTTTTACAAAGATAAATACTTTGGAAATTACATAAGAAGATGATCATATGATCAAACTCTCAATACAATAAATGAATGTAAATAAAACTCTATAAGGAGTATATGTGGCATCATTCAAATGATGGATTTGATGAAGATCATGTCCACCTCAAGCATAATGAAATCTTGATGTTCCAAGAGCTCCCCTTGAAGTCAAAGTATGCTTGAGTCTTCATTCTCTGATAAGTTGAATACTTGCCATAGCTTTGAATCTACAAAGCTTTATCCCATCAAGTGCCTTTGTCATCATGTCTGCTATTTCTCTCTTACAAAGTGGTAATGGACTTCTATATGCTTTTTCCTTGCATGAAAAATTCGATTTATAGCCAAATGCATGGAACTTATATTATCTCCAAGTAAGTGAGGTTTGGAACCTACAAGCCCCGAATCTGAGTACAACTCCTTGATCCATATTGATTCTTGAGTTGCAATAGTTAGACCTCTATATTCTATGTCAGTTAAAGATAAAGGAACTATTGGTTGCTTCTTGGAACTCCATGACACCAATTTTGAACCTTTAAATGCTAAGTATCCAGTGGTACTTCTTCTATCATCCTTTGCTCATGCCGAGTCTGCATCTGAATAGATTTTGATATCCAAATCTGAAGAGTAAGGATAATAGATACCTTCATTAAGTGGCCCTTTGAGGTACTTGAGTACTCTCTTTGCTGCATCCATGTGTGGCCTTCTATGTGAGTGCATGAACTAACTAAGCACTCCCACACTATATGATATGTCTGGTCTTGTGTGAGTAGCATATATCAAGCTATCAACTAAGCTTTGATACTCTTTAGGATCATCAATCATGCTCACCTTCATAAACACTTAGTTTATGGTTCAATTCGAAAGGTTTACTGTTGACCTAAGTACTAACTTAGGGACTTGTGGAGAAAGAGACTATACCTCAATCCCCTTCAAGTGCATATAGTGGGGATTCACGGTTTTAAATATCAATCCGATGAGTATACAAACCTAGCCGAGTGTATGAGGACATGCAATCAAGTGATGATCAATGCAAATGAACTACTCAAAGAGTGCAAACAAGGAAAAGACTAATCCAAACAAGCTATAACTGTCAGACATGGTGTCACGATACTTGGTGCAGCAGCCGTCAGTATTTTGGACTTTTCTCTCAGCTTCGAACTCCAAATATAGCAAATAGGATATGCGTTTCGAAGCTCTCGAGAAGACGCATCCAATGGCAGTGGTTTCACTCAAGTCTGACGCTCTTACTTTAAGTTATGAGCAAAATACTGAGTCGCGGGAAAACCTTCCTACACTTCAGCACTTCCTACACTTCGCACACACCTTAACTACAGCAAACAAACACTTTCATGGACAGACAACACTTCCTAACACTCTTTCCAAGCAATACACATGCATACAAGCTCACAAAGAAGAAGATACAGAGTGAAGAAGGCACAAATTCGAATTTCTGTGCTCTCTATTCTCACAATGGCAAAAAGTTCTTTACAAAGAGTCACAAATTGACTTATATACTTGTGCCTTAAAAATGGTACTTTCACACAAGAGACCGGCACTTTATTCACTAAAAGACTAATTTCCTACTATTTTACATGGGTAAGCTTCTAATCTTCTGTGAGGATGCATCTAGAGGACTCCTCTAGTGCACTTACAAAGGAAAATATATTACAAGAATGGTTATGATACAAAAATATGATGTCCAGATCGGAAAAATTTTGGGGCCCGTCTTTTTCTCTACTTTGTGCTTTCTTTAGCTCTGCAACACTCTCCCCCTCTTCGTCTCTGTCGTCCCTTGACAGGCTCTGCTTCTTGTCCTCAGTTTGTTGTTGTGTATCCATGGCTGTCTGAATCATCTGTTTGACTACAGGCTTCAGTTGGGTAACATCCACATTGAGCCATGTTTTTGGTATACTTGGTTCTTCGCCGGTTGTGACATCTTTGTCTTGTGCCACATGTAATATAGTGTCATGGGGCTGCCTAATTTGAAGTTGGATCCTTGGCTCAGCCACCATGTTCTCTTCGTTTCCTTGAGGTGTGTCATCTGGTACCTCGATCACAATTTGTTCTTTATTTTGTAGCAGCTCCGCATCCTTACTTACTGGAGTTTGAATTTCCTCTTTGATAGTTGCTTTGACATATGTAACACTGGTTGGAGCTTCCTTGATGCTTATCTTTGTAGTATCATTCAATTGAATGACATGTTCAGGTTCAATAGAATCTTCTATATTCTTTTCCTTTTCTTCATGGTTGTCTGGCGTGATTTCAACTTGATTGATCTCATTCCATTCTTCTTCTTGAGTTTCTGTCCTTATATCAGTGTCCAGAGTGTCTTTTTCAGGGCTGGATTCTGTGTTGGAACTAGAATCATCTATGCCTAGTTCTTTGTATCTTCCAGCTTGTTTTGGAGTCTTCTCTATACTTCGTTGTTGTTTCTCTTGGCTTGCCTGTTGATAATGATGACCTTGAATATTCAGGTTTACCTGCCCTTGCATATACTGATGCGTCTCTTCTAGGGCAGCAGAGAGATCTCTCTTTGTAATAGGCATTTGAGTTTTCGTGATCTTCGGTAATAGATGTGTCCTCTTGGATTGAGGTGTAGCTTGAGCCTCTTCCTCTCGTAGGCGTTTCGTACCCCTCATGGGTTTTTGCGAGCTGGTTCCTGCTTCTTCCATAACCACAACTGCTTTCTTCTTCTTAGGGACCGTAGCGGATTTTGCATATTTAGCTAGCCCTTCTGATGTCGGCATCTCCAGTAAGCAATTTTTCATTTCAAGAGCTTCGTAGATGAGTAATGTCAAGGCAGAACTGCCATTCAACAACTTCTTCTGTCCCCATCTCTTCTTGGCTTCAAATAATCTTTCTTGTATATACGGAGTCAGATTCACTTTATTGCCCACTTGCCTCATTGCGTGTGATAATAATTGTACCACAATCTTTTGCGGAGCAGTGTATCTATTCATGCTCAGGAAACAAAAGTGTTGATGTACTAGACGTACAGCATCTTCAATGTCTACTTTGTTAATATCCACAAAGGATCTCTTCTTAGGATCATGACATTCTTCTTTGACGTTGGTGATCCCTTCTTGATTCCATCCAAAAGCTTTGTTGATCAATTCATGAGTGAATTGAATGGTCTTCCAACTACCTATCTTATCCAATACTCGTGCTTCTGGAACTGATATTTTTGTTGCTGCAGGTTGTAAGGTATTCATTACTTGTGCACATCTCTGAAAATCTGGAATATAGATCGGCAATTTGAGAAATGCCTCTAGGCCTGCCTGCTTCCATACATCTTCAATATGCGGTAGTGATCCCTATCCATAATCTTGATAGTTGCCATGAAAATAAGTTCCGAGACTGGTTGGTCATCACGAAACCAATGGCCTCTGACTTTTGTTATTGATTCCAATGGAAGAAGCTGGACCTCTTCCTTTTGTGTAGCTTCGGAATTAGTAGATGCCATCTGCACTCAATATAGAGCATGAATTAGTGGTCATATATCATCAGAAATCCTCCTTTATTTGTTTGTCATAAGCTCGACATTTGCTCCGAGTGAATGGTGTCGTCCCTTTCCCGTGGGTGTGAGAAAGGTAATACTTGGATTGTTCACCATTTTAGATACTTTTATATTTTCTTCTAAAAAGAGAAACAGAAAAGTTAGTTCATAGCCGAAGCGGTTATTATTATTTTTTGAGTGATTTTCTTAATGTATGTACAAGTGCTCTCCTATTTCCCAAGAGGAAAATGTGCTCAACTATCCTGAAATAAAAGAAAGATGTGCTGAATGCTTGGCCTTGTAATGTGGCCCTATCATGCATACTTTGGGTCCTGATGACTCCATATGTGTGCAACTGGAAGTAGTTGGATGATGCATGCAGTTTGTTACGTCTTTCGGTACCCAAATCTGCTTCATTATGTTGGGATGTAGTGTAGTCTCCATTTTTTTGATGAATGTGGCTCTGCTCTTGTTGTATGTCTACTCCATTTGATTTTTGAATCTCGGACTAGCTCGTGTTGCAACGGCAGACTCCTTCTCTTTCCTATAACTATCTTTTTTTGGCTGTTTTGCCCTTAGACCATATTGGTTCTCCTTGTGTAGTGGTTTATCGTTTCGGTTTAGCTTCTTTGGAGCACAAGATTTAGGAATCCATATTTGCACTCGATCCGGTTGAGCGGCTACTACCTTCTTTGGAATCCATATCCTAGCACTTCGTTGGTGACTTCGGCGCTCCAATTGATTTGATTTCCTCTTTGATTGATTGCTCTGATGTCGATCGTGCTTCTGTCGTCGAAGATATTCTTTCGCTTGATCCTTCCTTATCAACGCTTGGTTGGTGTATGGAATAGGGTATATTTTAATAGGTACAGATTTTGGATTAGTTAGAGGACTAGACTCTCTTGTGCATGGTGCTTCGCTGAGGTTGGTTTCAGATTGGTTGACACTCTTGTGATTTGCTAGACAACCAGATGGTGTGCAAGCAGAATTCAATATCTCCTCACATGAAGTACTTGATGGAGTGGTTTCTACAATGCTATTGAGCATGCAATCATGACTTTGTTCCTTTAGGTGAACTTGTGGCTCTATACTATTGGCTTTGATTGGTCGTTTTTCTAACAAACAGAATACCTCACGATGTCCTATCTTGGCTGAGATGTATCCTAAAGCCAATTGGATGGTCACCTCATAGTCATAAATCCAGTCTTGAACTAATACTACATCTTCGAGTAAATCCTGATCACGACACACTATTAGCTTCTGTTCTATAGTGTTGTTGCCAAGATGCAGAGGTAAGGTGATCTCACCTATGCATTGAGTAATCGTTCCTCCTATTCCTATCAATTGTGCCATTGATGGCCTTAATTCCTCTTTGAGTTTCTGTTTCAAAGAGAGTTTGATACAGCTTATGGCGGCTCCTGTGTCAATGAGAGCATCCACCAAGTGGTACTCCGTTTTACCCGCTCCCAAATTCAAATATGGTTGCGTTCTCTGTGAACCTACGCTTTGAGTGGCTCTAAAGTTAGCCATTGGGATGAGTTCTTCTCCTTGTCGATATCTCTCATCTCGCTCTTTCACCCACTCTTTCCATTTCTTAATTCGTTCTAGTGCTTCTTGTCCCGCTTCTTCTCGTATCCTTTCCTCTTCAATAAGTCTATTCTTGCCCTTGATTAATCGCGACATTGTTTCTTCAGTCAACGGTTGTAGATATTTTTTCACTCGGCATCCACTGCTATAGTTTGGTAATACGTCTCCATCTATGGTTGCTAAGTTGATGGCTCCACTTGTTGATATGCGATTGATGATTAATGGGCCATATCCTCTCTTTTGCAACTTCTTCGCGTGTTGTTTCAAAGTATATACCAAGACTAAATCTCCTTCCTTAAAATTTTTGTCCTTGATGTGAGCATCAAAATAGGCTTTCTGTCGCCGTTTAGCAGCATAGATGCCTGCTACTGCTTGTAACCTAGTTTCGTGAAGCTTCTCTATTTGATCCAATTGAGCTGATAGTTCATGTCCCGTCCACTCGTAAGTAGTTGCTACTCTGAGGGTGGGAATTAAGAAATCAATTGGAAAAATAGCATTTTGTCCATATACTAAGTTAAAAGGAGTTGTACCAATGGCGGTTTTGTACGCTACACGAAATGCCCATAAAGCATGGTGTAATTGCTTGTCCCAATCAGATCTACCATTGTTAACAATCTTTGTGAGAACCGTACACAAAATTTTATTCGAACTCTCGGCTTGTCCATTGGCTTGTGGGTGATAAGGAGCTGATTTTTTATGAATTACCAAGAATTCATTCAGTAAGGCTTCTATAACTTCATTCACAAAGTGCGTACCTCTATCACTCACAATTTCTATAGGGAGTCCAAATCTAGTGAAAACATTTTCAAAGAGAAACTTGGCCGTGGTTCTTGCGTCATTTTTCTTGGTTGCTTTGGCTTCAACCCATTTGGTCAGATAGTCTGTGGCTACAATTATATATTCAGCATGGGAACCTTTCGCTGGTGGGCTAATGGGTCCTATGAAGTCTATTCCCCATTTAGTGAAGGCTCTGGCACTCATCATGGGTCTCAGTGGCATCTCATCTCTTCTTATTGGATATTTTGTTCTTTGACAAGTATCACATCGCTGCACATATGTTGTGGCATCTTGGTGTAGAGTTGGCCACCACATTCCAACAAAGAGAATCATTTTTGCTGTTTTCTCTGCAGAGAAGTGCCCTCCTGCAGCTCCTGTATGTGCCATCTCTAAAACAGCAAGATATTCGTTTTCATGAATGCACAAGCGTAATTGATTATCTCTCCCTCGCTTGAAAAGTTGTTTTCCTATAATGGCATAATCCTTACTTTGTTCTACAAGTGCACGTTTCCTCGCTGAAGTGGCTCCTTCTGGGTATTCTTGAGTCTTTAAGAACTTTACTAGAGGCATGCTCCATCTCGGTGCTATTGTGGAATAGCATAGAGTTGAGTTCTCTTTTGGGTTTTGTTCTTGACAAATTTGGCAAGCTGATACATAGTTATGTGCGTCTCTCTACATAGTTGGCCAATATATGCCTAACCTCTTCAGGGTTTGCCATGTTCCATTTGCATCCAAATGAGTTTTCCATTGGTTTACATGTGCTTTCTGAAGCCACATTTCTTTTCTTCTTCTTCTACACATCTCATTAGCAATCCACTTGAATCTTGGTGATACAAGCTTCCTGCAATAATATGAAGGTTTTTAGTCTTCCATAGGTCCTGGGTTCGGTTTGGTGTGATCCCATCTTTAGGTCCATACGTGAGTATAGGGATCAACTTTTCTACCCATTGAGGACATGCTTCCAGGTTAAAAAGGTACGTATCTGGCAGATCATCTGGTACTCCTATGGGTGGTTCACCATGAGTCATTCTAGATAAGTGATCAGCTCTTATGTGGGTATTTCCTTTCTTGACTACTACCTCAAAATCAAATTCCATTAGTAATAAAAACCATCGTACTAGTCTTCCGGTATTGCAAGGTTTATTGACTAAGTACAGCAGGGCTTGATGATCAATGAAGAATTTGATTTGTTTGCCAACAGGTAATGTCTGAATTTTTTCATTGCGTACACCATCCCTAGGCCTTCTCTCTCCGTGGTGGTATAATTGCGTTCCGCTTGATTTAATTGTCTACTGGCATAGGCTATAGGGTGGTCTAGCTTTCCTGTATCTGCAGGTTGAGCTAAGATGCAACCAATGGCAAACTTGGAAGCATCCACATGAATGTGAAATGGCTTATTCCAGTTAGGTACTCGAAGGATTGGTGTTGAACTTAATCGATTCTTTAACTCATTGAAGGCTCTCTCACATTCCTTGGTCCAATTAAATTGAGTCAATAACGCATAAAGAGGTCTAGCAATTATGGCGTACATATGTATAAATCTTCGATAGTATCCACAGTGTCCCATAAATGCTTGAACTTCCTTAGCAGTCTTTGGTCTTGGTAAATCCAGAATTACTTTGATTTTGTCTTCATCAATTGAGATTCCATTTTTAGAGACAATATGTCCTAAGATTTTTCCTTGTCTAACCATGAAGACACATTTTTCTGGGTTGAGGCATACTCGATACTGTCGACATTTAGCAAAGATCTTTTCCAACTTAGGGATATGTTCTGATCGTATGGCTAAATAAGTACAAAGATCATCCACGTAAACCTCCATACTTTTTCTCAAGAATTCTTTGAATACATGGAACATCAATCTTTGGAAGGTAGCTGGGGCATTCATTAGACCAAAAGGCATGACTCTAAAAGCATATACTCCCCATTCAGTTGCGAACATTGTTTTATGTTGGTCCTGAGGAGCAATGGCTACCTGATTATACCCTGAAAAGCCATCCAAAAAGCTATAAACTTCCTTCCCTGCCACTCTTTCCAACAGATGATCTGTGATTGGTAATGGGTAACTATCCCTTATGGTCGCGGCATTTACTTTCTTCAAATTGATGCACACTCTTAACTTTCCATTCTTTTTTGGTACAACCACCAAAGGGGACACCCATTCCGTGTGTTCAATCTCGTATATGAATCCAGCATCTAACAACTTGTCTATCTCTTCCTTTATCTTTGCTGAATACACATCATTGTATGTATATGGTCTTTGTTTAGATGGTTTGGCTTCTGATGTCATGGGAATTCTATGGGCACATATAGATGGATCTACCCCCTTCAAATCCTTATAGGTCCAGGCAAAGACATCCCTATATTCCCTTATGAGGCGTATTAACTCTTGTTCTTCCTCTATGGAAACATCTTGTCCTATGAAAGTACATCGTTCTTCTCCTTCTTCTAACGTTACTACCATCTTCTTGGTTTGTTCTTTATTGTCATAAGCTATTCCTGGCTGTGCTTCTCTTTTAGGCTTGTATCTTCATACGCGTTGGTCTTAAAGCTGGTTTTCCCTATTTCTCCCAGATTTCTCTGGTAGCAATGCCTACACCAGCTCCTGAATCTAAGATGGATTTGGTAGTATAACCCCTATAAGTAATTGGAAGGCAAGTGTTTCCTTCATCTCCCTCACTAAAATCTCCTACTTTATCCACTGGGATCGTCACTGTGTTTACCTCGTCAAGTATCTCTTTTTCTTTTGTCTTGATCTCCAACTGACTAATTAATTTCTCCTTTAAATGTGGCTTAACCTTCAACAGTTCTTCCAACGTTAGTGTACAAGGAATTTTGACTTTTCTAAGGTGTTGTATGATATCAGACGTTTGGACGGATGGGTTCGGTTCCTTTTTCCTTATTGAGGGGATACAATATAATTCTGAATTATGTTCATACTCTCCTGTCGCTAGGATCCACTGGTAAAATTTCTTCTGAATTTAATTCAGGTATTGAACCCTCTATTTCATTTCCTACTTCTAGTTCTTCAAAAGGTGGTTCAATTCCTTCCACTTTCTTCCATCTGTCTTCTTGGACTCTAGCCCACAAATCTTTAGGCCATTCCCCTTCTACTTCGGGAACAATGGATCCTTCCCTTTTATCCTCACAATAATTGCCATTCAGTGTCTCACTTATTTCAGGTTTTGCATGTTCATGAGTGATGACGCACTCTTGGAATTCTCTTTCGAAAATTCGGGTATTGGGTAATGGCAATGCAGATTTTTCTAGGGTTTGTTGGGCAACTTCTATTAATTTTTTGCAGATCTCCAACCTCTCCTTCTCTAGGTCACCTCTAGGATATTCTCTTTCATGTTGTTCTATAGTAGGTCCTGTTCTTATTCGTGCCTTGTATGCCTGAATCCACATGGCTAATTCTTCAGGCATGGGATCTGCTAAAACTGATCCTATCTCATCCTTTTTATGCTTTTCATTTTTATTTTCTTCTTCCAATTTCTGTTCTTCTTTTGGGTTTTGTTCGCTCTTCTCCTTTTCCTTCTTTTGCAATAACTTCTTTTCTTTTATCCTATCCCTACGGTTCTTCCATCTTTGTGTTCTTTTACTTACCACACTTTTCTCAGGCTCTTCCGAGTCTTCAACTCTCTGGGGTGTGGGTGTGTTCATCTCTAGGTCACTTGGATTGTGTTTCTCAGGTTTTTCTGGGGTCTCTCTAGCTTTGGCTCTTGTTATCGCCTTCAATGGTACAGTGTATTCCTTATCGCTCCCTAATGATTCGATTACTTCTATCACATTGATTTGCACGTTGGAAGTAACCTTGTTAGGGTTCTTGGGGCAATCTCTGAATAGGTGTTCCTTACCACAATCACTACAGTAGCCTTCCCAAAATCGTTATGGTGGTGGTGGGTTTGGCAATGTGCATTCTCTGATATAGTGATCACCTCCACATCTGTAACATGGTCCTCTGGGTACAGGCGGTCTGATCATGGGTCGGGGCGGTATGGTTGCTCTAGGAGCTGTGTACATCATAGGTACGTAGTCCTGCTCATATCCGTATGAACTATCTGGTACTTCCATGCCATAGGCATATGGTTCGTATAGTTGTCCATATTCTATTATCGAGCTCTCATAATTGGGATATGCTCCTTGACTATGGTCATAAGATGAGTCATATGGTTCATTACTAGCCAATGGTGTGGCTGGGACTATTGCTCTCTCTAGGTTTTCTTCAGGTTGAGCTATCTTGACTGGGACAACGTTCTGAGGATGGGGCGGTTGTTGTCCTAGTACTGGTTGTGGTTGGGTGTATCCTTGATACGCATATGGTCGTGGCACTGGTGCCTGCGGCTGATAAGTGGGATATCTAAAGGCTTCACCTCCTTGATCTCTCTGAGGGTATCCATACGGTCTCATGTATGGCTGTGTTGGTCTAGCTTGCCTATTGTAAGGGCAGTTTTCTATGTTGTGATTTGTATATTTTTGTTCTAAACTGCAATATTGTAGAGGTCCTGGGATGGTAGGTCTATGGTAAGCATAAGCAGGTGTTGGGACTACTCTTCTAGGGCACAAGTGAGAAGGATGATCACCTCCGCACTGCATGCATTTTCTAAGTATGGGCACTCTTAGAGGGTTACTGGGATAGTTCCTCTGTCCTTGAACATTCAACTTCTTTGCTACCAAATCAGCTATTTCCTCTACATTGTTTTTAGGGATTGATGTGCTACTGGCCGAATCTTCACTTTTCAAACTACCTTGAGGTATTTTCAAATCTTCTCCCAGGTTGTCTTCTAGGTCTATACATTCCTTCATGCACTCTTGCAAAGTTTGAACTCTCTTTACATATACCAATGACCTCAAAGATCCGTTCAACAATCCTTCCAAAAATAATGACACCATTTTATTTTGGGTAGGTCTCTCTTCTACTGGGCATCTATCCACATACTGCTTGAATCTTCTTGCAGCCAATCTCACTGATTCGGTAGGGGTTTGCTTAAAGCTATGGATCAGTGATGAAGAATTGTTTTTAATTCCTCACTTAGTGAATTCCTCAATCATTTCTTGGTAGACTTGTTCCATGTTTTGAAAATTATTAGGATCCAATGGCTGGAACCATGCTAAAGCAGTGTCTGACAATGTGAGACCAAAGGACTCATATTGAATCAAGAAGTCTTCTACCTGTTCGGCTCTGATTACTTGTTTAAATTCAGCTATATGATTGTAAGGTTCACTCGAGCCATCATAATGGTTTCTCATGCATTTGGCAACTTGGATTGGCCTTAATCTTCTTCCTGCTTCGGGCGGTCTAGGCATTACTGGGAAAATTGGTCTTCCTATGGGTATGCTTGGTCCTCTTGCTACAGGTGGTGTGACTGGAGCAGGAATTCCATGTCTTGGGTCAACAGTTGGATGAGGTCGGTAATTAGGATTGTTTGCAGGCATTGCAAACTGCACATGTGGTCTGACTGGGATTTGGATTTGTTGTGTTTGTTGTGTTTGACCCGACTGTTGACATGAATCATTCTAGGATGTTCCAAGTGGGTTTCTTGAAGTAGTGGCTTGGTCCCTAGGGGGAAACACTGGAATATTCTGATATTTCAACTCAGCTTTTTCCAATTTTGTTAAGGGCCAATATCTTCTCTGATTCTTATCCAAATATGTGATGATGGTGGGGAAATCAGGATCTTGTAACTCATAGATGGTAACTGGATTAGGGGCAGCTTCCCAAATTGAGGAATGTGCTCTAAGAAGATGCTCCATCCCATTGATCAAATATATATCCATTAGGGAGTCGTCTTGGGGAATCAGGTCTCCTCTCCATATCCTAGCTACAGTAGATCTCCCTCTAGGTGTAGATACTTGCTCTTCATTCCCACCTTCATTTAAGTTTGAAGCATTATTTTCTTCACCATGTTCATTAATGTTTTCCGGGTGCTCCGTGACAACATATTGGATATCTCTTTTGTCCATGTAAAATCCTCCGGCATACTTGACTGCTTGCCTAGGCACTATGTAAGCCTCTGAGGCCTTCTTTAACCTGGGCACTGATCTGTTTAGACCATCAAAATAAATAGGGATCTCATTTTGGTTGGTGTTCACATACTCCAAAGATGTCCGGTACTCTCCTTCAATGATTGACATCATGCCAATCATGGGTACTGTATTCTGCATATCCTCTGAAGCCATGGGAATTTCTTCCTCTGACTCACTCGAGGTCTCCGAGTAATGTGAACGGCTACTTGGTTCGGCTACACTACCTACAGAAGAGATTACACTTCTTCGGCTTCCTAGGGTTCTTCCGGATCTCAGGTTCATCCACCTAACACTCTGGTCAGTCCTTGCAACCCTCTAGCTTCTAGAACTCGCAACCTTGGATCAGAGTTCTAGGGAAATTTTAGATGGGAAATGACTGAAAAAGAAGTTTTTTCCAGATTACGATACTTGACCAAAGAGCTCACGATACACGATCTTCACCCCCAAACGATACACGATATTTGCTCGCAACCTTGGATCAGAGTTCTAGGGAAATTTTAGATGGGAAATGACTGAAAAAGAAGTTTTTTCCAGATTACGATACTTGACCAAAGAGCTCACGATACACGATCTTCACCCCCAAACGATACACGATATTTGCTCACAACCGATACACGATCTCTGACGAAGACGATACACGATACTTCCCTAGACAATACTCGATCTTTGTCCCAAACGATACACGATCTTTCAATGCAACGATACACGATCTTCCACCAAAACGACACGCGATCTTTGATAGGTATCGCGATCTCTAAGAAACGATACACGATACACAATCTCTAGGTCTGAAACGATACGCGATCTCTGACCCAAACGATACACGATCTTTACGCCAACACAATACACGATCGGCCACAAGTATCGCGATCTTTAGCGAAACGATACACAATACTTCACCTAAATGATACACGATCTTTCCTGAGTATCGCGATCTTTGGCGAAACGATACACAATACTTCACCTAAACGATACACGATCCTGAGTATCACGATCTTTGGCGAAACGATACACGATACTTGAGTAAGTATCGCGATCGAGCTCAAACGATATACGATACACGATCTTCACAGAAACGATACTCGATCTCCGAGGCACAAAATGATACGCGATCTCTGGGAAATATCGCGATACTCAACCACAGGAGATCATGATACTTGCTAAGTATCGCTGTCGGGGATGAAATCCCGCAGGGAGTGTGCACTGAGTTTTTTTCAAAAGTTCATTGTTTTTGAGTTTTTATGTGATGTTTTGATCGAGAGAGTGGTATATTTTGTACATATTTGGGCCGAATTAATTGATTGTGCGATGCGAAAACAAGTTTGAGATGTGTGTTGGACCCGTGTGTATAAACGATTGACTTTAGACCCATGAAAACTTAGGTTTGACCCTTGAAACTGACTGAAAATGAGGGTTTACCCCCCTTGAAAATCAGACTTGAACCCTTGGAAACCCTTAGAGTTTAGGCCGAATTTGTAAATAAATCCATGAATTGGCGAGTTTGAGATAATTGTCAGCAAACCCTTACTTTTCCCGACCAAAAACCCTAGGGTGGACCCTTGGAAATGGCGGTTTCTGTAGGTTAAACCCTAAAAACAAGTAAAAATGTAAATATCCAGTGTGAAAATATAACCTTAGTCTAGGGAAAAATTAAAATACTAACAAAATTAGAAAGTTCATTGAGGAGGTTAGAACGTTCTAGAAGGAAGTCCTAGGGAGAGGCCTATAAATAAGTCCAAACTCATTTGTCTCTTCCCCATCCTGTGGATTTCCTTTGTGGATTGTCTCCTCTAGGTTCATGCAGGTTTATGAAGTATATCAAGTGATTGAAGATTGAAGAAAAGAGTATCCCCATTCTGTGGATTGCCCTTGTGGATCGTCTCCTCCAGGTTTATGCGATTTCTGATTATCTGAAGTAAAGAGAAGGAAGGCCATTGCGGAGGATACTTGAAAAAAAAGAACGGACCGAAGTAAAGTTGGAAGAAAAGCTTGGACAGTGAAGACCGAAGCGAAATCCCGTAGGCAATTTCTCGCACTGTAGCGAGGGATCTAGAGTTTACACTAGCCGGCCCGCACTGTAGCGGCGGCTTTCATATTGTATTATCGCACCGCACTGTAGCGGTTTTATTGTACCATCGGCCCACACTGTAGCGGCCTGTTTGTATCATTCATTTTATTGGAGGCTTCAATTTCATTTCCAATTGTATCTTCGAGCTTGATCTACATCACGTGTTTCACCGCGGTACCCCATCGTCTCTTTCCGACGCCCACGGTCCCACGCGTATGCACCCACGTCTCATCACTTCCGAGGGGCAAGGGACCCTACGAGGATCGCGCACGCTCCGGAGAGCACAGGCGAGGTGCCCAGCGCGCAGACGCCGCTTGCAGGACAGCGGGAACGGCGCACCAGAGCGGGGCCTGATCCAACCCCAGGTGCCGGCTTCCTGCCACGACCTCCTTCTTCCCGACATCGCGATACTCGACTGTGGGAGAAACGATACTTGACCCTTTTTCAAAATTTTTGCCAAGATTTTCAAGTTTTGATTACACATAGATGTTTCACAAGGTCTTCTACCCTCTCCTCACTCTCTGAATCAATCAAAACATACTTGTTAACCCCTCAAGGTTCCAAACGATACCTGACGCAGATCGTTTTACTCTGAAAACTTGATTTAAAAGGTAAGGAAGCACCACAAATCACCAATGTGCTCACCTTGGAAGCTCTTTCAACTGTTTTTCCCTTTCTCTTTGCCCTACACTGCTCTCAATAGCCTTGCTCACGAAAAACGATACTCGCTGCTCACGATACTTGCACAAGACAAGTAACTTTCAAAATGATACTTTTTGGGCTTTTATACTTGAGATTTTTCTACTTCAAAAGAAGAATTCAACTAAACAGAGACTGAACACTACTCTAGCTACCTACTCTACTCCCTCATTACTCTCCTCCTACCACTCACTTCCCTAGACTAACAACTCACTACACACACTCCAAGAATGAGAAGTAGCAAGTGCAGTTGAAAATGACTTACCAAAGAAGAGAAAATCACCACTCCTCCTCTTGCTTCAATGCAAAAAAGCTACTTACCATCACACGAAAGCCTTGGTTTGATTCGTCACTCCCCGGCAACGGCGCCAAAAAGAGTGTTGTCCTAAGTACCAACTTAGGGACTTGTGGAGAAAGAGACTATACCTCAATCCCCTTCAAGTGCATATAGTGGGGATTCACGCTTTTAAATATCAATCCGATGAGTATACAAACCTAGCCGAGTGTATGAGGACATGCAATCAAGTGGTGATCAATGCAAATGAACTACTCAAAGAGTGCAAACAAGGAAAAGACTAATCCAAACAAGCTTCAACTGTCAGTCATGGTGTCACGATACTTGGTGCAGCAGCCGTCAGTATTTTGGACTTTTCTCTCAGCTCCGAACTCCAAATATAGCAAATAGCATATGCGTTTCGAAGCTCTCGAGAAGACGCATCCAATGGCAGTGGTTTCACTCAATTCTGACGCTCCTACTTCAAGTTATGAGCAAAATACTGAGTCACGGGAAAACCTTCCTACACTTCAGCACTTCCTACACTTCGCACACACCTTAACTACAGCAAACAAACACTTTCATGGACAGACAACACTTCCTAACACTCTTTCCAAGCAATACACATGCATACAAACTCACAAAGAAGAAGATACAGAGTGAAGAAGACACAAATTCGAATTTCTGTGCTCTCTATTCTCACAATGGCAAAAAGTTCTTTACAAAGAGTCACAAATTGACTTATATACTTGTACCCTAAAAATGGTCCTTTCACACAAGAGACCGGCACTTTATTCACTAAAAGACTAATTTCCTACTATTTTACATGGGTAAGCTTCTAATCTTCTGTGGGGATGCATCTAGAGGACTCCTCTAGTGCACTTACAAAGGAAAATATATTACAAGAATGGTTATGATACAAAAATATGATGTCCAAATCGGAAAAATTTTGGGGCCCGTCTTTTTCTCTACTTTGTGCTTTCTTTAGCTCTGCAACATTTACCTACAAGCTTTGTGTTCTCGATTCTAAACTTGACAAGTAGGTCTTCAATGTATCTTCTCTAAGTTCGATACATCCATTCATCTGTATAAATCACTTGCATACCTAGGAAATATATGAGCTCACCTATGCCACTAATTTTGAACTCCTTTTGCATGTGTCTCTTGATCCTTTGAATGCCATTCAGATCATTACCTGTCACAATAATATCATCTACATATACACATAGATATATAACCTCATTGTGATCCTTTTTTATGAATAAAGAAGGATTTGGATGGCTAGGTTTCAATCCTTGATCTTGAAGGTATGCAACCAACCTGTAATTCCAAGATCTAAGAGCTTGTTTTAATCCATACAATGTTTTCTTAAGTCTGCAAACATAAGATGTATGGTTAGAGTTTTCAAAACCTAGTGGTTGTGACATTCCAACCATTTAAGAATGAATTTTGCACATCAAGTTGGAGGCATATCCAATTTATTGTAGCAGCTACACTTATCAATGTTCTAAGTGTAGTCATCTTTGCAACTGGTGAGAATGTTTTGTCATAGTCTAAACCATCAATTTGTGAGAATCCTTTGGCAACTAATCTTTCCTTGTACTTGCAAACTGATCTGTTTGAGCTTCTTTTAACTTTATATACCCATATACAACCAATTACCTTTTGATTCTATGATCTTCAGTGATCAATACATGTACCTTTTGATTGTATGATCTTCAGTGATCAATAAATCTGATCTTTAGTGATCAATACCTATATCTGAAACAAAATTTTAAGATCCATGATCTTCTATAACATAACAAGTATCTTCTTCTTTTTCTCTGCAACACAAATCTGATAGAATCTGAATCTTTGACTTACAACTTCCAATGCTAAGAAATTTTCAAACAAAGGATAGACAATTGACTCATAAATACCCAAGATCTTCAAGATCATTCAAGATCTATCAAGATCTCTCTCACAAAATACCTGTGTAGAATCTGCTCTCATCAAACCTTCATGACTGAATGTTTGATTTGCTACCTAAATGTCTCTAAGTGTCCATGCTTCTCACAAAGTTATAAAACTTTTCTTCAAACAAATCCTTCCCTTGAATCTGCAACTCCTACTTGAAACATAAGTAGACAAACTTTCATCTTGAGAACTCCAAAAGTTACAAGTTGACACTTCGTATATTCATATTCTACCCTGGTGAAATGTGATAATATCTACTTAACTTTCTTTTGGCTAACTCCACTTCTCAATCAAGTGATAGGATTTGATGGAACGCCTTTTTAAATACAAGCATGTATCCAAAACCTACACAATCATATAAAGTAGATTCTTCAACTGACTGGTTCATCAAAAACTCTAAATTTTCTTGAATTTTCTGAATTTTTTGAATTTTCTCAAAAAATATCATAATTTTCCTGCAAATTCTAAAATTTTTAATTTTTTGAAAACACTAAAATTATGAAAATATTGATTTTTTTGAATTTATCCTGAAAAACACTGAATTTTTTGAATATACAGAATATGAGGTACCTTTTCCAAACAAAAAACCTCACTCCAAGTCTTCAACATCTGCTACAAATACTCTTTTACCTCAAGAGTTAGGTAAAGAAGAAAAATACGTCTCTACAACTTGTCACATACCAAGTAGCTCTGAATTGACACTCCAAGAATTCTTTGAGGGAACATATAAGCTGCCTGCTCAAAATCTTCAACTTATACATAACTCATACAGATATGAGTCAAAACATATAAGCTGCCTTTCTTTCTCTCAATGCAATTCTTTGTCAAAACCTACTAAAACATGACCAAGTATCATGCAAAACAAGAAACTGCTTACATAGGTTTTAAAGCTCCATGCAAAAAACTAAAAAAAAAATCACTTTATTTTAATCACATTGCTTTACAAATCGCTTTTGCTTTATTTTAAGTGAGTTTGCTTTATTTTTAAAGTTGCTTTTAGCTAACTTTAAAAATAACTTCTTGACATGCTTTTTCACACTTCTGACTACCTGATGAATGATCTGACAATATTTTTATGATCCTCATGCCGAGAGCTATCATATGAGGTCAAAACCCTAAAATAGCACAAAATTAGGGTTAGGGTTTTCTCCCAAATCTGGTCTCTGATGACTGAATGTTATATAACATTGGAAAGCTATCTTCAAGCTCTACAAGATAGGCTCATAAAAATTTTATCCATTTTTGTGCCAAAAATGACTAAGTACCAAAATTAGGGTTTTTGCCCTAAATGGATTTTGGACTGATGTGACATTGTTTTCCAACAATCCTCCCTGCAATGTCATATTCATACAAACTGAACTAGATATGTAACTTCATTCATCTGCAAATTATCATAAACTTCAAACTTGTACTCCCGAATTGACCTTCAAACCTTTTCTTCAAAACTCAATTTCACTTTCTTCAAACTTCAAAAAAAATACTGAACTTGCTGAATATGAACCATAATACCTGAGAAAATATGCAAACTAGATATCCAACAGTGTACACATCAACCAATCACTGCTTGACAACATATGTAGCATGTACTGATTTTGAACCTGCTATCTCCTGTCTTCTCAAACCTGTAAGCATACACTAAGATCCACATATTTGCATTTACCTTACGAAAGGTTTCTCAACGTACTTCTGTCGTTTCATGTAAATACACTAAATAAAATATGAAACCGAATCCTGGGACTTGTGACTGACAAGTCACAACTTGGTGTATTATGAACACTACCTGATTCATCTCTGACTGTACTCAACTCAACTCAACTCATGAGTCTCACCAAAATTTCATATCTATGATCTCATCTTGTCTTCATCCTTGTTCTATCTGTAAGTCTTTCATACCTCTTTCCTTCGGAGTCTGGTATAAACATAAATGTGCACACCTCAAAAGTAATATACCTCTCTGAAATATCAAGTTTCTCTGCAATAGAATTCTGGAACTTTATCCCGAAGAGGAACACCTAACAAGAACTGATATAGGAATACCTGTAGGTATTACTTTGCATTCTTTCACATATGGCTAAAAATAAGTCTTCATGTTTCATCACCCCTTGGATGATTTAACAGTAGTATCCATACTTCTTCAAATTATATCAGACTTTATGAAATCTGGAATGTCTTCCTTCTTTCAATAAATCTGATCTTTAGTGATCAATACCTATATCTGAAACAAAATTGTAGGATCTATGATCTTCTGTAACATAACAAGTATCTTCTTCTTTTTCTCTGCAACACAAATCTGATAGAATCTAAATCTTTGACTTACCTCTTCCAATGCTAAGAAATTTTCAAACAAAGGATATACAACTGACTCATAAATACTCAAGATCTTCAAGGTCATTCAAGATCTCTCTAACAAAATACCTGTGTAGAATCTGCTCTCATCAAACCTTCATGACTGAATGTTTGATTTGCTACCCGAATGTCTCTAAGTGTCCATGCTTCTCACAAAGTTTTAAAACTTTTCTTCAAATAAATCCTTCCTAAGAATCTGCAACTCCTACTTGAAACATAAGTAGACAAACTTTCACCTTGAGAACTTCAAAAGTTGCAAGTTGATACTTCATATATTCATATTCTACCCGGGTGAAATGTGATAGTATCTGCTTGACTTTCTTTTGGCTAACTCCACTTCTCAATCAAGTGATAGGATTTGATGGAACACCTTTTTGAATACAATCATGTATCCAAAAATCTAGACAATCATATAAAGTAGATTCTTCAACTGACTAGTTCATAAAAAAAATCTGAATTCTCTTGAATTTCCTGAATTTTCTAAATTTTTTGAATTTTCTCACAATATTGAAATATCTAAATTTTTTGAAAATACTAAAATTCCATAATTTTCTTGAAAATTCTAAAATTTTGAATTTTCTAAAAACACTGAAATTTTGAAAATTCTGATTTTTCTGAATTTTTATCCTGAAAAAATCTGAATATACAGAATATGAGGTACCTTTTCCAAACAAAAAACCTCACTCCAAGTCTTCAACATCTGCTACAAATGCTCTTTTACCTCAAGAGTTAGGTAAAGAAGAAAAATACTTCTCTGCAACTTGTCACACACCAAGTAGCTTTGAATTGACACTCCAAGAATTCTTTGAGGGAGCATATAAGTTGCCTGCTCAAAATCTTCAACTTATACATAACTCATACATATAAGCTGCCTTTCTTTCTCTTAATGCAATTCTTTGTCAAAACCTAGTAAAACGTGACCAAGTATCATGCAAAACAAGAAACTACTTCTTCTTTAGACTATCTTCACACAAGATGTTCTCGTAAACTTGTCTTTGGGTGTAGAGGATAAAAGTAGGAAAGTATATGGAAAATATATGAGAAAAGGAAGTCTTACTTTCCCATTATAATTGTTGGACTTTCTTTTTCTGCATCTTTCTTCCACCTGATGATGTCAATATCTTCAAACTTCTCTTCCATACCTTTAGTTCTCTTCATCTTGAAGTAGAAAGCACTCTTATCTTCTTTAAATGAATTTTTCTCTTCCTCTAGTACTAAGAGTAAGAGACAAAACAAACATGGTTGAGCCTATTCAAATATTGGAAGATACTCTCCTTCCTTAATACATATTCTTGTTGATTATCCTTCCCTCGTCAATATAAACCTCATTTTGGAATTAGAGTGTATATAAAATTGAAATAGTTATGTAAATGGCATTAGAATGAATGTCATTGTAACAATAATGGACATGTCTCATATGGTAGATCTCTAAAATTAAAACCATTGCCATTTAAAGCCTCTCTAAATGGATGGAAATTTTATTGTAACTTATGTAAGTGATTCTATTTCTGGATAAGCTTTTTGACCCCTTTTGGATGTAGCTGATTGATGAATGGACATAGGCATAATATCTTCTACATACAAGCAATTTTGAAGAATAATAACTATACGTCAAGTTGGAGGTCTTCTTCTTTAGAGATATTTTATAAGGGAATGGAAAATTGCATGGAAAAGTACCTCCATTTTGTAACACTTGTTTCAAAATAATGTACAATGCATCGTATCCTCTAGTAATAATAACTTCTTCATCAGATATAATTTGCACAATTTAGGAGTGATAATATCTTCTTATTTTCTTGAAAAATATTTAATCACTTGCCTCTTGATATATTTCCTATTGGTGATTTCAAGATCGCTATCACATGTTTGTTGCTCAAACAAGAATCTAGTGAGTTGAATTGAACCTTTTTTATTGATGAAGCACTGACTTCTTCAACGAATGATGTACCCAATAAAAAAATAATGTGAAAGTCCCATAACAAAATAGACAAGCAAAAGACAAACTTAATCATAAAATCATGTAGTTCATGTGCTCCACCACCAAATAAAAAAGATTCAGAGGACGATAATGGTTGTTTCTAATATCACATACCAAGTGGAGACCCTTTCAATTATTGGAACTTTTTCTTTAACTTTGTAATTATTATATCGTTTTTTTGCGCATCTTATTGGAGTGTGTAATTGCATTCGTGCAAGGATTTGGGGATACTCTCCGAATCGTTTATCCTAAAATGAATTTGATGATATAACTCCATCCAATAGTTTGCCAAAGATGTTGAATGGTTAGACAAATGCTTGCAATAACCTAGCTATTCAACTTCACGATGGGTACGTTAACATATACACTTTTTGAATGAGAAGAACGAGCAAGTTCTAATATCATGTTCATAATACATAAGGACATGAGACAAATCCCTTAAAAAATGCTCGAGATTGATTCTCTAATTATTTCCACCGTTTTGATGTTAGGGGCATCGCCACATGTCGAGGTAGTAAGAGAGGATGAAAACTTCCAGCAATGCATAGGCCAATCAAGAAATCATGATCGATCATGATGGCTCAAACAATTGATGAATGACGATATGCTCTCCTTGCTAGTGGTAGAAGGACTCAAGTGATAGGTATGTTCGTGTGATTCACCAATTCTAATGGAAAAGGTGTGTTCCTTATGGAAGAATTGGAACAAGGCCAAACAGTTCATCAGAATCAGCGATGATTGGAAGTGGGCAGCTGGCATAAGACAAAATGACTCTATCTGGTTCCCGATCAGTGGCATTCGGGGAGTGGATTCTTGGAACCTCCAAACTGCAAGGCGGTTATGGAACAAGGGGTTCAAACAGTGGAAACAGCTCTGGAAACAAGAGACCCGCCAATGGATTAGGTTCGAAGATTTGGATCCGAGACTTAGCATTACCTTTGAGGAATGGACTCTTCTTCAAAGCAGGTGTTTAGCCTGGGACCGCTCTACTACCCGCCTTCTCTGCGGTCAGGATCCTCCTTGCTCGGAGGGCCTCAAATGGAGCAATGGTAAGAATCTGTCCAGAATCCCGAACTTCAAAGGGGAAGTGGATGTTCACCACACCCTTAACAAGAGATGGTGCCTTGCTTGGACCAAACTTCGGTGGGAGCTAAAATTCATGTCTCTCTGGCACCCCCTAATTGAGGTCAAAAAGTCCGTTCTCATGTGGCAGGTCTTACATAAAGGAATCTGGACCAATGCAAGGGCTAACAAAATCTGTGGTGTGCCGCCTTGGTGCAAGCGTTGTCATCGATGCATCGAAGATTTAGCCCACCTGTTCTTTGACTGCCCCAAGTCCCGTGTTGTCTGGCATCACGTGTCCCGAGTTTTGAGAAGTACGAGTCAAATCAACTGGCAACAAGTGATGTTGGGTGAGGCGATTGGTTGCTCTTCGAGGCTATGGAATGCCATCAGAGGCGAGGCTCTCTGGAAGATTTGGAGAGAGCGCTGTGCCGTCAATTTCGACCAAACTCCTAAGGAATGGTCGATCGAGAAATCCTTGTTTCTCCTTGGTAAAAGAATCTCCCGAGTCAAGAGTTCACCACCGTTTAGACATCACTGTATTTATCTCCTAGAAAACAACAAGTTGAAACCCAAATGGGTCCCACATGAGGGCGATGGTAATGTTATCCACCTCATTTGTAATGCCTTGTAGCTTGCTAGACTCCTCCCCTGCGTTGTGGGATTCGGGGGGTCCCATGGGCACTAGTCCCGTTCACTTGTAACTTTTTCTCTTTAATATAATTAAAGTCCGGGAGATTAGGCTAAGGCCGAACTTCCTTTATATAAAAAAAAAAAAATCTAATGGAAAATGCAACTACTCCAAGGGAATGTGCATCCAAAACCTACGAAAAAAGTGCTCAAGTTCCTATAACACAAAAAAAAAAAACTAACTCTGTTTGTTGATCTCATTGAATTCCTCATATGTCATGCCTACAAAAAGATGTCATTCCAGAAGCACAACAAACCGTGAGCTCAACCAATGATTGAATTGAGAGGTGACTTTAGAGTTCATTTACTTGCAAAACGGATGTAGCTCATTTACTTTGAAAACGGTTATGGTTGTATATCTATGAGGACATCTATGGAAACATCAATGTTATTAAGATGAACATCATCTTATAGGTTTTGCCTAACTTTCAAAAATACAGCTGGAGAGGTTAATATCATCTCTAAAAATGTGAACATCACAATATGTACAACATGTGCATACCTATGCGCTTACAATTACCATATAGCATTAAAAATAAAAAATTGCATTGCTCTGGAAATTTTCTTGCATATCTTTCACTACATGTAAATGAAACGGCTTGCATAATTGTAGATTCTGATCACCTTTGTACTATTAAGAAGATTTGATTTATGTTTTTTTCTCATTCTGCACTCGTTCAGAGGTCCGTCTTGATATTCAACCAATACAATCCTCCATGTAGTTGAATGTTTCATGAAAGTATGGAAGTTTAATTTCGAATATCAAGAAATCACCAACATCGGTGTTTGTGTATCCGACGGGTGTGGTTTAGTGGATGCGTCTTGTACTACTAGGCAGATGGCCAGGGTTCAAGTCCCAGCTAGAGCTGGATGCCTCAGAGTTCTTCAAGATGGGTGCCTCTACCTTACGAGGTCGGTTGTGTGTGTCTTTCAATTCATTGTACTCTAAAAGAAAAACATCGTTGTTGCGCATCAAGGGCTTTGGACCAACGAAAACACATACAATCTTAGAATCGAGGGTCGGAAAACATGTTTTTCTCTTTCCGCATCACAAGATCAATTAAGGCCCCTCTATATGAGCGAACGGCTATGTAGTGTGGATCATTATGAGTGAAGAATTTTATCTTTTAATATTTTTCCGATATTATTGGTAGCAAGTTTAGTGTACATGGAATCAATCTAAACTCAAGCATAACTTTAACTTTTCCATAACAATGATTTTCATATTAAGAAAAAAGAACTTAATAAGAACAACGCCGACGCTACATTACTATGATGATAACTACGACGATGGTTCAAACAATCTGAGGTAAAAAAAAAAAAAAACCCTTATTCGTGTCATGTTATTTTTAATTTGAAAAGGAGGTTCGATCATTGTAATATAGTTTTGTCCGTTACTTTGAATAAATTTGAAAATACAATGAAATTGTCAACATAGCACTCATGAGACCCTCGAATCCCAATATAAAAAAGAGACGTTGAACGCTTACCAACTAATAACATATAAAGACGAAAGGGTAACATAAGGAATAAGGAAAAAGAATATCTGAATCTAAAAAAGAAAATAAATGGTTCTGCTTGATAAGTGAAAGGCAAAGGAAAGTCGTAAGTCTACGAAAAACAAGTGCGTCCATACATAGCCGGTCGAACTTTCAAGCATTTTGGCTCTCATCAATGCAACTACTAGGCATTCACATAAAGAAGGTGGAAAGGATTCAACTGAAAACATAAATAAAAGTCCGTGCGCGCTAGTGGGGTTCATTGGTGTTTTTGTCTTTTGAGACAGGAAGAGTTCAATCCCCACTATCAACAGGACAGTGTGGGCCTAAGGTCAGTGTAAAACCATGATATTCCCATTGAAACCAGTTCTCCATGTGTCACCTTCGGGCAGTCTAACCCCTCCTTTGTGGGATATGGGAGGTCTTATAGGTACTATGCCCATTCACTTGTACAGATGCAATTTCAAAGTTAAAGTTCGGAGGAGTAGGCTTTTCGATTGAACCTCCATTTTATTAAAAATAAATAAATAGATAAATAAAATATTTCCAAAAATTGTATAGAAAGAGTTCAAGTGAAAAGATAAATAAAATATTTATTTTAAATGTGACATGACATTCGATACATATAAGAGGCGAGGGGGAGGCCAAAACAGAATTACAAGTTCACTGGTGATGTGGAAATAAAAAGTAATTGTGCTTCGATTCTTTTTTTTTTTTTAATGGAGGTTCGACAAACACCTATTCCTTCGAGCTATAACTTTGAAAGAACAATTGTAGAAGTGAATGGACATAGTATGTGCAAGACCCCTCATATCCCACAAAGTAGCACTTAGACAAAATAACAACTGGTTTCAACTAATCTAAACTGGCCAACACCATTACATGTCCAATCCGAGGATTGAACTATAGACCTGCACCTTAAAAGACCAAAGATTCAACCATTAGAACAACAGGACGTGGAAGTGCCTCCGCTCTTTTTAAATAGGGATAATAAATGTCAATAATCAATTGGATAGAAACATTAAAAAAAACCTCCTTCGCCCATTGTAAACTCGAGTAAATCGAAGGCGAAGAAAATTCGTAAACCTAAAAGTAATAAAGGTGCATTCAATTAAGGCGGCACAAATTTCTCCATTAGAGTAGAGTGCCGCCGTCTTTCATTCACACAGAGCGAAGCACACCAAAATCGAAATATGCACATGATATTATTGGTTGAATAATGTAGATGACCAATGAAAAAGACATCATAGCGATACAAAATCATTCTGAGGGGAAAAGGCCGTCACATAAAATGGTGAACCTGAAATCTTTGTTTTTTTTTCTATCAAATGAATGTTAACATTTGAAGAAAGCAACTGTGTCTGGGGCTGTGCCGACGAGTTGTGTGAAACCAGCGTAAGTGGTTCTGGTTTAATAAATGGAAGGCTCTCACCAAAGAGAGTAGTTTTACCATCTCATCACGCAAGTGGTAACTCGTGAGGTGAGGACTGAGTGGCCGGCTGCGGAAGTGAACCTCCTGCGTCCAGCCTTGAGACACGGACCCATTGCTCAAGCTACTGGACACGAAGGACCCATGGGCCATTGCCCAAGCAACTGAGAGATCATCTCGCAGACACCACGCTATTCATCTCAACAGCGTAACTCCCCGTTTCAACTGTCGACGAGGAGGTCGCACTCGAACTCGCCAACGCGATGAGTCCCTCGGCAGCTGCTCCTGAACCTCTGTTTCGATGCAGCGCATTGGCGTCTGTTGAGGACATAGAACTACACGAAAAAGGCACGTAAGCTGTCGCGAGCGGGGGGTCCGGCACTTCCAGATGCTCCTCCAGCATTAGTACTACCGTCATCATTGACGGCCGTGTGCTCGCATCTCCTTGAATACACCAGAAAGCAACATTGATGAGCCGCTCCATGCTCGCAAGGGCCGCGTCTCTGTCCTCATGTGACTGACCGCTCAATTGATCCATCAGACGTTTGTCAATCACATCAAGGATACGCCCCTCCTCGGCCTGCCTCACTGCCCAAGCAGGAAGGTACCAATCCACTCTGGTCGCCGCTGCTGTGTTTAGGTTTCTCCGACCACCAACAAGCTCCAACAACACCATTCCGTAGCTGAAAACGTCGCTCTTTTCTGTAACGGGGAGATTGTGAAACCATTCCGGTGCCATGTATCCCGGAGTGCCCCTCATCGCCATCACTGACTGCTCGATATTCCCTGATTGTGTCGCTTCAAGCTTACTCAGCCCAAAATCAGCTAACTTGGCCCGGAAATCAGCGTCAAGAAGAATGTTTTGCGGTTTCACGTCGAAATGCACTACTTTATCCCTGCACTCTTCGTGCAGGAAAGCCAGCCCTTTGGCTGTGTCCACCGCGATCCTGTATCTTGTTTTGGATGGAAGAACTTGCGCTTCCACTGGAGGACTGCTCATGTTGTGAGCCGGAAATATCCATTTGTCCAGCGAACCATTTTCAGCAAACTCGTAAATTAGAATTCTATGAACCCCTTCTGCACAAAAGCCCTTCAATTGAATCAGATTAATATGATTCACGTTGCCCAGTGTCGCTACCTCCGCCCTGAACTGCCGATTGCTTGCATTTCGATAGCTCAGCGCCGACGTGTTTAGCTTCTTCACGGCCACCCTAACCAGATTATGATGTGCGTTGATGGGTTTCGTCCTATCTGCACATGAGTGGAAATTCAGAAGACCTTCGTAGACAGCTCCGGAGGCGCCCGATCCTAGCATCTTGCTAAACCCTTGCGTTGCTTTCTCCAGTACTGCATAAGTGAATCTCGGTGGCAAGGCGGGCAACTCACCTAAGAACATCTCCTCCTCTGTAACAGGTTCATCGTAAGGAGACTTCGCCTTACGCTTGGACCATCTCCAGGCTAATACGCTGACCAATAAGACGGCCGCCACAGATGAGCCAAGGCTTATACCAATAATAACCTGCATGAGATCGTATCGACGACCAAAAGTATGAAATCCATTCCTTGTTCATTTCAATACGTAATAAGAAATAGATACGTTGTGATGATCATCTTCGTAAGGTAGAGAGCACAGATTCAATGACGTACCCATCTGGACATGTAGCCATCTCCGCCATTCCCAGGAGCCGCAGGAAGTGATGACACCCTCAGAAAGGCGTTGACGTTTGGATTCGACAAGTAGCGAATTGTTCGAACCTGATCGTAAATATGGCACTCGCCAGTTTTGTTGTTGTGGAACGCTGCCGTACAGGAACAATTCTGCAGGCAAAGTTTTGTGCAATCCTCGTAATTCCTCACAATTGAATGAGGTGCGAGGTAGCTATTCGCGTAGTAGTCCGATCCTGGAACTTGTAAGAACTGATGTTCCATAAAAGCGCTACAGTTCAAAGGAGTTTCAAGACTACACCCTTGAGTGTCATCGGTGGGATCAATGGCTTGAAACAGTTGGGGGCAGCTGCAGGTGTCAGTCGCACTACAGAGGGCATTGACACCGCAGTAGGATGGAAGTTTACAATAAGTTCCATAAAAGCTCCTCAGAAGTTCACTGTCAAGAAGAAGGCCTGTGGAGTTGGAGAGGAAGAAGGAGTTGATGTCACCACGAGGCACTAGTCGCGCGAAGCGAAATCCGTCACCACTATGTATGGACGGGAAACTGAATCCCCGAGTAGAAGGCCTATAATTGAGCTCTTTCAGGCATTGGGGAGAGATCTCGCCCTGCTGCTCAAGAGTGAACCCACTCCCATCGTCATTATAGAGGATATATGTGTGGTTGCAATCGGAGTGAAGGGACTCTGTAATGGAGTCGTTGTTGTTGACGTAATTTCGAATCTCGTAAGGCACCATGCTCTGTTGGGAGTCAAATGAGGCGTAAAAGACTAATCCACCAGGCTCGGCCTTGAGAGTGTAGTACCCAGATCGCCAGTCGTCCCAGGAAAGGCTGGCGGCTATGGAATGGTTGATGCTGAGACGCTGGCCGGGAATAACAGTGTCGGAGAGGTCATCAAAACTTTGCCACTGCAATTTTGTGGAGGTTTCATCAAGCATGTACAAATTCCCAGTGCTGTTCATGACAATGGCGGAGATGTTGGTAACGGATGGTGACCAAACAATACTACCATCACCGTCTCGGAGGGCAATCCGTGGCGATCGCTGTCTCAAGATGACGAGGGTTGCATTGGGAGAGACAGGGTGGTCACGATTGGCCATCCAGATGACGGTTTTATTGAAAAGTGTGCTGAACACCACCAGGAGACGCTGTGACCTGTTTGCGCCATATCTGACTGAGTAGAACTGCCAGGCGTAAGCACCGCCTTTGCTTAAAAGAATGTATTGACTGGTATTCTGCGCATTCGCTAACTCGATCTCAGTCGCGTTTGCAGACACCGCTCCCATAAGCTCGCTTAACTGCAAAGTATCTCCGGCGATTGTTGAATCGGCCGTAGCGATCACCGTTGTCTTCACCAGAAATACAACCGCTAGCGATAGCAGAGCCCAAACCGCCATCGCCACTGCAGATCTGTTGATGAGAAATTGTTAACCTGGTGCCCAATTCTTCGAAAAGTTCAAAAACACCTGTCCACTCGTGTAAGCTGCCCTCGTTCTTTTTCTCCCATGCCGTGGCATGGAAAGCTTCAAGTTCCAAAAACGAGCAGCGACTCTTTTCTATTTCAAAACGTTGAAAATCTCTAGCTCAGCTCCATGAATATCAAAAGGGTCAATTTTTTTCGACAGCATTCTCATTTTAAGGTCGATCTTCGATCTACTCTTCCACTAGCATTGAAATTTTGAATTTATCAATACAAAAATCCAACGACTCTTCTTTTGTCAAATGCATTCTCATTTTAAGTTCGATTTGTTTTTTCAAAAGAATTTTCATTTGGATATGAATCTTCGATCCATTTTTCTACAGGAAGTTCAATTGAACCTTAATTTCATTTTGCTTGAATTCATTGAAGGAACAACTCTACAAGTGAATGGACATAGTATCCATGGGACCTCTTGTATTTCACATAGTAGGGGTTAAGATAAGCCAAAGGCGATACAACAATGATGGCTTGATGACAGTAAGGAAACTGGGTTTAAACTAGACCTATACATGTCAACCACGACTAATAAGGGTTGAAACCCCAACGCTGCTTTAAGAGGCAAGGATTCAAACCAATTTAGTTAACGCATGTCGGCTTAAACTTGAACTTTTGAAATAACAATAAACATACACAATGATTCTCTTTATTGTGCACATGTAAAGGTTAGCATGAGGTCAATTAATTTTGAGAAACCTTAGTGTTACCTCATATCTCGAGAAGTCCTCCACACTCTCGGTTTATCATATGTCCACTAACAATATATTTTATACTTCATTCTCATCGGTATACGACTCTTTGTTCACTATGAGAGTACATTGAGCAACTCTATCAAGTTCTCTAAGTGATTCCTCTATGTGTGAGTGAGTACTCATTGACCAATCCATCGATTGGAATATTAAGCTAGACTGTAGTAAGCTTGTATACAAAGCTTTATAACCATTGGATGCATACATCTTGAGTTATGAGTAAATCTATTTGGGATAGCATGTGTATCGTCTTCTTCCTAAAAAGTCAAGATTACACCTTGACTTCTCAAACTTGAGGTTTGGAATAAGAGGTTGGATCACATTGGAGAAAGAGCCCTCAAACAAATCAATAGAGATTAGAGTGTGTTTGGACTACACAACTAGGTTGCATTTATTCAATCGAATAATAAAAAAAGATTGAATATGTTCGTTTTATTCATGGTTTCCCGAATAAACACCAAAAAAAATGAGGACAGATACTTTTTCGATCAAAATATTTTTGATCGAAAGCGCTTTTGATCAAAATATTTATTGATCGAAAGCGCTTTCGTTCGAAAAGCGTTTTCTAGGAGAAAAATATATATTTTTACATTCGATTGAAAATCTTATTCCACACGTGCTTCATTGATGTACTAGAGAGCTTTAAGCCTGCAATTTTTATCAAAGAGCTTCCTTCTCCATCATTGAGGTATTGTTTAAATTTTATTTATGGTTTATTTTATTGTTTTGTTAATTATATCATGCATATTGTATGATTCGCATATGCGTCTCTTACATATGCTTGATTTTTATTTATACGATTTGTTTTGTGTCTTTTAATCATCAATTGTATACATGATCAACTCACGCAAGCGTTTCTTACTTGTATACATCGATGAAAAACATCTAAAAATAAACCACTACTGTGATTGTCTGACTCGCTACGTCGATTCTTACTCTCACAGTAGTATAGGACATAGCAATAGATCTATTGAGATTGTTTGAATCGCCACCTGTATTCCTACTCTCTCAATAGTATAGGGAGTGTGTAGGGACTATTGTGATTGTCTGATTCTTTGACTCTTACTCTCACAATAATCACTTAGATTCTGATGAGAACACTTAGTGTAGGCCACAAGGTGTATAGAAACTATTGTGATTGTTTGATTCTTTAACTCTTACTATCACAAAAGTCACTTAGATTTCGATGGGAATACTTAGTGTAGGTCACAAGGTGTATAGAAACTATTATCGTTGTCTGATTCTTTTACTCTTGCTATCACAATAGTTATATATAGTTATGTGATAAAACTCATACATAGTATAGCGAATGTATGTGAAATATTATTAATGTCCGATTCTTTGACTATTACATTCTTAATAGTTACATAGATTCACTTCAAGATTATAATTACACTTTCTATTTAATTATAAATCTACTTATTTAACTATGCATATGTCTATCATTTGTGTACACATACTATTGATTTATTTATCCATACACTTACTGATAATCTATTTTTTATTTTGGCACATATGGCAGGTAAAATAAACAAGCAGGAGTGAAAATTTTTAGAAGAATTTGTGTGCTCGTACATGTATCGAATGAGAGAAGATGAAATCACTATAGCCATGGACACTTCTAGTTACAAAGATTTCATTGCACAATTATCCAGAATAGCATTTATTAATATCAAAGATAAATTTGACAGTGTGTCCAGTGGAGCACAAGTCTTAGATGAGCAAATATCAAAAGAGCTTACACGTATCTTTGGAAAAATGATCAAAGTAGCAAAGTCATTGGCGACATCACGAGTATGCTCGGATTCATCGATAAATTAAATTTATCGATTTACATTATGAGACTATGAAGAGAGGAAAGCGATTAAAACCGGACACGACTGAACACCTTGTGAGAGCACAGGTAGATCCAAATAATCCATGAGTTTATAAGTGGCCTACTAAATTTTATGCTTATCATCCATGATATGGCATAAGCGGAAGCAGTGCTCCCCCTTGTTGAGCCACTGCTCAACAACATCAGGAGTCTTGGCACTAGTCGGGCCATGATATCTATGTGGCTTAAGGTCCTTAAGCTACCATCGGGCTTCTCTGACTAGTATGCTATCTCTAGGGACTTCTGGAACTTGATGCTTGCCTGGAGCATCTACCTCCATCCTTGGAACTCAATCTCAGGCGAAACTTCCTCTTTCTTGGAACCATGCACGTGTTCCAAGATGTCGTGAAGTGCACTCTCTAAATCTGCTATCCTCGCACTCATGGTGTCTATGGGGTCTGAAGTTTGCTCATCCATGAGTGTATCAGTCCTAACTAGTAAAGAGGGTCTTGAATCCATGCTAGGATAAGGTGTAGGTCTCTTTTTAAGGTTTTATGATTTTTATGTCCATTTTTTAAAGCTTATGTGCTTTATGTACACTTAAGATGAAAATGGCAACGGAAATAGACAAATCACAAGCCTTTACATAAAATAAATAATAGAAAAGAAACTTTCAATATGCTTTATCTACTTTCTATGCATATGCATGCTAAATTGTAAAACTTTCGATAGCATAATGGCGTAAAAATGAAAATAAAAAAAAATTGAAACTAAGTGCACTACACACACTTCTCCAAACCAACAGTGTCGGAAGGCATAATATATACAAAGATACCAAAAGGGCACTACACACCCTTGCAATAATCCTCGTGCTTGTAGCATGGTATAACAATAAGAACATTGCAAGTTCTTATATTTTCTTTGCTGTACCTCCAAAACCAAGCTAGCTGTACTTGCAACACTACTTTCATGCAAACTGCAGAACTAAACAAGCTTCTAACTAATCATATACCATGTATGCCATGCAAACTGTTTGTCCTATGTGCATCATGATGCATGAAGAGAGCAAAAATGCATAAAAATTTGACCAAAAAACTTATCTTAAGGTCCAAAATCTTGATATGCAAGTGTGTATAGGTGCTAGAGATGATCCACACACACTCCTCTTGCTTCTACAAGAGTATTTCGATGATAATTGCATCAAAGAAGTGCTTGAATGGGGGTCCTCAATGTGAAACAATCAAGCTTGAAGCTCTATACAAGTTTGAAAGTGGATTGAAAAGAATTCAATAGAAATAGCTCTCAATGAATAATCCAAAACAAGAAAAAGCACTCAATTCCGAGTTGAAATGACCAAGATATGGCCGAATGAGAGGAGCTAGGTACCTCACATAGGCTAAATTAGCCTAGCTTTGGCTATGGGTTCAAAACAGCCTTGAATTGGCCTCTATATCCTTTTTTTCTCAATTGAACATGCACGAGCAGAGCTACATATCCCACATGTAGTGCTATGAGCACCTTCAATGGGTATACAAAGCTCAAGGCTTCCTTATTGCTCCCACAACAAGGTAGAGTGGGAAGTAAGAGCCTCCCTCTCTTGCTCTCTCCTCCACAATTGAGCGGGCAACGTGTGAGCGCACATGCAGGCTTTCTTGATGTCTAAGCAGACACGGGCATGGCCTGTGCATTGAGCTTCACGTGAGTCCTTGTTTGGGGTTGAAGCTCCCTTCTTTTGCTTTGAGAAGGCTCTTAGCAACTCTTCGCATGAAGACCTTCACAGATGGCACTGACGATGATCTGATTTGATTCTCGAGGAAGTGAACCACTCCTCGATGCATAATTCCCTAGAATTCTATGCTCTGATACCAAATGTGAGAGCTAGAATCTCTCAAATCTTGAAAATTAAAGACTAATGAATGATGTGTGTGCCATTCTCCTCCCATCTAGTATATCCTCTTGCATCAAAATAGTAATGATTTGAATGGTCTAGTGCAGCCATGTGGCCTTCATGCAACACTCATCCCCATTACCATTGAATACATTAGGATATCCCCCGAGTTTGGGACCTTGGTTATGGCTAGCCCTTATCCCACACACACATGGAGTGGTCTCTGTAGACCAATGTCTCACATGTACACTTTATTCTCATTGGTATATGAATCTCTATTCACTGTTATAATGCATTGAGTGACTCTTGTTGGAGTTTGAGATTTGGGGAAGCATGCAAGCAACACAAGGAAGAAGAAGAAGCTTGGGGTACAACACAACACTAAAATGAATTACCAAGTGAATGTACAAAGATAAGTGACATGTTAGGGTTAGAGGCATGTATACAAGTTGGAAGGGAACCTCCTAAAGAGGGAAAAAAGTGCCCGAGGAGTCCTAACTGTGTTCACACACATCACTACCAAAATATATCAACAAATCCCCCCTCGAAGTGATGCAGTAAACAAGCAACTGACACTCATGTATAAGGTAGCGCCAAGCTATGTGGATATAGATCAATCCACAAAAGGAAGTAAGCCTAAAGCTTTGCGGAAAGTTTCAAACTTCTCGTAGGTAGAGCCTTTGTGAAATGCTTTGCAATGTTATCCTGTCTGGGCACATATGCCAAAAAGATCTCTCCAGTAGAGAACCTCTCCCTGACATACTCATAATGTGCCTCAATTTTCTTTGTGCGAGCATGGAACATAGGGTTCCTTGCAATTGCCAATATGCTATGGCTATTAGTGAAGATGGTGGTAGTAGAAGATTCACCAACACCCAAATCACCGAAAAGGCATCTTAGCAACACACACTTAATAGTCGTTGTGAAAGCTACCCTATGCACAACCTCACAACTAAAAGTGGCCACAATAAGCTGCTTCTTCATCAACCAAGATATGCATGAAACCAAGCATGAATGAAAACCACTAGTGGACACATGAGTGTCATAGTAATTAGCCCACTCAGGGTCAAAAAAACATGAAAATCTAGTGGTAATCATCCTGCCTTGGGATACAATAACCCAAGTAGTCGTGTACCACTCCAATAGGGAAAGATGCACTTAACCGCTTGCTAATGCTTCACACCAAGGAAATGCATAAACTTGCTCATCCAAGAGATAGAAAACTGAACATCAACTTGAGTTATGCATAAGCAAATCAAGCATCCAATAGCTTGTTGATAGAGGGCACCATCAAATGCATCTTGTGCATCCCAACAACTCAACCGTAAACCTATTTCCATAGGAATGGCAATAATTTTGCAATATTCAAGGCCAAAACACTGCAATAATGTGTCAATATATTGACCACAGGGGTGTTGACAATGCCCTAGCTAAAGCGATGAACTGCTTTGATACCAATTGTTCGCATTTGAGGTCTAGAAAGCACACAAACAACACAAGGAAGAAGAAGAAGCTTAGAGCACAACACAACAATAAAATGAATTACCAACACAATGTACAAGGATAAGTGACTCGTTAGGGTTATAAGCCTATATACAAAGCTGGGTGAAGAAAACTTCCTCAATGTTGGTGCAAGATAATCATCAATTGATGATTTGGACAAACATTTGAATTCAAAGAATGAAGCAAATATCAACATATGAGGCTTGAAGTTTAGTGCATTATTAGAAGATAAAGACTTGTATATACATGTATACTAATCTTTTAATTAGTTCATAAAAACTTTGCATCTATGATGAGTCATGATGTGAACACCTATATATACTTGATATAGATGTACTACAAGTAAACCAAAAAACGGATGATGAATGATAAGTTTAAGAAGTCATTAGAGACTTTAGAAAGTGAGAAGAACTTGATGTATCAATTAGATGTAATTTTTCTGAATAGAAGAAAGTTGCACCTCGATCTTTTGCTTAGAGCTCCTTTTGTGTTTATCTTCTTGATGAATGCTTTTGTACAAGTCTAATCCTATAGCTAAGTGAACTTTGTAAAAGTTTTGAGAGTTTAATTGTAATCAATCTGAGAGAATTTTAAGTAGGAACATTTATGTATAAATGTAAGAAGTGAAGATAGGAACATACGCAATCCTAGTCATCAATGTTTTGATCAGATATCCCTCCATAGTGTAAATTTTTGAACAAGCAAGCACTCATTCTTTAAGTTGAAAGGTAAGCTACTTGTGGCTAAAAGCATTTGAATAAAGAGGGTCTAGTTTGGGAGAACCATGCATTAGAAGTTGCAGGTGTCAAAGTCGACTACACAGAAGAACAATTTCAGACATAGGTACATTGTTTGAAGCAAATCTCAAGATATACTCAATATTTTGAAGACATATAACTTGGAGAAGGTGCAAAAACGTTAGAAGACACCTTGTATAAAGTTTCATTGAAAACTTTACACATTTGATTAGTCAATGAGTGAATTAAGTGCAACAGACTTTTCTGAATAATTAGTTTCTTCACAGCTAGTTCAAATTTTGATAATTTAGCGTTGGTCTTTCAAAATTGGTTGAGGTTTTGAGTTTTTCTTGATATAGAGTGCTCTAACATCAAGGATGACTTGTTCTTTTGGAGATTAAAACTCTCCATCAGTGGTATGAGAGAAGGATTTATCATAATTGAAGAAAGGAGGACCTTAACTATTGCAGATATACCGAAACTAATCTTTGAAGACTCAAAGGGTGAAAGGTTAAAGTGAAAACTAGAGAAGGAGGCCTGAAGCTATCAAGAAGATCAAAAGGAACTACATTCAAAGTAAAGGTATATTCATTATTCACAAAGCTTGAAGAATTTATTGCACAGGTGAAGAAAGGATGGGAGATTCTTTTCAGATAGAGAAAATGGATAGAGAAAACTATCATGCTTGGTCAATGAGGATGGAAGCTCATCTTATGAGCAAAGACCTGATAGGATACATCACAGGTGAAGAAGAAAAACCAGAATTTAAAGATCATAGTGTTCCAACTAGGGAAGAGCTCTCATATTTGAAGACTTGGATGAAGAAGGATGCTCAAGCAAGGAGCATTATCTATATGGGAGTCAATGATTACTTGCTACCTCACATTAGAGGACTTGAAAGTGCAAGTGACATATGGAATGCTTTGGAGGAGCATTTTCAAAACACTACAAAGTCATTTAGCTCATGAATGTTGGCATAATAATCAAAATGGTGGGGGATATAATCAGAACTTTAATTCAAGAGGAAGAGGTAATAGAAATCAGGGAGATAATTTCAGAGGTAGAGGTAGTAGACGTTACTTTGGAAGAAATACAAGTAGAGGCTTCCAAAGTCAATCCTACAACAATACCTACTACAATTATGCTTCAAATCAGAAGGAGGATTCAACCTTAATTATGAATGCAACTTGTGAAAGACAAAGTGAAGATCACACAATCTTCTACATAGACTTAGGGTGTAGCAATCACCTGAGTGGCAATATAACTTTGATGACTGATTTGGAGAATAAGGTGAATAATCATGTAGTTCAAACATGTGATAACACAAAACACAATGTGAAGTCCATTGGATCAGTAAAGGCCAAGGATGGAAGCACTCTTTTGAGTAAGGTTTTGTATGTTCCTACAATCCCAAAGAATCTAATAAGTGTAGGGCAAATTGTAGAGAAAGGATATGACGTAAGGTTCACTAATGATGGAGTTTTTGTGGAAGACCCTAGCAATGGGTATAAACAAATTGTTTCAGAAAAGAAAGAAGAAAGGCTATTCACATTGAAGATTCAAGGAAATGTTGGTCATGCCTTGTTCACCTATGGAGGACATAAGATCTCTGAGTTAGATCTTTGGCATAAAAGGCTTGGATATTTCAATGAAAGAGGTATTAAGGATATGATTAACAATGGTTTAGTGCTTGGAATACCTAATGTTGCAAGTCAACACATGACATACAAGTGTGAAGCATGTCAATTAGGTAAGGCTCATAAGCAATCATATAATAAGCATGGTTTCATGTATTCATAGAAGCTTGAATTGGTTCATACAGATGTGTGGGGACCATCAAAGGACCTTAGCATTAATTGATGGGGGATGATTCTAACACCCCAATGTAAAAATGGAAGATGGCTGCCCTCCACTAGGTCCACAAGCAGTGATATATGCTCACTATTCTGAACTTTTCTTTGCACCACTAAAGAGACTTAAAATGAAATTTTGGAAACTTGTACTAGACTATAAGAGATACCCAACAAGCTTTAAATCATCCCAAATGGACATTCCAACTGGGAGGAAAACCCTCTCCAAAACAGGCTACCTGCTTGCAACACTCTCTGCCTATGTGCAGAGATATACCTTCATAAAGTTGGCAATTTCTCACAACTCACTAAGCCAAATAAGTTGAAACCTTGGCAAACTTCAGGGCATAATATGAGAGACCCAATGAAGCTTGAAATCAATGAAAATGAGTACAATGAGAGAGAAAACATTGCTCTCCAATCTGGTATAATCCGATTTGGAAAAGCCTAACTAGACCTCTAGATAGAGAGGAGAAAAATCATGAGAAAATGAGCTAAGCAAGCAAGGGGACTGCTTGCTGGAGTTGATTAATTCACTAAACTAAGTGGGAAACTTGTGGAATGCATACAATGCAAGAAACAAAGGCAAGATGATGCTTATATAGAGTTTTACTTTTCTTATAATCTAACTAACCACCCACCAATCAGTGTAGGTGCACTTTTTGGTGGCTGATTTGATGAGATTTGAATTTGATTGAGTTTGGTGGAGCTTCTAACTTTATTCCACGACTTTGGGTCCTCCTTTTTTATTGTTCCACTTGCAAAACTCGTGGTTGAGCCTTTTTGCATGATTGATACTTGATTTTCAACATTAATAGTTCAAGATATTATGTGATTTATGTTGATGATGCTACTAGCTAGATCACCGTATATGTGATGAAAGAAAAATTAGAGGTGTTCAATACATTTAAACATTATCATATGTATGCAGAAAGAGTTTCAGGAAAAAAATTGAAGAGACTAAGGCCAGATGGAGGGGGAGAGTATTTCTCCAATGAGTTTAGTGATTACTTGTGGCATGCACGTATAAAAAGGGAAGTTACTTGCAGGTACTCTCCTCAACAAAATGGTGTAGCAGAAAGAAGAAATAGAACTCTTGTTGAGTTTGAAAGGTCAATGATGAAGGAGAAAAATTGCCCTAATTATTTGTGGGATGAGGCTATAAATATAGCCACATACTTGGTTAATAGGCTACCATGTAAAGCTTTCCACGTCATGACACCTTATGAGGCATGGTGGGGTAAAAGACCTACCTTAGATCATTGCAAAGTATTTGGATGTTTGGCTTATGCATATGTGCCATCCCAGATAAGGAATAAATTGGAACCTAAAGCTGAAATGTAGGTGTTCATTGGTTATGATGATAAGTAGATGGGTTATAGATTGTCGAGTCCATCCACAAAGCAATTCCTTGTGTCAAAGGATGCTACATTTGATGAGCAAGGTACTTGGTATGCAGGTACAATTAACATTAATATGGTGATGAAGAAACATTGATCCAGAAGAAAGGTAAATCAAAGGTTCAAATATTTGATGAAGAAGAGAACAATGAATCATTAGTTGAAGTTGAAGAAATGCCAAGGTTTGATCCAGAAAGTGATGAACCAAAAATGGAGAACTCAGAAGATCATCAAGACACAAATGGCAACTACAAGGTATAGCTATGATACTTCATTTTTTACCAATAAAGATTATGCTTATATGGTGAAAGCAGAGGAAGAAGCTTCTACATATGAAGAGGCAAAAGGTAAGGAAAATTGGGAGAAAGCTATGCAGAAGGAGTATGATGCATTGATGGAAAATGAGACTTGGGATTTGGTTCCTAAACCAAATAGTCAGAAGATCATTGGATGCAAATGGGTCTACAAGACAAAGAGGTATGCAGATGGAAGTGTGTCTAGATATAAAGATAGACTTGTTGTGAAAGGATATGCTCAGACATATGGTATAGATTATGATGAGACTTATAGTCTTGTGGCAAAGATGACAAATATAAGGACTCTCATAGCTATTGCTGCATGTAAAGGTTGGAAGTTATGTCAATTAAATGTGAAGAATGCTTTTCTAAATGGTTACATTTCAAATGATGTTTTCATGGAGCAACCAGAAGGTTTCAAGGATAAAAGGTATCCAGAGTATGTATGTAAGCTCAAGAGAGCTTTGTATGGTTTGAAGTAGGCCCCAAGGGCATGGAATTATGGACATGAAGTTCTTGAAAGAGCTTGATTTCCAAGTGTCTAAGGCAGATAGTAGCTTGCTTGTTAAAGCAAGTAATGATTGTTGGAGTTAGACGTCTGCGGAAGCACGCGAACAACACAAGGAAGGAGAAGAAGCTTGGAGCACAACACACAAGACTGAATGTATTACTAGAGAATGTACAAAGATAAGTAGCCCATTAGGGCAATAGGCGTATATACAAGCCGGGGGAAAAAAACCTCCTAAAGAGGGAAAAAAGTGCCCCGGCGGTCCTAGAGTGTTCACACACATCACTACCTAAATATATCAACAAATCCCCCCTGGGAGTGATGCAGTGAACAAGGAGCTGGCACTCATGTATAAGGAAGTGCCGAGCTATGTGGAAATCACTCCACAAAAGGAAGTAAGCCCAAAGCTTTGCGGAAAGCTTCAAACTTCTCCCTAGGCAGAGCCTTCGTGAAAAGGTCTGCAATGTTCTCCTGCGTGGGCACATATGCCAAGCTGATCTCCCCAGCAGAGAACCTCTCCCTGACATAGTGATAATGCACCTCAATGTGCTTAGTGCGAGCATGGAACACAGGGTTCCTCGCAACTGCCAATGCGCTCTGACTGTCAGTGAAGATGGTGGTGGCAGAAGACTGGCCAACACCCAAATCAACCATAAGGCGTCTGAGCCACACACACTCAACAGTCGCTGTGAAAGCTTCCCTATACTCAGCCTCACAACTGGAAGTGGCCACAGTAGGCTGCTTCTTGCTCAACCAAGATATACATGAGCTACCAAGCATGAAGCAAAAACCACTGGTGGACACACGAGTGTCATAGCAACCAGCCCAATCTGAGTCAGAAAAAGCATGCAAATCTGGCGGTAGTGATCCCCCCTTGGGATAAAACAACCCAAGTAGCCGAGTACCACTCAAGTAGCGAAAGATGCGCTTAACCGCTTTCCAATGCGTGACTCCTGGGCAATGCATAAACCTGCTCATCTGTGAGACAGCAAACTGAATATCTGGCCGAGTAATGCATAAGTAAATCAAGCATCCAACAGCCTGCTGATAGAGAACAGCATCAAATGCATCTCCAGCATCATGAAGACTCAATCGTAAACCTGTCTCCATAGGAGTGGCAATAGGCTTACAGTCTTCAAGGCCAAAACGCTGCAATAATGTGTCAATATATTTCGTTTGACACAAAGCCATTCCACCATCAACTTGCATAAACTGAATGCCCAAATAGTGATGCAAATGCCCCAAATCAGACATCTCAAATGAGGCATGCAAATCAGCCTTGAAATCAGCAATATGCTTCTCAAGAGGACCAGTGAGCAGCATGTCGTCTACATAGACAACAATCATCAAAAGCACATCATTAGCACACTTAACATATAAGGTGCTTTCAATTGGACTGTTCTCAAAACCATGTGCAATCAGATAGGCATGTATTTTCTCATACCAAGCACGTGGTGCTTGCTTTAAACCATATAACGCCTTCTTTAACCTGCACACCTGGTTTTCATGCCCTTTCTGCACAAAGCCACGGGGCTGAAAAACATACACTTCTTCATGCAAGTCACCATTCAGAAATGCTGTTTTAATGTCCAACTGATGTACATTCCAACCATGATGGGCTGCAAGTGCACAAATGCTCCGAACAGTAGTCATACGGCATGTAGGTGCAAAGGTCTCATCAAAATCAATGCCTCTTTCCTGCGCATAACCCTTTGCAACAAGCCTAGCCTTATACCTGTCAACTGTACCATCAGGTTTACGCTTCAGCTTGTATACCCACTTAGTGCCAATGGCCTTCTTGCCAGGAGGCAAGTCACATAAAGACCATGTACCATTCTTCATTATAGCATCATATTCAGATTGCATAGCAGCCATCCAATTTTCTGAATTTTGTGCTTCATCAAAAGAAACAGGCTCATTCTCATCACAGAGACTAGATGCAGCCATAGCATAGCAATCTGATGCAAAGGAGGTACTATGAGAGCCTGAACGAGTACGATATGACAAAGGTGCATCTAATTTGCTGTCACGCAAAGTCTGCACTAGCCATTTTGGCATAGTTTTTGCCTGTTCAATATCATCTCTCTCATCAACAAGTGCATCATGTAAATCTGCATCAGAAATGGAATGATCTGCATCATCATATGAAGCCTGCAAAGGCTGAGAAGTTGCCTCATTAGGACCAGCGCTAGCCTGTCCACCTGTAAAAAGAGGCATCAAAGTATCATACATGTCTTTGGAGCTAACATATGTCTCCTTAGTACATGAAAGCAATGGCTGAATAGCATCTTCCACAAAGACAACATCACGGCTAACCAGAATGCGTTTAGTCTGTGGATGATACAGACGATAGCCTTTACTTTCAGAACTGTACCCAACAAAAATACATTTTACTGCCTTATCATCCAATTTTCTGCGATGTTGTTCAGGCACTAATGCATATGCCAAACAACCAAAAACACGCAGATGAGCAACAGATGGCTTGCGGTCATGCCAAGCCTCATATGGAGTGATAGACTACAACGCTTTCGTGGGACACCTGTTCAGTACATATGCTGCACACATGACAGCCTCAAGCCAGAAACTATGTGGTAAAGCCTGACTTTTGACCATGCACCTCGCCATCTCCATGAGTGACCTGTTCTTTCGTTCAGCAACTCCATTCTGTTGAGGTGTATACGGCACTGTACACTGGTGTTTTATCCCACGTTCAGCCAGAAATGCATTAAAATCTGAAGACATATATTCCCCCCCTCGATCAGAACGGAGGGTGCCCATTTTACATGCTGACAGATTTTCAGCCAAAACCAAAAACTGTTTGAAGCACATGAACACTTCGGACTTTGCTTTGAGTGGATATACCCATGCATGCCTGGAAAAATCATCAATGAAAGTCACGAAGTAAAGGTAATTTCCAAAAGAGGGTGTCTGCATAGGACCATAGACATCACTATGTACAAGCTGCAATTTCTGCATAGCCCGAACTGAACCATCTTTTGGAAAGGAAGAATGCTGCATTTTGCCCAAAATACAGCCTTCACAAACATGTTTTCCAGGTGCCTCAAGTTTGGGCAAAGAGGACACCATTTCAGATTTCTGCAGGCGTAACAAACTAGCAAAATTCAGATGACCAAAGCGTGCATGCCAAAGCTTTGCATCTGACATAGCCTGAGAATCATGAACTGCACATGCCGAATCATTCACAGGTTCTTCATAGTCTATGAGCTTATACAGCCCACGACATAAAATGCCAGAAGCAATAATCACATCGCCATTTGAGAGATCATGGACTGTACACCTGTCATCAACAAATTTCACAACCAAGCCAATCTTGGCTAATGCAGAAATTGATAACAGGTTCTTTTTGATCCCTGGCACAAATAAAGCATCTGACAAAGTGAAAGAACTACCATCAGCAGTAGTCAGAATGATCTTACCAACTCCCATAACAGGATAAGAGGAGTTATTGGCGCATGTGACAGTATTCCCTATAGGGGAAGGCTCGAGTGAAGAGAAGAAACTGCGCTGCGAGGTAATATGTTTGGTTGCCCCACTGTCAAAGTACCAAACATCTGAGTCTACTGCAGACATGCACTGATCATGAGAAGATGGGTCAAAACTGCAGACAGTAGTAAACGCCCATTCTTCTTCCTGCACAAGATTTGCAGACTCTGTTTTTGGTGTAGAGGCCTCTGCAACAACCATTCCAGCCTCTTTCTTCTTTGCCTCTTTAGCAGCCAGTTTTGGACAGTTCTTTATAATATGATCATTTCCTTTACAGTACTTGCAGAACAATTTCTGCTTTTCTGATTTCTTCTCATCTTTATCCTGGTTCTTCGATTGTGCAGCATTTGCAGATTTCTGCTTACTAGTAGAAGAGCTCCATTTTCCTTTGCCCTTCTGACTAGCCAGGAAAGCTTGATCTGCAACACGCATAATGGACCTGTTCTGCCTGGACTGATCTTCCTGCAACAGAACAGAGACTAATTCCTCAAATGACAAGGCATTTGGATTGCCTTTCATCATCAATCGAAGAGTAGAGGCAAAACTCTGATATGAATCAGGAAGGCCATTCAGAACGGTTTGCACAAGTGAGCTGTCTGGTATAACCTCATCAGCAAAAATCAATTGTTCCTTCAGGTCTTTGATCTTTGTAAGAAAACTGTCCATCGAATCACCTTCATTCATGTGCTCACTCTCCAACTGTTTTCGGAGGTAAGCAACACGAGCCTCATTCCTAGCCTGGTACAAAGTGGTAAGTGTATCCCAAGCATCCTTTGCTGTTCTGCAAGAGCGAATGTGAGGAATAATGGCACGTTTGACAGACAAAGCTATCAATGCATGTGTCTGGGCATCTCTGCCATCCCAACAAATCTGCTCTGCAGTAGGTGCAACAGAAACAGCAGCACGAACAGGAATCTGCGGAATATCATCTTCGACACCATCTTCATCAGCTCCAACACCTGTATTTGCAGTACCTGTCATTACAGGTGTAACAGGACGTCTTTCAACACCCTGCACAATGTTCCACAATCCTTTTGCAACCAGTACATGTCGCATCATATAAGCCCATAATGGGTAGTTGGTACCATCGAACTTATCCTCAACAGCCAACATACGGAATACATCACTGCTTTCAGCCATGGCCGGTGACTAAAATACCTTGATGCAGAAAATTGACTGTATCTCAAAAAGTTGAACATAACTGCCCAGACGAGTTCTGCTAGACCTGTAGTAGACTTTGAGACGCTTAAACTGGCGAACAGAAATTGGTATATACCTTTGGCACAAAAGGATGAAATAGCCTGCACAAGCACTACGATAGTGCGTTCGGAGGCCGAAACGAGCTCAGATCGCGATTTCGGCACCACAGAGCAAAGCAGTTTTGATCTCGAAAACACCCTGAGTATGCTCACCAAATTTTGTGCGAATCTGAGACTGCAAACGGAGGAGTGTCGACGGCGCCCTAGAAGAAGCAACGACCTGCTCTGATACCAATTGTTGGAGTTAGACGTCTGCGGAAGCACGCGAACAACACAAGGAAGAAGAAGAAGCTTGGAGCACAACACACAAGACTGAATGTATTACTAGAGAATGTACAAAGATAAGTAGCCCATTAGGGCAATAGGCGTATATACAAGCCGGGGGAAAAAAACCTCCTAAAGAGGGAAAAAAGTGCCCCGACGGTCCTAGAGTGTTCACACACATCACTACCTAAATATATCAACAATGATGTGTTTATTTACATGTGCATATATGTTGATGACATAATTCTTACAGGTACAGATGAGAAGGGCATACAAAGTCTTAAGAAGCAAATGGAGAAAGAGTTCAAGATTAGTGACTTGGGAGATTTGTCATATTTTTTGGGCATGGAGATTTCATATACTCAACATGGAGTATATGTGACTCAAGAAAGGTATTTGAAGAACTTGCTAATCAAGTTAAAAATGGAAGATTGCAGGGTAGCACCTACTCCAATGGAGGTGAATCACAAATTGAGCAGATATAAAGGAGAAAAATTCAAGGACATGAAGCTACATTAATCTGGTTGGTAGTTTAATCTATGCTACATTAATTAGGCCTGATTTGTCCTATGCAGTTGGAGTGTTGTCTCAATTCATGCATTGTCCTATTAAAATTTACTTCCATTCTTCTCACATACTCTAGTTAGCAAACGAGGGGGGGGGAGGGGGAGTGAAACATGGAGTCCAAAGGGAAACAAATAATAGAACATGCTTCTCCATCTAAAGAGAAACTAGAGGATCCTGATCTTAGGATGGAAGAGGTAGAAATGGGGCAGGAAGTAGAGGAAAAATTAGAGGAAAAAGAACCTCAACAAGAAGAATATACCTATGAGGAACTTCTGGATGAGTTTGTTACTCATGAACAATTTGCAGATATAAAGGAAGAGACCCTTAGGCTAGACAGAGATATAGGTAGCATCACATCTCTCATTCAGCAGCTTAAGTCTCAAATGATCTCATTTGAGACTCAGGTCACCTCTTTCCTAGCTAGGAAGGAAAGAGAAACCCCTAATCTTCCTCTAGAGATGACTAGAAAAGATCCTTCTTTTCCTAGTAAGCACAAAGGAGAGAGCTCTAGGGAAGCTCCCCTCCTAAAAGACTTGAAGCCACCTACCTTTACGAGGGATGACCGAGATAGAAACAAGGATGCAATCTACACTTTTTTACAAAAGTGGCATGATGTGCATCAATTGAAGGGCACCCCACCAGAGTACCGTGTGCTAGAGGCGAGTCTCTCGCTTGGCCCGTGTGCTTATAAGTGGTGGATGAGTTTCAAGGAGGCGAACTCTATCCCTAAAGATTGGACTCAGTTTGAAACTCTTTTTCTAAAAGAGTTTCTTCCTGAGAATGAGGAGGAGAGGAACTAGGATGAGTGGGATAGGATCACCCAGAGAGGTAGGCCTTTGATGGTCTACATATCCCACTATAGGGAGATCATTTTGAAACCTAAGGGCTTAGATGATTTTTAGAAAACTAGAGGGTTTGTTAGAGGCTTAGATAAAGCCATCAAGAGAGAGGTAAGAAGGAATGCACCTAAGACGTTTGAGGAGGTGATCAAGTATGCACAGATCTATGAGGACCATAACCGTCCTCAATATACTCCTATGGAGACGGATCAGCCCCTCAAGCCTCTTAGCATGGCTAAGTTCAAGAAGAAGTTTCCATTGGGGAAAAACAAAATTTTCATTAAAAAACAAAGATCACAAGGGCCTAGGTTACCTATAGAGTAGTTTGAGAGGAACAAAAGAGAGAACTTGTGCTTTAGGTGTTTGTCTCCTAGCCATTCAAAGTGGAACTGTCCACTCAAGAAGGGGGAAGAAAAGAACAGAGGACAAGAGAGTAGGACAGCCCCTAAAAAGGGCAAAAATGTGGTCCATCTAGTGTAGACACTTCCTATTGATGGTAGCTCTAGCTACAAGGGAGTCGAGGTGATGCACGAGGATATAGAGCACACCTGTTGTTTGACTCAGTCATTGTGGTCATCATAGTTTGGAACACATGATTTAGTTAAACTTCATGGTAGTGTATACGGGACTAGGGTGCGAGTCATGATAGATGACTCAGCCACTCATAACTTTATAAACTATGCTCTGTTCAAGAAACTAAAGATTCCCTAGAAGCCTAGTGCACATAAATACATAGTATCTATGATGCAAGGGGAAGACAAGAGGATATGGGATACTATGGTATCCAACTTGGAAGTCAAGATGCAAGATTATATAGATCATATGGACTTCCAAATTATGAATATGGAGAGGACAGATCTTGTGTTAGGTAGAGAGTGGCTATGGGGGTTGGGAGACACACTTGAATGTAGCTATCAAAACAACACACTTGAGTTTGAAAGAAATGGAAGTAAATTTTGTATACAGGGAGAGAGAGAGAGAGAGAGAGAGAGAGTGAGAGTGAGAGAGAGAGAGATGTACCTAGTGCAACTCTCATTTCATCTTTAGAGTTGTATATTCTTTGTCATTTTTAGCATGTACAAGAGATCTTTTTATTGTATAGTCACGACATTGAGCATTGTACAGATAGTTCATCTGATGTATATTTTCATGCTAGGAATGTAAATATAGACATGACTTTCTATTATTCCTTCTTGCAAGAGTGTATGGTTAATGTTTTAAAGATCTTATGTTTGAGTTTAGAGGCGTTTTTCCCATTGACTTACCTAGAGGGCTACCACCTGAGAGAGGGGACATTGACCATGCTATTGAGGTAGTTACTAACACTTACCCTATTTGTAAGCCACCTTATAGGCTTAGTCTTTCTCAGCATGAGGAGGTTGAGAGGCAATTATAGGATTATTTAGATGAGGGCTTCATTAGACCTAGTAACTCACCTTGGGCATCACCAATGCTCCTAGTTAAGAAGAAAGACGACTCTATGATATTATGTATACACTATAGAGCACTTAATAAGTAAGTTTCCTATGCCTAGATTGGAAGAACTATTTGATCACTTACATCAAGCTAGGTATCTTAGCAAGCTTGACCTTAGATCAGGATATCATCAGATTAGAATTAGGGAAGAGGATGCCCCTAAGACTGCATTTAGGACTAGATATGGGCACTATGAGTTCTTGGTGATGCCTTTTGGTCTCACCAATGCTCCTGCCACTTTCATGAAGCTCATGAATAGTGTATTACGACCTTATCTAGGACACTTTGTAGTACACTTTGTGGATGACATTTTGATCTATAGTGCATCTTAAAAGGAGCACTTGGAACACTTAAGAAAGGTATTTCAAGTGTTAAGGGAAAATTCACTCTTTGCTAAGGAGTTAAAGTGTGAATTTTTCAAAACAGAGGCTAGATACCTTGGGCATATAGTCTCCCAAAATGGAATCCAGATGGATCCTGAAAAAGTAAGGGCTATTATGGAATGGCCACATCCAAGGAACTTGGAAGAGTTGCACATCTTCCTAGGTTTATCTGGTTTCTATCAAAGATTCATTAAGAATAATGCCAAAATTGTTGTATCAATGATGGAACAGCTTAAAGGGAAAGCCTTTCATTGGGGAAACAAACAGAAGCAAAGTATGGAGAGATTGAAAGTAGCAATTTCTATAGCTCCACTTTTACATATAGTAGATCTCAATAAACCCTTTGTGGTTGAGACTGACGTGAGTGATTTTGCCATAGGAGCAGTTTTAGTTCAGGATGGTGGATTAGTAGCTTGTGAGAGTAAGAAACTAGAATTGGCTAAGAAGAATTACTCCATCTATGAGAAGGAGTTGTATGCAATTGTCCATGCTTTGAAGAAGTGGCATCATTATCTATATAGTGCCAAAGTTACGATAATGTTTAATCAAGAGAGCATTAAGTGGCTCTCTAATGAAACAGACCTTAAAGGTTGTAAGGCCCAATGGGCACATACCCTTCAGGAGTTTGATTACAAGCTTTGGTATATGAAGGGAAAGTTTAATGTAGTGGCTGATTCACTTAGCCACATGCCTATGCTCAATGGATTGAGTTGTACTCATATCACAAGTGAGCTACTTGAGTCCATTATAGGGAAATGTAGGCTTGATCCTACATATTTTGAGATTTGGGAAGCCATAGAGAATGGGGATCATGATATACGGGTTTCCAGTGAGGATGGAGTATCGACGGGTACTCAAGAAGGATTCGTGGAAGAATTACAGTGTCCATTATGGATATCTATTATATAAAGGTAAGGTGTGTGTCCCTAGAGACTCTGAGATGAGACGACATATTTTGTGTGAGTGTCATGACACACCTAGTGGGGGCCACCCAGGAGTTAACAAGACTTATGATCTTGTTAAGAGGCAGTTTTACTAGCCTGGACTTCATAAGGATGTCCTAGATATGTTCTTAAGTGCACCAAATGCTAGGTCAATAAAGCTGAGAGGTTGAGGATTGGAGGACTACTCCACCCACTGGATATTCCTAATGGGAAGTGGGAGAGTATCTCCATGGACTTTATAGTCGGATTACCTAAGACAAAGAGAGGGCATGACTCGGCCTGGGTAATTGTGGATAGGTTAATGAAATGGCTAGGTTTATTCTGACACGTACTACAGTGAAGATACCAGAGTTGGCTAGACTCTTTGTAGAGAACCTATGCCGGTTATATGGTCTTCTTTTAGACATACTCTCTGATCGAGATAGGAAGTTTACTAGCCATTTTCAGAGAGTAGTCTTCAAAAGGTTGGGTACAAAACTTAGCATGAGTACGACCGAGCATCCACAGTCGGATGGGCAAAAAAAGAGGGTTAACAAAATCCTAGAGGATATGCTTTGAGCATATGTGAATGAGAGGCAAACTAATTGGGAAGAGTACTTACATATAGTAGAGTTTTCATATAATAGTGCCAAGCACTCTTCCACTGGGCATAGTCCACTTATCATTATGTATGGGTTTCAGCCAAGAGCTCCTTATGCAGTTAGATTGCAGAATGAGAAAGCTCAAGCTGCAAAGGACTTCCTGGAAGAGATGAACGATATGCTTAGGCTTGCTAAAGGTAGCATTAGCAGAGCTCAGGATAGGGCTAGAGCCTATGCTTACCCTCAAAGGGAAGAGACATCAACTTTGTGGTAGGAGAGCAAGTCTATCTTAGAGTTCCATTTAGATATGAAACCATGAAGACAGGATCTTGTCCAAAACTATCTCCTAGGTATTGTGGAACTTTCCAAATACTTAAGAGAATAGGAAAGATGGCTTACCAGCTCCAACTTTTAGAGAATAGTCAAATCCATTCAATTTTTCATGTTCGCCGGCTTAAGAAAAGGCTGGGTGAATCTGACAACCTCATTCCAGACAATAAGGTAGTAGAGCCTATTTCTGTACAATCTATTCCACATGAGTCTTGAGAGCATACTACACACTCGAGAGAAATAGACAAGAAGTCACTTATATAAAGAGTGTCTAGTAAAGCAGAAAGATAGTTCAGAAGATAGTGCCACATGGGAGTGGGGTTAACACCCTTCAGAGACGATTTCCCAGTTTTAAATTACCTTCCCAAGGGTCTTCTTAAGGGGAAGGATACAGGGAAACAACACGGAGATATGACCATGTATTGCTATACATGGGGATATAGTGGGAGTGATGCTTCTATATATTTTCTCTCTTTCTTATAGACCTTCTAATACCATTTTTGAGGACAAAAATAGAATTAAGGGGAAGGAAATGTTATGTAGAATATCCTTTATGAGGTGGGAGTAAGGGGTGTGAACCACCTCTTAGACATCTAAAGAAGGATACTCACATGACTGCCAAGTGGCACTCATGTGAGAGACCATGATTAATGCCTTTGTTGGCAACTAGAGAGAGAGGGGATATGTACATTATCATGCGGCTGGGTGGTAGGACGTACGCAAAATCTCCCTGACCTTCTTCTCGGTTTTTGGATCAACGACTGTACTTGAAATCCCTTGGAGTTTGTGCATGGAGACCCTCAAAAGTGAGGGGAATCATTGGAGGTGTCAACATGGTGCTTGTTTCAAACAATATAATGCCTTTTTCAACCTGCACACTTTGTTTACAAAACCATGGGGCTGAAAAAATACACTTCTTCATGTAAGTCATTATTCAAAAATGCTGTTTTAATGTCCAAGTAATGTACATTCCAACCATGATGGGCTGCTCATTCACATATGCTAGGAACAGTAGTCATTCAACATGTGGGTGCAAAGGTCTCATCGAAAGCATTGCCTCTTTCTTGAGCATAACCTTTTGCAACAAGCCTAGCCTTATACCTGTCAAATCTTCCATTAGGTTAATGTTTTAGCTTGTATACCCATTTAGTGCAATGGCCTTTTAGCTAGGAGGAAAATCACATAAACACCAAGTACTAGTCTTCATAATAGCATCATATTCTGATTGCATAGAAGCCATCCAATTTTTTGAATTTTGTGCTTCATCAAATAAAACACGTGCATTCTCATCGTAGAGACCTAGAGGAAGCCATAGCATAGCAATCTGATGGAAAAGAAGCACTCTGAGAGCCTAAACAAGTACGATATAAGGTGCATCTAATTTCCTATCTCTCAAAGTCTACACCAGCCATTTAGACATAGGTTTTTCCTCCTCTATATCATCCCTGTCATCAACAAGTGCATCATGTAAATATGCATAAAAAATTGAATGATCTACATCATCATGTGAAACATGTAAAGGCTGAGAAATTACCTCATTTGGACTAGCACTTGAGTGTCCACCTATAAAAAGACGCAGCAAAGTTTCATACACATATTTGGAGCTAAATTATGTCTCCTTAGTACATGAAAGTAATGGTTGTATTTCATCTTCCAAAAAAACAACATCACAGCTAACAAAAATGTGTTTATCTTATGGATGACATAGATGATAACCTTTACTTTTAGAACTCTACCCAACAAAAATAAATTTCACTACATCCAATTTCCTAAGTTGTTGTTCAGACACTAATGCATATGTCAGGCAACCAAAGACACACAAATGAGCAACAAATGGCTTGCGACCATGTCAAGCCTCATATGGAGCGATAGACTTTAGTGCTTTTGTGGGACACCTTTTGAGTACATATGTTGCATACATAACATTCTCAAGCCATTGTTCCTTCAAATCTTTGATTTTTGTCAAGAAACTATCCATAGAATCGCGTTAATTCATATGCTCACTCTCCAATTGTTTTCAGAGGTAAGCAAGACAAGCCTCTTATTTCCAATTGACAAGTAGATAGTGTGAGAGGTTGATGGCTTTACCTCCATGGTGAAGAGTCTTTCTTGCTTCTTTCCTTTTGCTATGAGCTTGTAGTCCTGTACGGGATCTTCAACAAAACATCCTTTATCATTAAACCTCACCTCATAACCTCTTTCAACCATTTGACCTATTGAAACCTAGTTCTTGGTGATCGTTGGCACATGCAACATGTCCTTCAATGCCTTGGAGCTTTGAGATCCATTCAATGAAACATATCCCACATGTGTTATGTTGTGCTCAGTGTCATCCCCTATCTCTACATGTCCTTGAGTGATGGATGAGTATAAAGTAAAGAAAAAAAACTTTATGGCAACTCATCAGTGGTTTCTACAACCATTGTCTGTGTACCATGTAAAATCTTACTTGACGCTTTCACTTGAACCATAAATTAGCAAGTTCTCGTTCTCTAAATTTTTTGAGTTAGTAGCATAATTACCTTGTTTCCTTTTGTATCCTTTATTGCCTCCTCCTTTGGACCAACAATCACCTGCATAATGGCCTACTTTTCCATAATTGTAGCATTATCCATTGGATGCTTCTCTTCCATGTGATCTTCCTCCTCTTCCTTTGCTCCTTCCTCTTCCTTGCCTACACTAATTGGTGGGTGATTGATGACATTATAATTTGATTGTGTTTGATGGTGCTCCTAACTTGATTCCACAACTTTGGTTCCTCCTTTTTCATTTATCAACTTGAAAAACTTTTGAATGAGTCCTTTTGCATGTTTAAGACTTGATTTTCAACAAATAGTCCACCCTCAGGTGACACAAATGATCTGTGGTGCTCTAATTCGTAAGGAACCCACTATGCGGAAAAGCCATTGTGAGAGCCCAAAAATTTGTGGAGCCCTAACCTCAAATTTAGATGAGGTCTTTGTGTGACCATTGATGGTAATAGATGATCTTTGTGAGCGTAGCCATTAGGTTAGGTAGGACATAAACTTCTAGGCCATTGGGTTTCCATTGAAGGTGAAAATAATGGCCTTGTGGTGTTGTGCAATTCCCACATAGAACCTAAATGGGGGGAGTGCAGAGAGGGACTTGCCCCCTTCTAGGGAGGTCCAAGGGATATTGTTTGATTATACAATTTTTGGCTATTTTACCTCTCCTAACTAATTTTATCTATATGGACTCCCATTGTAGAAGCTATATAAGCATGGCCCATGTGTAGCTCTATATAGCATTGCACACTAGTGAGCCCTTCATCTAGAGTCTGTCTAGATTGCCATCTAAGCTCCATATTGGGAGTGCATGGGTGGACAAGACCATCTTTGTAGTTGCATTAATCTTGGAAATTTGAGAATTTAAATTCTTTATCTCTCATTCTATGTCTCTCATTTTGTGTCTCTCTTTGTCTGCATTTTTCTCCCCTATATCTACTGTTCTATTTCTCTTTGCTATTATTTCTTACATGGCATAAAATCTTAGGAGGCTCTGAGTGATTCACAAGCAAAAGTGGAGAGTTTGTAGAGGATTTAATGACAAAAGAGAGAAGATCTCAAGTGGTGTGTCACCATTTATGATTAAGCATCAAGGTGATTCTTCAATAAGAGTAGATGGAGCACAAGCAAGAGTAAAAATGATTCTAGTCATCCCAATGTTGTAGATAAAGCCACAAACTTCATATATTGTAAGGTTAATGGTACAAGCTACACCCTTTAAAAGTTTAAGATAACTTCTATCCTTGATTCATATGAGATTTTAGAGACTGTTCTTGGGATAGATCATGGGCCTTAGCTAATCCAAATAATCATGGTTGAATGATTCCTCATGTAGATCTTCTATATGCTTGGAAATGTAGAAACATAAATGCACTCTATGATCTTGCTATAAGTACTATTGAGAGTCTTCTGACTCTGATTCATCATACTACCAAGGCTTATGAAGCATCATAAACATATTGAGATATCAACAAAACTCATGACTAGACACAATTCCGAACTTATAGAATCAACTAGGTATAGAAAGGACTGATGATGGAGAGACTACAAAGTATTCATCATTGACGTAAAGAATCTACAAGATCAAATGGTAGGAGCAAGTGTACAAAATTCAAGCAAGGATCTATCTCAGCATTGTCTTCAAATATATCCATCAAAGTTTGATGGTTTGGTAAGTGTTCTCAATACTCAAATCATACCTCAACCTCTACCTTTTGAAGAAATCAATGCCTTACTCATGAAGTAGGAGCAACAACTCAAGGAAAGGAGAGGTGCATACATGGGGGAGGTTGCATTCACAACAAATGCAAAAGGAGGCAAAGTAGACTCTTGGAAAGACAGAGATAAAAAGAAGATTATAAAAAATAATTTCAAGGGATACTATTTCCACTACAAGAAGAAAGGCCAAAAAATTCAAGAATGTCACATCAAGAAGGCAAAAGAGAAGAATAGATCTTCAAAAGGCGGAAAGGGCAAGAAGCCTTCGAACAGTGTAGAAATAGAGCTTGAATTATTTTGTGACAATAGAGAAGGTATGCTCCTCGACTCAAGATTCAGAAATAGATAACTAATGGGTGTTGGACATTAGTGCCTGTCATCAATGATGAGTAGAAAAGACATTTAGAGTTTCCTTATAGCCCCTAAAGGAACCCATCACAATTAAGGTGCCTAGTAATGAAAGATGTGATGTAGAGGGTGAAGGTATAGTTTCTTTCATTAATTCTAATGGGGATATTTGAAAGCTTTCAAATGTATTTTATGTTCCACAAAAAAAATGAAACATGCTTTGTATAGCTTCTATAACTCATCAAGGTCATGAAGTATATTTAAGTAACATAGGAATCAAGATTATGGATAGTAACAACACTGTTGTTGGGACTGGCATAAGAAGAAACAACCTATATGAATTGTCTACCTTACAACCACTACAAGTGTGGGCTCAAATAAGCTACGATTTGGCCATATTGGAGACCCTGTACTAAAGGAGATGCATTGTAGGGGTATGGTTGCACACCTACCATTGATTATAGACATGAAGGAACCATGTGAAGCTTGCATGATGGGCAAGCAATAGAGGAAGGGGTTTCCGCAAGAAAGTAGGAACATAGCAAGCTATCTTCTAGAGTTAGTGCATGTTGAATTGTGCACAAAAATACCTACACAATCCTTGAGTGCATCTTCCTAGTTCATGTTACTCATCAATGATAATAGCAAAAAGAGGTGGGTGTACTTCCTTTTTGATAAGGTGCAAGCTTTTGGTAAGTTTAAGGAATGGCTTCAGCTTGTTGAAACTAAAACAGGGAAGAAGATGAAGAAATTAAGGATAGATGGTGCTGGTGAGCTTACATTAATCGAGTTTGAAGATTTCTACAAGAGTAAACGAATCAAGCATCAAGTCATAGTGGCATTTGGATAGAGTTTGAAGAAGATGAAGAACTTAAGGATAGATGGTGATGATGAGCTTACATCAATCGAGTTTGAAGATTTCTACAAGAGTAAACGAATCAAGCATCAAGTCATAGTGCCATCTACTATCCATTTCAAAGTATTTGGAAGTGAAGGTTATGTACATATTCTACATGGGAAGAAATATAAGCTTCGAACAAAAAGCATCAAATGTATCTTTTTAGGTTATAGTGAGGATAAGAAGGTTGATAAGCTTTATGAACCTAAGGCTAAGAAGATGATGGTGAGTCATGATGTGGTGTTTAAGTGGGAGCAACCACATCTTATGGAGGAGGAAAAGAGAGCTTCTACTTTATCATCAAGTGAAGAGGCCATCCACTATGAATCTATCCCAAGATCTATCCGTTGTACACAAGAGAAGGAAACATCATCTTCAAATGATGAGTCTGAAAGTTGCCAATCTATTGTCACCCAAAGGATAAAGCCACTGCCATGTTGGGTGAGATAGATCTATGATTTTGCTACGCGGTCCCATAGTAACTCGAACATGTTGCAGATGGACTAAGGTGATCACAGAAAATACAATAGAGACAGAAAAGCACCCATATTTTAAATACATCCCTGTCGGTTGAGCTGATTCAAAAACAAGTAAAGGAACCAACCAATGAGGAAGAGTCCCTCCATGATCTGAATTGGAGGTCTGCAATGCAAATGGAATATGCAAATATTATGAAGAATGGAACTTCGGTGCTAATGGATCGACCCTTAAGTGAAAATTCATTGGCACCAAGTGGGTCTATAAGCTAAATTACAAGGTTGATGGTACTTTGGAAAAGTACAAAGCAAAACTTGTTGCACAAAGCTACTCACAAGTTGAAGGGATTGACATTTGTGAATAATTTTCCATGACTACAAGGATGACTAATATCCAAGTAGAACTAGCTATGGTTTAGCATAAAGAATGGTCAGTCTATCACATGGATTTCAAATTAGCTCCTAAATGGAGACCTGAAGGAGGAGATATATGTGTCTCAATCATAAGTGTTTGAGGATCCCCATTGAGAGAACAAAGTATGTAAGCTAAAGAAGGAAGCATATGGGTTGCAACACTCACCTAGGGCATAGTACAAGTGGATATATAAGTATCTTATGGATCTAATTTTCAAATGATGTGCTTATGATGCTAAGTTGTATGTTCTAAAGAGAGGAGGGAAGACAATTCTACTTGTACTCTATGTAGATGAACTGGTGATTACAAGAAATGATGATGCTCTTCTTCAACAAATGAAATATACCCTAAGTTCAGAATTTGAAATGATAGACTTAGCCTTAATGCATTATTTCTTAGGCCTTGAAGTATGACAATAACCGATGAGTATTTTCATCTCTGGATAAAAGTATGCAAGATAGATTTTGGATGCATTTGACATGGAGGATTGCAAGGAGATTTCTACACCTATGGAGGTCAACACAAAATTATCTATTGAATATAATTCACCTCTAGTGGATATTAAAAGATATAGGAAATTAGTTGGAAGTCCCATCTACTTGTGCAATAGTAGACCATATAGCTACTATGGTGTTAGAGTAGTAAGTAGGTTCTCTAAAAAGCCTTGCCAAACTCATTCAAAGGAAACTATGCAGGTACTGGAGTATGCAAAAGGAACCATCAATTATGGTATTCTCTATATAGAAGGACCATCTCTATTTGGATACTATGATTCAAATTGGGCAAGAGATATTGATATCAGAGAATTAGTGTTTGGATATTGCTTTTCTTTGGAATCTCAGATCTTCTCTTAGACGAGTAAGAAGCAATTGATTGTAGCATTCTCTTCTATATTTTGCAGACTATTTCGTCTCTCTCAACTATGTTTATATATAACGACTCCCATTCTAAAAGCTATATAAGCATGACCCATGTGTAGCTCCACGTAGCATTGTACACTAGTGAGACTTTCATCAAGATTCTATCTAGATCACCATCTAAGCTCCATATTGGAACCACATGGGTGGAGGACACCATGTGGTTTTGGCAATTTGAGAATCTGAGTTCTCTATCTAGCAGTTTGCATCTCTCTTTGTCTCCATTTTTTCTTAACGTTTTCTACTCATCTTTATTGTTGTGCTATTATTTCTTACATATGCTTGCTCCATTTCAATGCACCACTTCTATAGGGATCTAGCAAAATGGATGGATTCTCTAATTTTATTTTTTTTAAGACTTTGAAAACTATTTTCAATTTCACATTAATTTTGTTTGGAAAATGAAGAATTACTCAGGTTGGCCAAAACATCATCTAACTTAAATGTTTTTACCATGCTCCACTTTTGACCAACATTCACTTACCTTTCACTTGAATAGAGGGCTAGTGTGTCCAATTGAAATTTTGGGGTCCCCGGTGGAATATCGGAAAGTAGTGTTCCTTTCCCTATTGGATAAACTTTACTTAAACTGAACCAAACTAAGACCTAAGATATTATTTTTTTTAACTTTTCCAACTTGAAAATTTCTCTAAGATTTAAATCTTTTTAATTATCAAGTCTATGAGAAATTCCTAAGTCTTTTATCTACAAGATTTGGCTCAAAGACTTTTAGAGAAATGTGAAATTCACTCAAAATTGATTCATCTTAGAGTGAATACTCAAAAAGCATGAGTAGCATGTCATCAACATAGACAACCATGATCAAAAGCACATCATTTGCATGCTTTACTTGCACATTTACCTACACATAGATAGACACACACTCACACTCACATGCATACATACACACACATGCATATGCATACATACATAGACAAATGCATACACACACATGCACATACATACACATGCATACACACACATACATATACACAGATGCACATATACACACACAAACACACTTTACAAACACATGCATACACACACATACAAACACATACATACACACACATACACATACACATACACATACACATACATATAGACACATGCACATACATGCATGCATACATACACACACATGCATACACAACATACATATATACACTATACATACATATGCATACACATATACATACATGTATGCATACACACACATATGCATACATACATACATACATACACACACACACACACACACACACATATATATATATATATATATATATATATATATATATATATATATATATATATATATATATATATATATATATATATATATATACATATACATATACACACACATACACACACATACATACATATGCATACACAACGCACATGCATATGCATACATATATACATACACGCATTGTTGACACTTGGATCTTGTAGACGCACGTACACAGAGGATAGTATAGAAATGCAATCACACAAAAGTACTCAGAGATAGAAAGAGACAAGAGACGACACCAGATTGGGTACAATCTCCCCCCACAAACTCTGATGGACAACTCTATTAGAGCATGTGTATTTATAGATATTTCTTATTACGTCTTGAATAGAAGATACATGAGGGATGCGCTTCGAAAAGCATGCTTTTGCTTTTGATTTTGATTTTGATTTTGCTTTTGCTTTTGTTTTTACTTTTTTTTTGCTTTTGCTTTTACTTTTTCTTTTGCTTTGTAATGCACCTTAAAATCCTTAAGGCATTAAACTTGCATTCCAATATTCCATAAAGTATAACATGCATACACATCCACATACACATATAGGCATATACATATACGCATATACATATACTCACATACACATCTACATACACATACACACATATACATACAGATATATACATACACACATATACACACACATACACATACATAGTGACATGCATATATATACATACAAACATACGTATACATATGCACACGCACACACACACACATACATACATACATACATACATACACACACACACACACACACACACATATATATATATATATATATATATATATATATATATTTCTAATCGATTTTGTTTTATATGTACAGATATTATGGGTCGTAGTAGAGAGAGAAAGGTGAAACTTACTCTCATAAAGAGTCTTATGAGAGGGAAAGTTCCGCCTGATTCCTTAGGGGCTGTCATGCATGAGCATGGAGACATACTTGAGGAGGAATTAGATTTTACCATATATATGCTTCCTGAGCACCCAGAGGAAGGCTCCTCTGTGGCTCCATTTGCAGGAAGAGATTTATCTACCCATAGGTATGTTTTTTTCATAAATTAATATTTTAATGATATTATACCACATGTATTCATTTTTATCTATATATTTTTAGGACACCTATACCAATTCCATCTCCTGCGAGCACAACAGAGGTGCCTATAAGGACATGCATAGGTAGCCTAGAGCTGGAGTGCAACATAGAACCTGAGGAAAATATAGTATATATGAGGCATGGGTTGGAGTTTAAAAGAAGAATGAGAGCTTTATGTGACTCCTACCTACGTTTTGTTCACTTGAAATGGAAGTAAGTATAAGTTTACATAGAAATTGAGATAAATATTTTATGTTTTTCTTATATGATTTTTTCTTTTGTAGTGAGTTTGATGAGAGAGATAAGAAGTATGTACTTAGTTCATTGGAGATAGAATTTGGCACTAGGTGGTCGTATAAATGGTGTTTGAAAGAGATGCGGATACGTATGGCACATTGTCATGATAATGCACAATATGCATTGCTTTTATTTGTTATATTTATGTGCGTATATATATAAATAACACATAAAATATAGTAAATCAACTTGAGTCAAGAGTTTTTCATGTTTGCCATATGGTTGAAGTATGTACTTAGTCATTGGTATGTTTTACTTATATGATTTTTTTCTTTTGTAGTGAGTTTGATGAGAGAGATAAGAAGTATGTAGTTAGTTCATTGGAGATAGAATTTGGCACGAGGTGGTCGTATAAATGGTGTTTGAAAGAGATGCAGATACTTATGGCACATCGTCATGATAATGCACAATATGCGTTTCTTTTATTTGTTATATTTATGTGTGTATCTACATGAATAACACATATAATATAGTAAATCAACTTGAGTCTAGAGTTTTCATGTTTGCCATATGGTTGAAGTATATATACACATTGCATCTAGTCCTCCCACCACCTACTAGAGAGATGTCTCTCCTCCCAAACTTATGCCTCTATATATAGCTACTCAAATCAATAAGGGCCATAATAATATAAATATATATATATATATATATACAGATCATGTATGTACACATATATATATATAAAACAGATATTTAAATACATGCACATTACACATACATGCCTACATGCACACATATATACATATACATGGATACACAATTATAAACACACTTTGCACATATCACACAAATGCACATGCATACATACATGTGTGTATACTAACACATGCATACATATATCATACACACACATATACATACATACATATGAAACACACATATGTGCATATTAACACATGTATATATATAACACACATGAATACACATATATATACACACATATATGTACATATATGAGAGAAATTTCATCCTTGAAAATAGAGCTATATATAAAATTTTAGGCATCCCCCCGAGCTTCATGTTCTAACTTAAAAGAACATGTTTTCATGTTTGTGGTGGGATTCACCTATATTCTAGTTGAATAGAGGAGAACCTATTGTCTGACACCCATTCAAATGATTCAAGTTAACAATCAATAATGATCCCTTTTTAATGGGAAATTTCTACCTTCATGCTCAGCTTGAAGTCAATCAACCTTCAAAATAACCTATAAAAAAAAAACAAAAGTCATTATTATGTACTTCAAAAAGTATTGAAATATATCATAAAAAGTAAAATCTTTTTTTACCTGTTTGCATCTCTTTTGTCGTAAGTATCCAAGGAGCGCATGCATAAGTCAATTTCTATCAAAACTTGGCCATAACACGTCACTCTTGATGCTATTATCTCAACAAGTCAATTTCTATCTCTGAACAAGTTCCTCTTGATGCTATTGTCTTGATGCCAACATCTCATCAAGGTGAATGCATGGCATCCAGGATAATACATATCAACTAACAAAAGGTTCTTCTTGTATCAATACAATACAACTTCCTAAAGACGATCTATGGATCTATGAAATATATCATCTCTCATATATGGAGAGATAAAAACAAAGATGAAGTCAAACTTTGTAACAAGCTTTAAGCATCAACAAGATTTCTTGGATAGTGTTGATGATGATATTGAGATACCATATGTTGTGCTTCCTAAGAGGGCTATATAACATGATGGGTCATATGAGGAACAACAAAGTGTGTATCAGTGCATTTTAGAAAGCATTGAGATTCACAAGAGAAAGGTTGATCAATGCGTTCAGAAATTGAGTAGAAGTGAGGAAGAACATGATAGGCCTGTTGATATGAAGAAGAAAGAGGTGGATGAGATTGTATAGCTTGAAGAGAAAATAGAGTCATTACGGATGAAAGCTGAGGATTTATATGGAGTTAACACATCGAATAGATTCGATGAGATTCAACGTGTTAACTCCATGTAAATCCTAAGCTTGCATCCGCAATGACTCTATTTCCCCTTCAAGCTGTACAACCTCATATGCCTCTTTCTTCTTCATATCAATAGGCCGCTATCATGGTCTTCCTCACCTCTACTCAATTTTTGAAAGCATTGACCCACCTTTCTCTCGTGAATCTCAATGCTTCGCAAAATGCATTGATGCACTCTTTGTTGTTCCTCATATGACCACCATGTGATCCAATCCTCTTAAGAAGCACAATGTATAGTATCTCAATATCATCATGAGCACTCTCCAAGAAAGCTTGTTGATGCTTAAAGATTGGTACAAGATTCAACTTGATCTTTGCTTTGAGCTCTCGATATATGAGATGATATATTCCAGAGTTCCATAGAACTTTTTCAAGAAGTTGTATTGTATCAATACAACAAGAACCTTCTATTAACTGATATGCATTGTCCTGGATGCCATTGATGTTGATGAGATAGTGGCATCAAGATAATATAGTATCATTTCTTGTTGCATTGTCTTGATGCCATTGACCTTTGATTGATCAAAATCTAATTGTGTAGCAAATAAAGAGACTAAATATTAATAATCTGATTAATTATATACACACCTTCATATGTACATATTTATACATACACATATTCAAATATACACAAATATACATTTTGAAATATAAATACACATGCAAAACTCTAAATGTATAATGTATGTATGTGTGTATGTATTTAGTATGTATGTATGTGTATATATAATATGTGTGGATATGTGTATGTGTGTGTATGTACGTATGTGTAAATGTATGTATATATGTATGGATATATATACGTATATATGTATGTATGTGTAAATGTGTGTGTGTATGTGTGTGTGTGTGTATATATATATATATATATATATATATATATATATATATATATATATATATATATATATATATATATATATATATATATATATATATATATATATATATATATATATATATATATATATATATATATATATGCATGTATGTTTGTATATATGCATGTGTATGTGTGGATATGTATGTATGTGTATGTGTGGGTATGTATATGTGTGTAAGTGTATGAATATATGTATGTGTATGCATGTATGTGTGTGTTTATTTATGTATGTATGTATATATGTGTAAGTATTTGTATATATATATGTAAGTGTATGTATGTATGTATGTGTAATTGTATGTATCTGTGTATGTGTATCCATGTATGTGTGTGTATGTGTAAATACATATGTATAAGTGTAAGTATGTATGTGTAAGTGTATGTATGTGCGTCTATTATGCATCTTTATATATTTAAAGTTTTTTTATATATTCTGATCCTTTTTTTGTTTGAGATTAAAATATTAGGAGATATTGTATGGTAGAACAAAATAAGAGAAGACCTAACATACCACCTGAGACATAGTAGTTTTTTCACAGACAGCTACGTCTTCAAGAATCATTTCCACAACAGAAGGTATACAAACTAATAGTTTATATTACTATGACTTATAATTCTTATAAATGTTTTATATTTAATGTATGTATATTTGTGTCATTAAATAAAGGCAGATTGCTACAAAGAAGAGAGTTGAGTCAGGTCATACGTTGCATTTAGGCCAAATGGGCCACCATAGTTTTGTAGCTATATTTGTAAGTATATATATTATTGAAAGTATATTCTTTATTTTAGTTAAAACACTAATCATTAATCTTTTTTATTTATTTAAATGGAACGAAAGAACTATGGTCGATACTACAAAAAAGGAAATCGATTTTACACATTGTGGATATCGACATCTGAGTGAGTATATGCAAGGTCATCCAAATGCTTTTGTAAGTATTACTAAATTTCATATAAATATTTTACTTTTATCGATATTTTATTTATTTATGTTTGTTATATGCTTATGAGGCAGATATGGATGAGGTGGAGAGATAGACACAGGCAGAATGATTGGATTGTTATAGAGTGCTCACACCTCTACACTTGGTGCCATTACATATACATCAAATCATGTGGATGATCGTGATGATGAGGTTGATCATGATGATGATCACAATGATTAGGACTTACATGATGATGTGGATGATGATGATCAAGATGATTGATATATTACATTGGATATATATTTTACATTGATATACAAATTTTTTATATCTATATATTTTTTCATTCCAGTTATGTTTTGAATTGTGTCTGTGGTACTAATTAATGAGAAGTCTTGTTTGAATGATTTTTATTGTTGTTTATATTTAACATGTAGTTTATTACTTTAATTATATATGTCATTCATATTATATATGTGTATATATATATATATATGTGTGTGTGTGTGTGTGTGTTGTGTGTATGTGTATATGTAGGTATTTGCATGTGTATATATTTGAGCATGCATGTGCATGTGCATGCATCTTTATTTGCATCCATGTGTATGTGCATGCCTATGAATATGCATATGGATGTGTATGAGTATGTGTTAATGTGTATATGTGTTTGTGTATATGCAATAATGCATGCATGCATGCTCTTTTTTGTGTTTGTAGATATGTTTGTGCATATGCACATGTATATGTGTGTGTGTATGTGTATGTGTACGTGTATGTGCATGTATAGTGTAAGTGTATGTGTACATATATGTGTGTGTATGTGCATGTGTATGTGTAACTGTATGTGTACATATATGTGTGTGTATGTGCATGTGTATGTGTGTATATATATATATATGTGAGCATGCATAGTCATGTATATGTGTATATATGTATATGAATAAGTGTGAGTATGTTAATTAATGAAAATAAAACAATTCAAATGATATACATCCGATGATAATTGCACTTACAATAATTAGGCATATTTTATGCTTGGTGAACTTTTTGAATAACCTGTAATAGAGAGAGAGAGAGAGAAGATAGAGAGATCAAAAGAGATGAACAAAAATGAAAAAGAGAGAAAGATAGAAATTAAAAAAGAAGGAGAGAGAGAGAGAGACAATAAGAGAGGGATTAGAAAAGAGAGAGATCTAGAAAGAGGTCATAACCGCACTGCAGATCTAAACGTTGAACATCTCTTCGATGAGATGTGCATAAATGACGATTGAAGAGCGGTTTAACGTTTTTGATTTTCTGTAAATGTCACATAAGCGATGAAAGACCGTCGTGCCCCAATACTCGGTTGCATCATATAAGCGACCGCTTAGCATCGTATAAGGGACATTGAGAAGCGTCCCATAAGCCACGCTAGTGCCCATCGTATAAGCGATGCTTACGGCCAAGTTGTATAAGCGATGTGAAATCAGCGATGTTAATGTTTATGTCGCTCTGAGCATCCATAACAACGTCGAAAATAACATCGAGATTAACATCGTTTAGATGATGGTAAGCACTCGACGGCCACTCTGATGAAATGATCGATCATGAAGCGACAAAAATGTGTCCCGTTAATCGTCACTACACCCCCTTTATTCTTGTAGTGATGATTGAGGCTGTGTTTCTCGAAATAATCTACCTTCTTCAAGGCTTTGCCTCTACCACTTCCTAGAAGCACCTGCTTGCAGAGTACGAAACAATGGCTCTCGAAGAGTTTGGACATGCATGAATACCTCCTAGGAAATTCTAGATCTAAGTGCACATTTTGTGATCCAGTATGTAGTCTACTTCGAAGCAAATGCATTTATAGGGTTACGATAATAAATATGCAGACATGCAAGACCCTTGATGGAGATAATGGTATCGTCGAGATTTTTTCTCCTCTCTCACTTGTGAACGCCTACAAGAAACACATCCAGTGAAGGTGGCCAGAATCCCTCAAGAAATCCAATACCTCTCAAGGATGTCAAATGGAGTTCATAGGAAAAGTTTGGAAGAAATCAACCAAATCCAGGGTAGCGGTCACAGTTGGTCAAATTTTGGAAATTAGGGCAACAATTTAATTTTCACCAAATCAAATGAAAAATCATATACTTGTAAAGACTATCAAAGGCAGTCTATAGCCTAAATTTCACCTATAAATGGATTTTCTAGCACATTGATATGTCGATGTACGTTTTGTAAAAATGTAATTTTTCCACTTAGATCCTACAAAATCTTATATAGGAATTTTTGTTAGCCATATGGTCTTGCATGTATAAAGATCATATGAGGCTACAAATTTGTACAAATTTTCAAGGCTATCAAAGCTTCCTACAGACCTTAATGCCACCTTGCAAACTTCCAAATGTAGTTAACCATGTATATGGGATATCCGGATGGGAGTTTTTTTGCATATTCCTAAAGAAGACTATTGAAAACGTAGCCCTACAAAGTTTCATCTTCATCAAAGCATATTTGGAGGGTCAAAGAACACAAAATCCAGTTTGTAGGGTCACCATAATTTTCTAGATTAACCAAATTGAAGGCTTGGAGGGCTACCACATGGAAAAAGATAATTGAACCATGTTGTACTATCAAGATGAGCTCACATTCAAGGCTAGAGATGCACCAAAGCTTAAAGCAAGGAGGATCCACGAGATTTTCATCAGATAAGTTTAATTTGATGTCCAAAGAGCAATAATGCAAAGTTCTTCAAAAAATAACAGGTTATCTTATCCAAATCCAATTGAGCATTAATCTAACCATCCAGATCTTCTCAGATCTAAGGATGGAGAATGAATGCACTTATTTTTCCCTCCGCTTCCCTAGATTTGATGAGAACAATCAATCTTAGGACTTGGACGGTGACTAGAAGACCCGGATAAATGCTATGGTCTTATTAGTAATTGGGCAAAAGTGCATAGATTAGTAGAGGCTATAGCCCATAGATATCAACGACAATCCATGTTTTATGAGCAAAATACTTTTCCTCAAGCTAGTCTTCCACAAGCTAAGGAGCAAGTTAGAGATCAAATCCAAGCTATGCTTTTTGACTCTACTCCTATGCCTCAAATGATGGAGCCTACTGAAGTTTTTAAAGTAGAGCCAAATGAAAGTGTGGTTGAACAATCTCAAGTGGAAATTCTCACTAAGAAAATTTAATATCTTATTGCTACATAATCCAATGTAGCCAAGACTTTAGATGCTTTACAATCTAATGACATAAAAACTTTCAAAAATCAAATGAACCCAATGTCTTTTCAAGAGCCTAATCAACATGTGGTATCTCCCAATCAAAATCCACAAGTAGCTCCCATTCAAGCATATCAACTTAGTCCAATGCATAATACCTCAATGCAACATCCTCATCCTCATGGGCATAATCCTTCAATGCAAAATCCAAAAAATATATCCTCAATCTTCTCAAACAACTTTTTAAAATCCTCAAAATCATCAACCATATACTATGGAAGCTCCTCTTGCACTCAAGTGCCAATTATTGCTCCTCAAGTTTCTCAAATGCATCAATTTCCTTGTGCTATTCGCGTGCTTTTAGAGACCTCAAACTCCAACATCAATAAAGTCACCATAAGAAATGTAGGAACAAGACCCATTGTAGATGTGTTTATTGAATCATTTTCATGACATTCTATCTATTCAATGGGTGATTTGTATTTTAGGTATGACCAATTCCAAATAGAAATTGATAGTCATGATATAACCACAATGAAAAATCCTTTAGGCTTCATGTGGATGTGTACTTTACCTAAAGGAGTGACTCATTATATTGCTCATATGATGAATGTGATGAATATGGTCTCACATGACTTAGATTCATCTAAATGTTGTAAATTTCTTATTGACCATATCTTTGATTGTGAACAAATATTTCAATGATTTGAAGAGGTAGGTCTCAATAGCAAAATTTGTTTTTGATGTCAATGATGTTTTTATTGTTGGAAGTTTATTTGGCGAATATGGTCGAAAGCCATACTCACAAAAAGTTTATTCCATTAACAATGTGAGTGAGGTACGTAGATTTCTTGGTGATTGCATCTTTTATGTTAGTTGGATCCCACACTTTGCTTATATTGCCGATTGTCTCTATGCCTTGTTGAGGAAGAAATGTAAATTTATTTGGACTGAAAAACACACACAATCTATGTGTAAATTGAAGAAATTATTGCTTGAAGCTCCCATAACTAAGCGTGTAGACTATTCTATTAAAAAACCTATTATATTGATTGTTGATACAAGTCATGTTGATAAAGGTTGGGTCATAATTCGAGACGATCGTGAAGGAATAGATATGAAATTAGGTTTTGGGATAGAATTTTACATGAAACAAGTATCCACAAGTCAAACGAGAACTATGGGGTATGGTAGCAACTTTTGAAAATGGAAAAAGAATATCTCATTTGTGCAAATGTCAAAGTTGTGACTGATTGTTTGCCTCTCATTGGAATCATAGCCAATTTTGCATCTCTTGACATAGCCATACTTAGATGGGTCACACATATTAAATTCATAAATCGTGAGTTAGTTCATATTTCAAGTAAGTCAAATTTAGTTGTTGATATGTTATCGAGTCCTAAGCCAATTGAAGCAAGAGATTGGGTGGTCATTTATGATAGTACATTTGAATCTCAATATGTTGCACACAAAAAACTCACTCAAAGATGGTTTGGGCCATACACTGTATCAAAAGTCAACAACAATGGTATGCATGCTCTTTGTGAATTAAACTTAGAGTTGCATTAAGAACTTTGATTGCATGAAAAGGATAAAGCTATTCAAGAAATGTGATAATGAAGAGTACATTTTAGATAAGGACATTGAAGAAGATGACAAAGAGGATGTCAAATCATAAAAAAGTGTATCCATTATTATTAAAAAACGGTAAAAACAATAAAAATAAAAATATAATTCTTTAGTTCATGTTGATTTGTTTTTTCAAGTTCATTCCATTTTTTTTTTTCAATTCTTGCTTGTTGCCAATTTCAATTCATGCATGTTTCTTTTCAATCTTTACATTGCATTGCATATCCATATCACTTGAGTCAAAAGGGAAAATGATGATTGTTCTACTTGCTATGTAAAAATATTATCTTAACTGATAATGTATCTACTAAGAAATTGGCTATAATCTAGGAGTATGGAAATATAGAGCATGAAATTTGAAGGTTTATTTTGGTATTATGACTTTCATATATAAACATGCATATGTAGCCTGTATCGAAAGCATACTTGTTGAAGTCCTAGCTCCTGCTATTGCATGTTTCCAAATCTTTAATCAACCTCATAACACTTTTATTAGAGTTTAAACGTCTGTTATCCATCATAAAAAATGGTTGTACCTTGTATTGGGGTTTAATCTTTCCACGACATCAAAAAAGATAATCTACTATCTATTACTAAGAAGTTTAGACTTTCTTCCACTCCAAAAAAGTGAGGAAGTTTACACTTTCTTCCACCCAAAGAAAATGAATGTAACCATAAAGTCATTGAATCATGAAGAAGCAACAAGAGATATTTCCTTGCATGCAACTAGAGAAAGAGCATATTCATATTTATGTAGGAAAGAAGTTGACCTCAAAAGAGCTAAAGATGAAAGATATCTCTTGAAAATCCTAAATCTTTGTTTATATTCATATTTAAGGTAGATTCTTTATGAAAAAGTTACAATTTTCTTTTCAGGATTCAATTGATGCCTAAAATGACTCAATATATTCACTTCCACTAAGTATTGATGCCTGCATATATTGTTTTTTTTATTTCTTTACATGTTTTGAATGTTGCATGTTCATTTACATATATGTTGCCTATTCGTTCATGCATATTCATGTTGCCCATTTCTTTTTCTTTCTCCCATGCATATGTTGATTGAAGTCATAATACCTACACATTCATGCATATGATCAAATTTTCCTCCCATGTTGCTTATGTTGTCTATAAAAGAATTTGATTCTTTGTACTTTTTGTTTTTTTGAGAACCTAGAGGGGTGCTTCCAGAGGAATCGCAAGTTTAGTGAAGGCGAATGTCATTGAGATTTTCTCTCCTCTCTCACTTGTGAAGGCATACAGGAAACAATTTCGATGAAAGTAGCCAACATTCTGCGAGAAGTCCAAGACCCATCAAGGATGTCAAATACAAGGAAGAAATTAAGCAAATCCTATGTAGTGGTCAAAGCTGGTCAAATTTTCAAAATTAGGGCAAAAATTTCATCATCACCAAATCACATGAAGCTCATATAACTTGTAAAGACTATCAAATGTAGTCTATAGCCTGAATTTCACTTGTAAATGCATTTTCTAGCACATTGATATGCCACATGCATTTTATAAAAAATTAGTTTTGCCACTTAGACCCTACAAAATCTTTCATAGGAATTTTTGTTAGCCATATGGTCTGGCATACATAAACGTCATACGAGGTTAAACATTTGTACAAATTTTCAAGGCCATTAGAGCTTCCTATAGACCTTAAAGCCACCTTGCAAACTTCCAAATGTAGTCATACTTGTATAAGGGAGATTTAGATGGGAGTCTGTTTTTTGCATATTCCTAAACAAGAACTTTCAAAACATAGACCTACAAAGTTTCATCTTCATCAAGGCATATTTGGAGGGTCAAAGAGCACAACAACCAATTTTCAAGGCCACCATAATTTTCTAAATTAAGAAAATTGAAGGCTTGAAGGATTGCCACATGGAAAAAGATGATTGAACCATGTAGTACAATCAAGATGAGCTCACATTCAAGCGTGAAGATGCACCAAAGCTTAAAGCAAGGAGGATCCATGAGTGTTTTTCATTCAATAGGCTTAGTTTGATGACCAAAGAGCAATAATGCAAAGTTCTTTCAAAAATAGTAGCTTATCCTGTTAAAATCCAAGTGAGCATTGATGCAACGGTCCAGAACTTCCTAGATCTAAGGGGGGAGGATGAAGGTGCCTATTTTTCCCCCCTTTTCCCTCGATTTGATAAGAAGAATCAATCCTAGCCATCCATTTGATGAATCCAATGGTTGTAATCAGAAGTAGTTGATCCTAGGGTTAAGAGTTAATTTCTCTAGATCCCAAGGCCCATATTCATTCAAAAAACTACCCCCCCTTCCAAATTCATGGAGAATCATTTTTAGGCATCCATAGAGCCTTGCTAGCACATGGTTTTCTTGTGGCGATCACCCTCACTTGAGAGTGTGAGGATCCATGGTGGGCTAGTAAGAGCATAGAACCTAGAATCAAATTTAAGTTAGACTTCCAAACTAGGATAGGCTGATAAACCCAATGCTTTCTCGCTCTTTTCTCACCGTTAGTGGAGTGTGTGAGTGAGTTAGATTTGGGTCTATTGGTCTTATACTTTTTTAGATATATATAACATTCCTAGACAAATATAGGGTCATTGAAGTGGTTCCTATCCTCTCACGTGTGACATACAGTTGAAGTCCGAGGGTGGGACGGTGGTGTAGCCTACCTTTGAACATTAGATTGCCTAGCTTGATGTATCATGAACTTCATGAATATGTATTGCATTACAATCTCTTTTAATTCAAGTCCCCTTGTCTCCATGTATCTTGTCTCCTAAGTGCTTTTACATGTTACCTTTCAAACCTTTCTATGTGTGAGAAGGCTTCGCATCTTTGCATTGAACCATTGAGGATTTTCTATTGCGATTGTAAGGATAAATCTCTTTAAATGCATAATTTATGACCCACATGTACACATACCATTCACAAGCACCCATGCATATGAATTAATCATGGAATTGTTTAAGAAGCTCCATATGGACCTTCTTCCTTCTATGATTGATTTATGTGTATGTTTTTTATTGTTATCATCATCCATCCACATGTTTCAATCTTTGAAGTTTTTAAAAAGCTCCTTATGGACCATTCTTCCTTCTAAGACTGATACATGTGTATGGTTTTTAACTTTCATCATCATTCATGTGCATGTGTTCATCTTGCATTCATACATTCCCACTCTCACATATAATCACATCCCTCCTCTGCATACCTAACTTCATCTTCACTTTCACATCCATAAACCTTCCAACACTCATTAGTTTCATACACCCTATGTGTGCCACGATCCGACCCGATCCACTCGGATTGCGATCACCTCCACAATGGTGTGCTAGCTCAACCATGAAATATCTCCTTCTTTTATTGATTGCATCGCTTATCTTGAATCGGAGAAACAAAAATCTACATGAAGAACAAGAAAAGTTATCAAAACATCAATGTGACCAATGCAAAAAATACACAATCTATGGAGAAAAAGACCTTTCAAGAAATGAAATTTATTTTGGAAATATGTGAAGCAATCCCCTTAGATATTAAAATTGTTATCAATTTTAAAAGGCATGAAATCATTTGTTTTTTAAGTGATTTTTTTTGTAGATTTAAAACAAGAAACGTTAAATAATTTCATTCAATAAATTTGGATTCATTCATGAAATCTCTAGAAATCACACTTAATTATGGATTCATTGAAACTTCACACATAAAGCCTAGATGATTTTCACATCGGGTTCACAAATGTGGAGGTGGTGGAGGTGCTCTTCGATGGAGCCTATACATTAACATGAAGAGACTATGATCAATTGCAGAGTGCTTAGCATTATTATAAGCAAACTCGACTAATGGCAAATAGTCCTCCCAACCAATTTGGGTTGAAGATATGTAAGCTCATAGCATATCTTCAAGTATTCGATTGAGTCTTTCAATTTGACCATCCGTTTGTGGATGTTTTGCGGTACTCATGTTTAGCTTGGTTTCTAACCTATTGAACACAACTCTCCAAAAATGACTAGTAAAGTTTCTTTTTCTATTAGATGCTATGTCTTGAGCTAGAACATAGAGTCTTTAGAGATGTTCTATGAACATTTTAGCTAATTTTGGGGTTTTTACTATAGTACGAGTAGGTATGAAACAAGCCCTTTTGGTCAATCAATCAATGGGCTTAGTTCGTGGGAGCAAGTCTAAGCATGACTGACTTACCCACGAGAAAGAGATAAGCCATGAGGAAGCTTTTTTGGAAAAAGCTCCTTGTAATTATTCATTAAACACTTAAATTTAAACTTTCAGATAATGTAGATGAGACATAAGAAACGTCATTCGTATTATAAACATTATGTACATCGATCAAAAATATCTTAAAAACTTTTGCTTTCTAGGTATTTACAAGTTTTTTTAATTCCATACTTGAAATCAAGGGGGTACTTGGTACATCATGTTCCCCTTGAATTAGGTAACAGATTCCATTTCTATCCTATTCCAAAGTATTCGGCTGATAACTTCGTTTGACTATTTTTCCTAAGCCCCAAAGCCACTTCCTACCCAAAACCACATCAGTTCCCTCCATGTGCATGATCTAGAAGTCAAGTGTATCCTTATAACCTTGAAATTATATTTCTAGATTACAAATCATAGTATCCCAGACCTGTTGGCCTTGCATCATGGGTACTATATACTTATGTGGTAAGTTCTGTTGGGATAAGTTTAATCTCTTCACTAGTGAGTAGTTTAGGAAATTATGGGTGGCAGATTGTCTATCATGACTCAGGCCTTTTCCCCTCTTACGCAAACATGAAGTTTTACTAATTCATGAAGTCCAAACTGAATTTGGACCCACATTGAATCTAACAAATAACATTGATGTGTGCAGTCTTATGCTGGACCTCCTTTTTTTCCACAATTTATTGTTTTCAAGATTTAGAGTTTGGACAAAGTGGATTCCTGCCTTTTCTTTTCGTTTTTCCTCACAAGTGGCTTTTTTTTGCCCCCTTGCCGTATACTTGTTGCTAAGATGTTTGGTTCCAAGCACTTAAAGCAGAGGTTTTCATTTTTTGCTTTCTCCTACACCTGAACGTTGAGTCTTGGTTGTGACAATCTAGGAGTCTATAAGTCTTCTTTTTTGAAAGTGCCTAACTTTCATTTAGTTCTTTTGAAGTTTTTATTTTCCCCAACAAGATGAAGTGGCTGTGTTCCAGTTTTAGCATGATCTTCATAGATGTGTGCTAACTTTATAGATCTGTACTTTGAAGAATTCTCTCTCTTTTGCCACAACATTGGGCAAAATAGCTTCAAGATGTTTGTTCAATTTACCTCCTTTCCCTAAAGCTCACTTTTGGGTTGAAAATGGTTTTGTAGTTGTAGAGAAATTGGACATTACTCACAGGGTTGCGAATTATCCCATAAATCATGGTTAGTATTTGGAGAGGGCCTATAAGAAGAAGGCATGCCTATACACTTCTTCAACTCTCAAAAGAGAGAGTGTCTCAAAAAATCAAGGAGTACCACAAGTACTTGCAAATGAAAGAAAACTTAGGCTTTGATTACAACTATGAAGCTTGCTTTTAAAGTATAATATCCACCAAGAGAGTGAGTGAGTACGTATCCACCCATCCAACTTCACCCATATTTATACCAAAGGTCCAAGGGGTGCATTTCTTGAGGTTCCTCCATGTGTCCTTCAAAGTGTCCTCCATGTTGACACTTTCCAAATTAAATCACATGGCTTCTATTTCAATTGAAGCTTTCCCTTCACATATGAATCAAGGTGTCACTTGGGAGAAGCTTCTCCCAAGACTAAGGTTTCTTTACCTTAGGATAATTATTACTAAGTGTAAAGACCCTTCGATTGAGACTTCAATTGAATAAATTAGCAAGGGTTAAAATCAAGTATATAAGTTCCTATCTCAAGGGTCTAACAACATGATGCAACATCAATTCATCAAAATCATTAAAGCATACGAGTTCATCATTCAAAACAATGTTGATAGAGTTGGAAATAAGAAATTTACCTTGAAACTCACAAATTAATGTTGACATTGCATGAAATATGTTGAGTAATTTACGAAGCTTGTTGAACTTGATCTTCACACACCAAATTTGACTTCATCATCATTGTGGACCCCTCAAACAATGTTTTTTTTTTGCTGAAAGATGAAGATTGTATTACTCATCAAGATGTGAAAATATTAAAAGTTTAATGAATCTAAAGATCCATAATGGTTTCTCTAACAAATGGAAACTCAAGAATTAGCTCAAAGGTTTAGGCTCAAAGGTTCTATAGTTGTAATAAGTATTCAAGTTCTCAATTCTTGGAAATAAAAAAAACTAATGAATGGACTTATCCTTTTATAGAAAATATTGGCTTTTTGATCCATTTTTTAATTTAAATGGACCAATCAAATTCATTTGTTTTTCCTTAACAAACAAGCACAAGTGTGTTTTCTACATGATCTTTCACATAGGCATTGGAGGGTCCAAAAGTGTCCAAATTTGAAACCGTTTGTTGCTGCTTGCTCCTCTTCTTCATCTTCATAATTTAATTATGTTTAACCACTGGAATCAACTTGATGCACCTTCCTTTTCTTTGAGAACTCCATTTCCTTCCTTCATATTTTATTTTCTTAACTTGATGTAGGCCAATGGTTGAGCATCTTCATGGTTAAGAACTCCATATAATGCTTTGAATACTTCATCTTCATGTGTTGATGAGGGTGCATAACCACAATCACTAACATAATGCTTTCCAGTTTCTAAAAAATCTCCAAGAAAATTTAGAAATAACAAAACCTTAGATGCAGCAAGCAGTTGATAATGCAAAAGAATATGCTGATAGCAAAAGATCCTTAAAGTCCTTGAATAAGGAGATAGATTTTTTCTTCAAATTCTAGCAAGATAAACTTCACTATCCATAGGGAAGTGCACTAAGCATTCACCAAGGTTTTGTGAACCTTGGAAAATAGTTAAGAAGCTTATTGATGTTGCTTACCAATTAGGGATTCCTTCATATTGTAGAGTCCAACATAAAAAAAAAACAACTAAAAATATTACGTGGTAAAGAGAAATGTCTTAGGGCGGGGGTGGTGTCGAAACATTTATCATGAGAATGTTCAATGATAATGAATGCAAACGAAGTTTTTTTTTTATTTTTAAGAGGAAGTTTGACATTAGTCTACTCTCTTGCACTGATTAAAATAAAAGAAAACTAAAGTAGAGATGAACAGGCCTAGCACCCATGGGACCCCCCTAATCCCACAAAGCAGAGGAAGAACATATCGAGCTAGAGGGTATTACAAAGGAGGTTGATAACCCCTTCGTCCTCTTCATGTGAGGCCCACTTGGTTTTAATCTTGTTGTTCTCGAGAAAAAACACTCTATGGTGTCTAAAAGGTGGGGACTTCTTAGAATTGGATATTCTTTTGCCTAGAAGAAAAAAGGATTTCTCGATAGAACATTCTTTGGGAGGGTTTCCAAAATTGGAAGCACATCTCTCTCTCTCCAAATCTTCCAGAGGGTCTCACCTTTTATATCATTCGACAATGATGCGGAGCAACCAATCGCCTCGCCTAGAAGCGCTTGCTTCCAATTGATCTGTTCCTGTTGCAGCAAGATTTTTTCAAGAATACGACAAATCGAGATAGATTTGGGACATGAGAAGAAAATGTGTCCCAAATTCTCAATGCTACGACGGCACCTCTTATACCATGGACGAGTCCCACAAATTTTGCTAACCTTTATATTGGTCTAGATTCCCCGATGGAGAGTTTGCCACATAAGTACCAATTTTTTTGTCTCAATGAGGAGGTGCAAGAGAGGCATGAACTTCAGATGCCATCACAAGACCATCCAAGTAAGATACTGCTTATTGAATTGAGCTGATGTGATAGTCCAAATTCTCTTGATGCAAACAAAGTTGAGAGGTTGTGTGAATCAGAAATTTAAACTTTTTCGACTTGGCAATACGCCATTGGAGAATGCATTTGCTCACGAACTTTTTTTTTTTTTTAAATGGAGGTTCAGCCGAGGCCTACTCCTCCAGACTTTAACTTTGAAATTGCAACTGTACAAGGAAGGACATAGTACCCATGAGTCCCCCATATCCCACAAGAACAAGGGTTTACATAGCTGGGTTAGACTGCGATCACATCTACCGCGTAGCAGAGTAAACGGTGGCACATCAGCCACAATACAAGGTTTCTATGTTAACATGTCCCTTACATGTTATCAGTGGGGGTTGAACCCTCCCCCCGGCCTCAAGAGGCGAAAAACACGCTTAAAAGTTTTATTATTTTGCCCACAGGTCGAATTTCGAGGGGTAATGACACATCCGGACAGTATCAGATTCTGGTTCCCTCCATCTAGAAGAGTCCAGACCTCCCTCGACTTTCCGTCACAATCTGCCTGCTTGCCTCTTCCCAAGAGCTACAACTAATCAATTGCTGCAGCCATCATCAACTAAACTTGTTGGTTTTTTTTCTGTCTGCTCCTTGCGTGACACATTGACTCGAGTTTTCATGGCGTGCTCAGCCCCTTCTTTCTTTGCTGCTTTCTGCTCTCTTCCACCAACTACCCGTTCCAGTTCGTCGCACTCGTCTTCTGCCTTGTCCGTTTTCTCACCCTCATCTTTGAAGCATGTGTATGGTCTCAATTGTCGGAGGTCTCTGTCCGCCAGCTCTCCTTCTGTAGTAACCGCTTCTAACGTCGATGTGTCGCGTTCCGGAGATGCTGGCCAGCCTCAACGTGGCGGCGCACTCCAGCAGAGTAAGAGCTCCCGCCGGCCTTTCAGTCTTCTTGGTAAGATCTCTTCTATTGGTATAAGGCGCGGGGGCTGCCTTATGGCGGCTGTACTGCGTTAATAGTGTCTAAACTTCTGTTTTTCCTGCTTGCTCCAAAAGGTTCTTGGGATCCGTTTTCTAGAGGAGGATTGAGGCAGGTGATGGAGATGATGGATAGCGTTTTTGATGATGACTGGTCTACATGGCCCGCCAGTGGGCCGGGGGCTGTGATGAGGCCCGCGTCAACTGGCAGTATAAGAACTCCATGGGACGTCATTGAAGATGATGAGGCGTATCACATAAGGGTTGACATGCCCGGATTCAGCAAAGAGGATGTGAAGGTAATTTCTGTTTTCTGGTATGAAACTATTGATAAGATCGGGAAACCCACTGGGAACAAACATGAAGTTTTACAGATAGCGAACGGGATTGTTATGGATGCCCTTTCATTAAGACCTCCAAATGTTACATCTGCTATTATAAGCATTAATAACTTCCATGTGTAGTAGTCTCATTACGAGGTTTTCCTGAGAGAAGAAAATATTTCGTGTTTGGCTGTTGTATATGAGTGTAATAATTGATTTTTACATTCGTCTAAGGTCTATAATTGTTTTTTGGTCATAGGAGGGCTTGAAGTCTCGCCTCCACCTCAAGAGGCAAAAGGCCCAACTAGGTGCGTTAGGCTGCGGACATGATATCAATTTCTAGATTACACTATGTGTGCAAGGTAGTTGATGTATTACGTTACGTGTAATCTTCTCTCATTACTCACATCTATGAGATCCAACCAGCTCTTGATGCGAGGCAAGTTCAAACGAGCGGAAGTGAAAAGGATAACATCGGTTTGTGTTGCCACGTTCCAATGGCATGGGTAGAGCAAGAAGAAAGGAAGTAATATTGAACAATGTTGGATCAAAATTTGTCTGTGTGCGTCAGGCTGTTTGTCCAGGTACATTAAGATATTAGAATGCTTGCTTGGGTTTTTCGCCTTTTGAAGTGGTGTCAAGGTTTCAAGCACAGTTGTGAACCTTAAGTCAATGTATTTTCTTACGATAGTTATGACTCTTAAGCCAATGTATTTCATTAAGATAGAATTAAAGAAGTTGTCTTGCGGAGTGCTTTTCAAATGTTGCCTTCAAACCTTAAGTGAATGTATTTTCTTACTATAGTTATGACCTAAAACCAATGTTTGCGTTTGGAATAAAACTTGTGTACTACTGTACAATTGCAATCATTATCATGACGAGAAGCAATGTTGAGGCAAGTTTAGAAAATGGATCCAATCTGCGTGCAGGTTCGTGTTGAAAATGCGTCTCTTGTCGTGACCGGTGAAAGAGATCCAAGCAAAGAAGACGAACGTTGGGCTTCAAAGAGCTACAGCAAGTTCAAGACACGGTTATCCTTACCTGATGATGCTCATAGCGAGAAGATAACTGCAGAAATGAGGAACGGGGTACTATGTTTGGCCATTCCGAAGTTGAAGCCTGAGGAGAAGCACCATGTGATCAATGTGGAAATAGTGTAGATGATATTGACACAATACTGCACGTGTATATAGCAAACTCATGTAAGAATGATCTCTTTAGTTCGGAGTGGTATGTCCAAAGATCAATACAGTGAATGATCTGTCTTAAGATCAATAGAGTTAGTCATATCTGAGTCATTACTGTTGTATATATATCTTTGTGATACTAAGATTACTTTTGTACATGTATCTTTCTAATACTAAAGTTAAAAGCTTGTTTTTGAGGTGTAACTCAGATCTGTAGATATTCACATGATATTCAGATTCATACCCGGGACTACCCTTTTATCTCACGAAAAAAGCCTTACAGTACACCTTGAGATCCCGTTGTTTTCGAGTGTGGATGCGCGTTGAAGATTGATAACAAATTCTCGAGGGATTAACTGTATGTATATATATACACACACACGCATCAATCATTGTTTCCAAATTTATATTCGTACTTTGCGTTCGAACTTATGTACGTCTGATTGTGTTTCCACTGCGTACTATTATTCTTTAGTTCAAACGAGATGTTAGAAACATGTCAACCATAGAAGATATTCAATGGTATCATTGATAGCTTTCAGTTATGCAAATGCTAAAAGCGTCACAATCTTCTGTTTGTATATGTTTGTATACAGCCCACTTGATGTTCGCTATGTAAATGTCACAATTAAAAGCTCCACATCCTTGCATTTGTATCTAGACGATTTGATGTTCATCGGTATGCCGTGCGATGATTTGTATGCAACTACATGGTAGGGTAGTAGTGCTTGTAAGTCGGTGTCCCATACTCGAACCTCAGTGTGATTTTACAGCACTAACAAATTTTAAGGAACTAACGCTTTCCTAAAAAATCCTTGCGCCTGTTTTATGTCCTTAGCGTAATTATGTGTGCCTTTGCTCTCACTCTGAGGACTACCGGGGATTCATCACTGTTATTTTTATGTCATGTCACGCAAGAGGTAGTGTCCCTTTGTATAGATACTACCCACGGGATCCCTCAGGGTTAGACAATATCATGATTGGCTACAATTAGTTTACATTGGCCATAGCCATTATATGTTCTCTGGGGGGTTGAACACGAGACTTTTGCATCAAGAGGCTAGTGCTTTACCAACCCACTTGCGAGATGTGGACAAAAAGTAGTGTCTTGCAACTACATATTCTGAGTAGTCAGGAAGATGAACTAGAATCTTTTCAGAAACTAATATTAGAATTCGATGGGTGAGGTGGTAAGAAGTGATTATCATGACTGGAATGCTCTTCATGAACATGAATTAGGGACTTCCTTTCCTATTTTTATCTGGAACATGCCCAATATGTTGCAACTTAGTATATCTTCTATGTCGAAGAACAAATATTTTGTTTTCACATGTTATAGCAATAAAGAATTAAATGGGTCGATTAGCCATACGGATTATAGTTGGGACACCCTATGTATCGATACTCCATATTTTTTATCTATAATTCTTGTGCGTTGTTTTTTTCTTTTCATACTTCGAATAAGAAATTCACTGCATAGGAGAGCTCCAATGCTACCTTTCGCACAAGTATTAACCAGTTTCCCTCATCTCAGCAAATTGTAGAAATGTTCGTGACATAGTGCAGTTTCTCTATTCAAATTGTTTATCAAAACATAGGCCTTTGTATAGGGTTGCATACTTAGTATCCGTTGAAACTACTGGTTGTGGATGGAAGTACCTGACTGATAAAATAGTACAAACTTGATAGCCATTCATCCTAGTTGCGTACCATGTGAGCACACTTAACTACTTGGTTCCTACCACCGAGCTATGTTCACTTCTGATTAGGGAAAAGAGACAAGATATAGATACTCTTTGGATTATGAAGGTTCTTAAGACATTTGTTGATGCATACGAAGTATTTTGAGTGCGACACACCTATTTTACATACACATTTCAGAGTATCGTAAAGGGTACTCTTACTGCAAGCCCATCATTGGCAAATAGTCACATAAAAGAATTTGATCTGAATCATTTACATATTCAAAGTACCGTAAAGGGTCCTCTTCCTGAAAATAGTTACTTAAAAAGAATTTGATCTGAATATTTCACATTCACAAGTTTGTTGGATGGCATTTGTTCCGTGGAAATAATTTTGACATATGCATCATGTAGAAATACATTAGGTAGCTTCTGAATCAATTTTGTTATGTATAACTTGATTGGAGTACATGCACTACATTCCAAAAACAATGGGTTTGTGTAGCTAGACACAAATTATGCTTTCATGTGTTTGTGTTTGCGTTCCGACTTGAAATGTGTTCGAAGAGGTCGCGGTAAGGTTTTTGTAGTTAGCATATCCTAGATATCAACGTCTCTTAGTGATGTACGTTGAAAACCATACAAAACCTTGCTTGATGAGATGTAAGCTATTTTTCTCGAGGTTCATGACAGCCTAGTTTTTTTTTCTTTTTTGACTTTTTAAGGAAGTTCGGCATTAGTCTATTCCCCGCACTTTGATTGAAATAAAAGAAATCAAAAGTACAGATGAACGGACCTAGCACTCATGGGACCCTTTGAATCCCACAAAGCAGTGGAAGAACTTACACAGCTAGAGGGTTCTACAAAGAAGGTTGATTACCCCTTCGTCCCCCTCATGCAGAGCCCACTTGGCTTTAATCTTGTTGTTCTCGAGGAAAAACACTCTATGGTGACTAAAAGGTGGGAACTTCTTACAATTGGAAATTCTTTTGCCTAGAAGGAAAAGAGATTCTCGATAGACCAGTCTTTTAGGAGGGTTTTCAAAGTTGGAAGCACATCTCTGCCTCCAAATCTTCCACAGGGTCTTACCTCTTATAGCATTCCACAGTGATGAGGAGCAACCAATCGCCTCGCCCAGAAGTGCTTGTTGTCAATTGATCTATTCCTGTAGTTCAAGATGTTCCCAAGAGTCACGTTAGATCGAAGTAGATTTGGGGCACGAGAAGAAAATGTGTCCCAAGTCCTCAACGCCACGATGACACCTCTTACACCACAGTGGAGCCCCATAAATTTTGTTAGCCGTTATATTAGTCTAGATTCCCCGGTGTAGCAATTGCCACATAAGCACCAACTTTTTTATCTCAATGAGGGGGTGCCAGAGCGACATTTATTTCAGATCCCAATGCAATCTCGTCCATGTAAGACACCACTTCTTATTAAGAATGCTATGAAATTCCAAATTCTCCTTGATTCTAGGAATTCTGTTCAGGCTATTACTATTGTGGCATTTGAGACCTTCATGGTGGGGAGGATCTTGACCGATGAGGAGCCGGGTTCTTGAGTGTTCCCATGCAATGCATCTACTTTGCAAGAGTTTCCATTCTTCGAAGTTCACTCTAGTTTATGGATCTATACGTGTTTCCAATATCGGAAAGCCTTACCCCAAAGCTTTTTAGCTCTTTGAAGGTTCTAGACTCCACGCCTCTAATGCCCTTGATGGGGAACCAAATTGAATCATTCTCTCTAATACTTGCCGCCCATTGCCAATCTTCATTGATTTTGACGAACTGTTTGACCTTGTTCCAACTCTCCCATAGAGAGAAAAGTAGACTCGAGCTTTTAGGAGACAACGGGAGTGGGGAGAAAAGAAAGGTGAGAAGGCCCAGGTCCTCCAACCAGAGTGACCCACCAGTGTAAGATCTCTCTTGTTCTTAAAGATAAGCATGGCCCAAGAGGCCTCACTGTTATACCAAGCTTGGATAAGCCATTTAGCAGCCAACTTGTTTGCCTTTCCCTGAATCTCCAGAATTCCCAGACTCCCATGAACCTTTTCGCAATTACAAGTAGACCATTTAATTTTGGGGACACGCCTTTCGTTGGGGTCACTCATCTAGAGAAAGTTTCTACAAATTCTTTCCAATTTGATAGTCTCTTGATCCTTCTGTCTCCAATAGGAGAGAGTAAATAGTCGATGAGATAAGGAATGTATTAATTGCCATGATGCGCCCCGCGAGGTGGATTTGCATATCTTTCCATTAGGATAGCTTGTTATTGAGCTTAGACATGACCCAATTCCAACGCTGGTCCATCAAAATGCCAAAACCCATCCGAATACCTAATAGGTGGAAGATTTGACCTCTAGGGATCATTTAACAACCTTAGGTCGACCAAAAATCAGGGCTAAAGTCTAGTAATAGCTCTGAAAGCCCCGTTGCACCATGCCTTGATCATCCATTTTGCCGCAAGTTTGTCAGCCATGCACCCAATGTCCAGAATACCAAGGCCCCCACTATCCCTTTTGCTTGTGAAGATGGACCACTTGATTTTAGGCACCCCCTCTTGTTGTGGTCGCCCATCCAAAGGAAGTTTCTGCAAATACTTTCTAGTTTGGGAAACTCTTGCTCTTTCGGTCTCCAACAAGAGAGGAAGTAAATGGTTGAAGAAATGAGGAGTGTGTTGATAACCATTGCGCAACCAACGAGATTGATTTGCATACCTCTCAAATAGTTTCACTTGCTTTCAAGTTTGACCAAGACCCAATTCCAACGCTAGTCCAATGAGATACCAAAGCCCAAGGGAATCCCAAGAAGCCAAAAAAATTGGCCCTAAGGAATGTTTTGATAGACATGATCAAAGAGAAGGTCGGGCTGGATCCTGATAGTAGCTCTGAAAGTATTCTTTGAGTGTTTGATTTTGGATCCAGAGGCTTCGTAGAAAGTATCCAGGCACCTCCAAAAGGTCTCTAGGCTGGTACTATCGTTGTGGACAAACGTGTTCATATCATCGGCAAAAAGTCTCATGGTGATCTGGCCGTGGTCAAGGCGCAATCGGAGGCCTTTGATATTACCTACTTCCACCTGTTGTTGCACCAGCAAGTTAAGCCCTTCCGTGGCAATGGCAAAGAGAAGGGGAGCCAGTGTGCACCCTTGTCTGAACGATCTTTTTAGTTTGATCACCTTCAAAAGTTGGCCATTAACATTAATTTGAGTCAATGTGTTTCCCAAAAGGGTCAAGATCATCTTGGTGAATTTTTTACTGCATCCGAGATCTTTAAGTGACTGCAGAATATAGTCCCATTCTAGCCTCTCGTAAGCTTTGTCAAAGTCTATCTTGAGGAAAACCACATCTTTTTCTTTACTCGTTTGCAAATTCAAGACCTTCCCAAATATCTATAATGGTTTCCAATATTGACGTGCCTATGACGAAACCTTTTTGGTCCTTGCTTAACCACGCTCTCAAATGGCTGGAACTTTTGTTGGTTATGACTTTGGCAATGATCTTATAAGCATCGTAATCAGAATCTAGTTCTCAATTATGTTATTTTCCCCTTTTTTGTGGGTTAACTTGATGATGCCATTGTTTAGACAAGTCGGAAGCGTGCCAAACTCGAGCGCCTCTTGCCAAAGCAAATGAAGATGGGTGGCAATCACCAACTTGAAGGACTTAAAGAACTCATTAGTGAGCCGGTCCGACCCCGGGCTTCTACCACTAGGGAGGGCATCAATGAATTCAATGATTTCTTCTTTCGAGAAAGGGGCATCAAGCAAGGAACGAAGGTTGTGTGGGATCCTATGAGAGGATACCCTAGAGATGGCTTCCATGTAGTCCTGTCTATGGTGGGAGAGGCGGGTCGAGATCCCTAGGAGTTTCGTAAAGGGCTCTTCAATGATTCTGAAATTTTCTTCTTCCCTATTGCATACATTGCCATTTGAGTCTAGCAATAGGGAGATCGTTTCTCTGTTTTGTTTGCTTTTGAATCCTTAGAATTTTATTCAATTTATTACCATTGGTCCATTTTATTTTATGGAAGGACGATGTTATTAATGATGTTAGACCAATTCTCACAATGTCTCCTATTAAGGGAGATATACAAGTCAAGGTACTTATGGATCCTCAGGATTTTATCCAATTTATTATCGTCCATTTAAAAAAAAAGGAAGTTTGGCAATAGCCTACTCTCCAAAAATTTGATTAATAGAAAGAAGGATTGTTCAAGTGAATAGGCCTAGCACCCGTGGAACCCCCCAAATCCCACAAACCAAGGGATGCTTAAGAGTTTCTAGAAAATATTACAAAGAAGGTTGATAACCATTTCATCCCCCTCATGGGGCCCACTTGATTTTAATCTTATTTCTCTCTAGGTAAGACACTATGTGATGCCTAAAAGGTGGGGGCTTCTTAAAATTGAAAATTCTTTTGCCTAAGAGGAAAAGAGATTTTTCAAGTGACCATTCTTTCGGAGGGCTACTAAAGTTGGCAGCACACCTCTCTTTCTAGATCTTCTAGAGGGTCTCTCCTCTTATAGCATTCCACAGTGTAGAGGAACAACCGATCACTTCACCCAATATCGCTTGCTTCCACTTGATTTGTCCCTGCAGTAACATGAATTTCCCAAGGGCATGCCAAAATGCCATTGACTTAGGGCATGAAAAGAAGAAGTGTCCCATATCCTCATTGCCATGAAGGCATCATTTACACCATGGAGGGGCTCCACAAATTTTGTTAGCACCCCTAAAATTGTCCCAAATTCCTTGGTGGAGGGTTTCCCACATAAGAACTCATTTTTTAACCTCGATGAGGGCATACCAAAGGGATTGGAACATTAGATCCCATCTAGAACTCGACCAATTTAAACACCATTTTCTATTTAGTGTGGCATTAAGGAGTCCACATTCTTCTTGTCTTGGAATTTTATCGAGACTATTGTCATTGTTCCATCTAAGACCCTCAAGGTGGGGGAATTCATGCCCAATAACGATGTGAGTCCTTGAGCAATCCCAAGCATTGAATTTTCTCCATAAGAAGCACCAATCTTCAAATTCCACTCTTCTGGCTGAGTCAATGTCCTCAAATCTAATCCAGTAGCATGTTTCTTGTTTCTAGAGGTGTTTCCACAATCGAAAACCTTTGTTCCAAAGCTTCCTAGCTCGTTCCAAGGCTCAACACCTCTGATGACCTAGATAGGGAACTAGATCAAATCATTTTTTCTAATACCAAGAGTCCATCTCCAATCTTCATTGATATTGGCGAATTGTTTCACCTTGTTCCAACTCTTCCATAGGGAGCAAACAAAGCTCGAGCCTCTCTGAGTCATGTGATAGGGGGAGAATAAAAGAGTGGGAAGATCAAGACCCTTCCACCCTGGAAAGCCCACAAGATTCAGAGAGATCTTGTTTCTAAAAATAAGTTTGGCCCAAGAGGCATCTCGGTTACTCCATGCTTTGATTAACCATTTTGCTGCCAGCTTATTGGCCATTCCCTCAATGTCAAGAATTCCCAAACCCCCTTGCTCTTTTTGGCTAATGCAAGTAGTCCATTTAATTTTGTGGACACCCCTCCTGTTAAGATCTCTAGTCTAGAGAAAGTTTCTGCAAATTCTTTCCACTTTGAGAATCTCTTGGTCCTTCGGTCTCTAGCAAGAGAGAAAGCAAATAATCGAAGAGAGAAGGAACATGTTAACCACCATAGCCCTCCCCGTGAGGTTGATCTACATCCTTTCTAGTATGTGAGCTTGCTATCGAGCTTAGAGAGAACCTAATTCAATCGTTGACTCATCGAAATGTCAAATCCCATCAGAATGCCTAACAAGTAGAAGATTTCTCCCCTCAGGATGATGTGACAGCCATGGTCAACCAAAATTTGAGGAGGATGCCTAGAAAAAACCCTAAAAGATATTTTAGAGTGGTTTATTTTGGAGCCCAAAGCCTAACAAAATGTATTTAGGCAACCCCAAAAGGTATCAATGCTGGTAGGATCATTATGCACAAAAGCATTCTTGTCATCAACAAAGAGTCTCATGATAATCTGATCTTGATTGAGGGGAAGAAAGAGGCCTTGAGTAATACCTAAACTTGCATGATATTTAACAAGGTAGTTGATCCCATTGACAACGATCGCAAAGAGAAGAGGGGCCAATGGGCAACTTTTCCTGATAGAGTGTTTTAATCGAATAGCATGAGAAAGTTGGTCATTGATGTTTATCTGTGGCTGCAACCTCGGTCTTTCCGAGATTCGAGAATGAAGTTCTACTCGAGTCTATCATAAGCTTTGTCGAAGTCAATCTTACGGAAGAGGATACCTGAGTGGGTTCTTAAGTGAAAGCCAAACCTTTCCAAACATCAATTATGGCGTTGAGGATGGACCTCCCCTTGATGAACTCTTTTTGATCCTCACTAATCCAATTTTGTAAGTGGCTAGCGATCTCATTAGCAATAACTTCAGCAAGGATCTTGTAGCATGTTTATAGTATCGTAATTGGACGCCAATTTATAATCCTATTCTTGCTGCCTTTTTGTGAATAAGCTTGATAACACCTTCATTTGAGACATTTGGGTAGAGCGCCAAATGAAACAGCATCTTGCCACACCACCATGGTCCATTTTCTATTGTGGAAGAATGATGTTATTAATTTATGAAATGAATCAAGGTTGTACAGACGAGGAGGAAGGTCTTAAAGAAAGTGACATTGGCGATTATCATGGATATGTTCATCGTTTTCCTAAAAAATCTCTATTTCATTGTGTTTTGTTAGACTTTAGATTAAGTATGCCATTTTATGAAACGAATAGTCCTTATAAAAACCCTATTTATATAGGATGATAAAAAAATTATATGAAGAACATTCGTAGTGTTTCAACTCAATCAACACTCTTAAACATTATTTTTATAACATTACAGCTTACTACTAAAGGCGAATGGTGGAACGAAATTTCTTCTTTTTTCTAGGCGTAATGCCACAACCATGGAGTATATTTTTAAAGCCATACGGACTCGCGTAAATGGGGGATAAAGGCACGTGTGGTGCAATTTTGGGTGAAGAAATTATTTGTTTATATATATATATATATATATATATATATATATATATATATATATATATATATATATATATATATATATATGAGATTAGCTCCTCAAATCTCTCCAAGTAGAAGGCTTCAAAATAATAAACATATGATTTTTTTGTGTGCAAGTCTCCTTCCATCCTTTACACCCTCTAGTGTCTAGTGTGACATGTGGCCATCATACACACTCATTCCCATAACCTTTCAAGTACCTTAGGATATCCCTTTAGCTAGGGATCTTGGTTATGCCTTGCTCTTGTCCCAAATACACATGTGTAGGTCAGTGTAGAACAATGTATAACACTCTCTTCCCCTTCTAAAAATCATTGTCCTCAATGTTCAATGAGGGAAAGTACTTGCAAACCAAAGCTTCTGATTCCCAAGTGTAATCCTCTCCAATACTCCTTGATGATATGGTTTCTTAACTATTTTTGTTTCTCGTCTAGTATCCTATCAAGAGAATGATCTATGTTATCACTTTCTTGCGAAGAAACAATACCCTCTATTAGATTATACTCCCTTGAAAGATACTTTCTAAGTCTACTAACATGAAAGACTAGATGGACTCTATAATCTAGAGGAAGTTCTAATCATTAAGCAACATCATTCAACTTCTTAACTATCTTCTAAGGTTCACAAAACCTTGGCGAAAGCTTAGTGCACTTCCTTGTGGATAGTGAAGAAGATCCAGCTGGCACTTGAAGAAAACTCTATTTCCTTCTTCAAAGTCTCTAGAAGATCTCTTCCTATCAGCATATTTTTTTTTCTATGAGCTCCTTGTTGCATCTTGGCTTTAGTTATTTCTAAATTTTCTTGGAGATTTTCTAGAACGTTTGAAGCACTAGGAAATTTCTTTGAAAATTTCTATGGTTTTTGGAGAAATGGGATTTATGCAATAATTCATCTCAAAAGGATCCATCCCTACTACTTTATGAGGTATATTAATATAAGAAAACTCTACTTATGGAAAATAACTATCCCAAATTTGTTTCCCTCTCAATCACATGCTCTCAGTATGTCCTCTAGAATTTGATTAACCCTCTTGATCTAACAATCTATTTGTGGCTCACTACAACATATGAGGGGCATACCAATGCTAGCCATATTGACAGTCACACCACGTCATTGTTATGACCATTGGAAATGCTTGGAAAGACCACGTTAGTCATACCGATGGTCACTTGACTGTCGGTATAACCATTGAAAGTTTTTTGCCAGTATAGGCGTCAAAAAATATTATCGCTAGTATATGCACCAGTATAAGCATTGGTATAGGTGTTGGTATAAGTGTTGGTATATTCTTGGGAATACCGATGCCTATACAGATGCTTACATCGATGGTGTGTTTTAATAACCTCAGAGCAAATGTCGACACTCGCTTTTGTCTTGAACTGCATACTATTAGTGTCGAGTTTGTGCATGCACATACATTGTGCTCGTTCGCTTGCATTGTGATTGTCCTGTGCACACACACACACACACACACAGATCTCTCTTTTTTTACACACACATCTCTCTCTCTAGATCTCTCATCTTGGTAAGTGATGTGCGTACTCTTTCACCCTTTCTCTTTCTCTATGTTTTGTGTTTTCTAAATTCTCTTTTGTTTGGTTTTGTAGGAGCTTTTTGGAATCGGTTCTCTGGAATTTGATGAGAGATCATGTTGATTGGGCTTTGTCAATGGCGATCTAAAAAATTACACCGATGTAAGTGAGTGTTTTGTTCTCTATTAGAGAGAGAGAGAGAGAGAGAGAGAGAGAGAGAGAGAGAGAGAGAGAGAGAGAGAGAGAGAGAGAGAGAGAGAGAGAGAGAGAGAGAGAGAGAGAGAGAGAGAGAGAGAGAGAGAGAGAGAGAGAGATGAAAGAGAGAGAGAAAGAGAGAGAGAGAAGAGAGAGCGATGAAAGAGAGAGAGAGAGATGAAAGAAATAGACATAGAGATACATACACACACATGGGTGTAAGTTTATGTTTTGTTCTTTATTAGAAATAGAAATATAGAGAGAAAGAGAGAGAGATGAAAGACAGAGAGAGGGGGGATAGAGAGAGATGAAAGAGAGAGAGAGAGATAAAGAGAGAGAAAGAGAGAGAAAGAGAGAGAAAGAGAGAGAAAGAGAGAGAAAGAGAGAGAAAGAGAGAGAAAGAGAGAGAAAGAGAGAGAAAGAGAGAGAAAGAGAGAGAAAGAGTGAGAAGAGAGAGAAAGAGAGAGAAAGAGAGAGGGATAGAGATACATACACCCATGCATACTCATGTATATGCATGCATACATACACACACATTTGCATACATGCATATGCATACATACATACACACACACATATACACATATGCATACATAGACATGCAAACACACACACATATACACACATGCACATGCATACATACATTCACATGCGTATACACATGCATACACACACGTGTGAAGAGATGGATTCATATGTTCTTGAAGATGATGTGGTGCTCCAAAGTCCTTGCACTACACTAGCCAAATAAATTCTAGGGAAGTTTTGTGGGCCCTTTTAGATTGCCAATGAGTATATTTGAGACCCTATGTACCTTGAAAGATCACTTGAAAAAACTTGAATCAGGATAGACAAGTTTGACTAAAAGTCAACTAGCTCAAACCTTCTATTTTTGAATTATGACACTCAGTGTTTTGAGTATATTTGGGACCCTATGTACCTTGGAAGATCACTTGAAAAAACTTGAATCAAGATAGAAAAGTTTGACTAAAAGTCAACTAGCTCAAACCTTCTATTTTTGAATTATGACATTCAATGTTTTACTGAGTACTCCTTCTCTGATCAAAATTGGCCAGAGATCTTTTAGAGGAGTCTAATTAGGAAGGAAAGAAACCTATTACAAGTTATTTTACTGAGAATGATGAACCATATGATGGTAAATAAATTTGGCAATTCACTATGTCAAGCTGACTTTTTAGGAAGCACTGGACATCTATACGTAGTGAAGCTTAAATGTTCATTGCTCATAGCACATGAATCCAATTGAGATGAAATTCTAGGATACGATAGTATGCTTAGAGAGCTACCAATACCAAGTCAAAGCTTTGAAAAAAGATGAAACATGCTCAGAGAAATTTTCTCTGCAATATGATTAAAAACTGAGAGATTGTGACAAAGAACAGTTCATACAAATATACTTGACAATATGGCAATAAATGATCATGAAATCAAAACTATATTGAGTGAATAGTACAATGAATTACTGGTACATATGTGTGCCTTG